>VONZ01000086.1:0-600000 GCA_012976165.1 Labeo catla
CATTATGTTCATGACATTTAAGCAAAAAAAAAAAATAATAATAATAATAGTAATAATAATTTATTAATTTATAACTGATATTTCCTACTGACACACTACAGCAAAAGACCGACTTTAACTGACTTTAAACCATTTTTTAGCTGATGAAAATACTAGTGTCCTAAGACTTTTGCACAGTACTGTGTGTATATATATATATAAGCTATTTTATGTTATGTATAGATAGATAGATAGATAGATATTACTTTATCTTAATTTTAGGGTAAAATATTAACTGGACAGTTCAAATTCCAGACCTGATATCAATCCCTGTCCTTCTTCCAATTAAATATGAACACATCAAATAAATAAATAAATAAATAAATAAAATGCACAAAGAAAATAGTCTATTTTAGCACCATTACGATGTGATATTATTCTCATGTCAACTACACGTTTTCTCCTTAAAAATAAATAAATAAATCATTGCCACCCAGATTTTATTTATTTATTATTATTATTATTATTATTAATAATAACTTTTTTGTAATTACCACTATATTTTCATTGTGTAATACAGTCATTTTTACTATATTACAGTAAAAATGCATACATTTTTGCTTTATGGTAGCAATGCAATGTTACAATGCATAAAAGTTTATTATAAAAATAGGTAATATAAACAGGTATAGTAATAAGGTATAATAATTTCTTCTCTCGATTTTGTCGTGAAATATTACCCGGACATATTTCACGAAATTCACCTATAAATGCAAGCTTTGTATAAATGTGGTGTTGCTTCTTTAGAATCTATACTTTCAGATTTGAATCTAGTTAAGAAGGAAAGCCAATCACTCTGCACACAATTATTGGAGATTTTTGTGTCGCCATGGTTACGTGCCGCCTGTATAATTGCATGTCTGATCTCATGAGGTACATGAGGTGGGTTTTGGGGTCGGGACAGGCAGGAGGGTGTAACTAATCTCCCTCATGATCACTACCTGTTCCTGTCACCACCCCCACCTCTCAGTTTAGATCGCTTCCTCATTCATCTTCTCACAGAGCCAAAGGTCTGCTAGATGAGCCGTTTGTCTGCAGGCTCCTGTAATTCCACAGCCGCCTCAAATGGCTGCGCTGATTGCCTGCTACAAGAGCAAAGCCGTGTCAGTCATTCAGCCGGGAGTAAACTGAGCGCGGGGGAAGAGAAACTAGTAATCTAGAATCTGAGTAGGCGGCCTGTGCGTCTGAGAGGAGACCTGAGAGTTCATATCACTGCGAGCTTTTGTCAAATGTGTTGTACGTGTTTCTAATGGATCCTTTTTTTAGCTGATTGCCACCAATGGAAGTACAGCACAAATGTGTAAGATGCACTGTTAAACTGTGATCATTGTGTTGGTTGCTGGTTGCCCGTCCTGCCGTCTGCTGGTTGTCCTAACAAACCATCCCTAATGACCTACAGTTCGGGATAATTTATTAAAGTTTTTAAATAAGTCTTATCTGCTCACCAAGGCTGCTTTTATTGGATAGAAAATACAGTAAAAACAGTAATATTCTAAAATATTATTACAAAAGAACCTGCAATTGTTACCTTTTGTTTTAGTTTTTACCTGATTTAACCCATAAAAATAGTTTGGTTACAATTTGGACATTTTTAGGTTCATTGTGAATATATGTCATTCTTTACTTTTACTTAAAAAGCAGTGTGACTGTGACTGCAAAGCAGTGTAAGTGCAAACACTTCTAAATAATCAAAGTTTAGTCAGGAAACAGTTTCTTGACATTGTATTTAATATTGGATACAGTATTAATGTACTGACATTCTTCTAAGCAAAACTACAAAAACTCAGTTGAATTTATTAATAACAGCTGGGAGGGAATCATGTTTTGTAGTAATAAAATAGATAATAATAATAATAATTATTAAAATTAATCAAACTGTTCCTTATCTCAATGTCGGTAAATATTAAATCCCAGGCTATTAACTACTGAATGATGATAAGCTGTACAGGAGCTCTCAAAGGATACATCATGTTTCCTCCTAGTCATGATCTGTGTTAGGAATGTAATACCAGCATACTGCTGGCTGCATAATGTGTCATATATACTGCACAATATACTGGACACAATGTACATATGAAACAGTATGCAGCTATAAATGTCTCAGAGACTATAGTGTACTTCACATGACCTCTGTATGTTGCATAATTTATCGAAGTCCAGCACATTGCATTGAGAGATACAGTATTCTGTGCAGTGCGTTCTGGTTATTTACTACAGATGCAGCTGATAATCCAGGTGTGTCATGCTGGATACGGCAAACACTGCTGCCGTTTCGCTGCATCTAAATCACCACACATGTACAATACACATTACTATTCAGATTTCCATATTCTGCATTCTAAGATTGTAGCTGTTTCTAATACACTGCCCTCCAAAAGTTCGGAAACACCCCTGGCAAAGTGTGGTTTTGGACGATATCAGCATAAATCCTTATCATTTTTTTGGTGCAAATACATTAGAGTAACTTGACATTATCATTTAAGACCAGCAATAATCATTTACATTTTGATTACATAATAATGGCAATATATACATGTCAAAGTCAGACATGCCCCTTTGCCAGCTGTAATGCCTGGTTACTGGTTTAAACTTGGCCCAGATTTTTAAAAGATTTTTGGGTCACCACACCTTAATAGCTTCAACAATTGATTGCCAATTAAGTTTAGTATACAGTGAATTTAGGCTCAGATTATGCAGAGCTGTAATAGCTGCTAATGGTGGATAGTTTGATGAATCGAAAATGTACATTTTTTCTATGTATAAACTGTTTATGTAATAAAACATGTTTTCATAGTTTGTGTTGTCCCTTATCAGTGCAAAATTATCACAAATTAAAAAGGATTCATGCCAATATTGTCCAAAACCCCACTTTTCTAGGGCGTTTCCAAACTTTTGGAGGGCAGTGTACTTTAGTAAACTGTTCAACATTTGACCAACAACTACAATACTATCTGTAGTATTTGTCTGTATTTAAATATATTTATGTATGAATCACATATAAATAGGGGAGAGTGGGGTAAGATGAGTTTTTTTTTTTTTTTTTTAGGTATGTGGTCCTCAAGATAAGGGAACATGAGATCTAAAGTAACTTTAGGATGTTTCCTATCAGTTGAAATGATCATAATATATCTGTGAAAAAGGGTTCTAAAAATATAGCTTCTATAAAAAGTGTTCCCATGGCTCAATTTGCCACAGGTTAGGGGTAAGTTGACTGAAGTCAATAGGTAAGATGCACCATTTGGGTGTAAATTGTCCATCTGACTGAATCTGATTTAAATCCATGTAAAATTTTAAAGATAATTTTGAAACTAATAAAATAATCAAATTTCCTTTTAATAATATGTCTTCTCTTAAAGCTTACTTAAAGTGCTCCTATTATGCCTTTTCAAATATGATCTTTCATGTAGTGTATTATATAGCTGTATGTGAACATAAACTATCTGCAAAGTTGTGAAGCCGACAGTGCACGATAAATAAAGTTATTGTCTATAAAAAAAAAAGAGTCGGCTCACATTTGCCTGAACGAGTCGTCAGGAATTCGAATCTTTTTCTGTTACGGCCACACGTCACGAAGTAACACATTTGCATAATGTCCGCCCATGTTATACGTCGCGAACAACTTGCCCGCACACAAACAGTAAAATTTCCATGTGGTTAATTTACACGTACATTATACGATGTTTTATTAACAAGGTTCGGGGGGAGCGCGTCAGATACGTAGCCTAATTATCACAAGAGGAGCTCACTCAAGTTAATCAACGCTACAATTTAAATACAGCTGAACTTGCCTCTATCCATTTGATGGTTTATCAGCATCTCGTTCACCCGTCTGCTACCATGTCGCAAAGACAAACTTCCCCGTCTGAAGACGATTTTGACTCTCCTCCGGCCGTCTCCAAGACCGTGCCTTTCCCGCATGTCGCCCCAAGCGAGCCCCAGGCCCCATCTCACGGCCGCCGCTCGGCCCGAACGGCCACGCGTCGCTCAAGACACCTCGGCCTACCCTCGCCTCCTCCGGCGAGAACCCCAGCCGACTCCACAGCATCCTCCTATCGATCGGTCAGACCAACAATTCCACGCATAGAGAAAAAGACTATGGCGAGTCAGAATCTAGCGCTGGCCAAATCCGACGTCCAGCCTTAACGCAAGTTAAACAAAACAGAGCTTCATGAATTGTACAAAAATCTGCTCCCCCGAGCCCTCCCTAGACTCAAAGGCGACCAAAAGGAAACAAACCTTCGTTCGCGCCGACGCCACTGTTTTCCTCCTGTTTAGGGCAAACATCAGCCACAGCTCAACCCTCCACAGCGGCTCCGCCTGCAGTCCAAGCGAGCGATTGGCCGCTTCCTCTGCCAATCCCAGCCCCCCGCCAGTCTCTTTTGGTCACAACGGCTACTAGACTCCGCTCCCTGCCTGCCACGTCCAACTCGGAGCTCACAGCTCAAGCGAGCGCTTGGCCGCACTGGCCGCCATTCACAGCCCCGCCTCCCGCCCACGTTAGCTCGGGGCTCGCAGCCCAAGCGAGCACTTGGCCGCACTAGCCGTCACACACAGCCCCGCCTCCCGCTCCCGTTAGCTCGGGGCTCACAGCCCAAGCGAGCGCCGGGCCACATTCGCTGCCAAATACAGCCCCGCCGCCAGCTTCCTTCAAATCCTCTTTCATCACGTCTGCTTCGTTTCTGAGTTCTCCCAAAGACTATAGTATACCACAGATTTGTCACTCGTACAGTTTTAAATTGGGAAAAATGCAACGCTCATCATGGCCTTCTCAACGAAAGAGCCATTCGTTGATCACTAAAGTCAACGCGTCATTGCAACTGCAGTAAGAAGTCCCGGTTGCTATAGAAACAGTCAGCGTTCTGAGACGTGCGCTCAGTACTGCGCATGCGCACTGGCTCATCTAGCCTAAAAAAAAAAAAAGTTTTTTAACGCTATTGGAGCATAAGGAACAATATTTATGAGGCACTTCTCCTCAGATTTCATTGGTGATTTCAAACATGAAATTTAATCGTAAGCTTGATGAACAGTTTTTGAGAATGTGATTCAAAAGATATAGGAGCTATAGATATAGGAGTGATTCAAAGATATAGGAGCTGCACTTGCCTGCCCGAGAGGCATTTCAAAGATGGCCGCAGAGCGAAATGACTTGCCTTAAAGGGACTTTGGTTTTCCATTGCATTCAGTCATCCCACCGAGATCATCCGTTCAGCCTTCCCCATAGGTGACGCGAGCTCATTGATTATCTGTCGATTATAGTAGAGCTTGTGTTGTCCTATGGAAAACATTCATACATACCGCAAACCTTTTATTTGCAAATGCGCAGTACAAGTCAGTAAGTGGGATTTGGGATACGATGGCTCGAGAAATTCTACTTTGCCGTCCGTTTAATTTTGAGTTGCAAAGCAGCCCCAAAATTTTCGACGTACTATCAGAAGTCATTTGCTGGATCCTATCAATCAATTACCTTATTCAACTCCTAGACAATTTCCTCGTCATTTCACCTCCCAACGCAATCCCAGCTGCCCATATCCTCACAAAGCAAAAGCTTGGGATCCCCATCGCATCCCCATTGCTGGTCCATGTCTCCGTGGCCCCCCCCATCTGCAGGGCTCCCCCAGTCCTCAGCCCTCCCTCTCATGGTAGCAGCATACCTGTGGGGGAGCGAATGGGCTTCTAAAAGCATCTTAGTGCATTGCGACAATGCAGCAGCCGTGCAGTGCATTAATAAAGGCCGTCTTCATTCTCCTACCCTCACGCTTCTCAAATTCAAGATGCTGGCTCCAGAGGCGGACTAGGTTTTTAAATTTGATCCAAATACCGACCCCACCGTCTCAGGTTTAATAGTACTCAATAACGAAACCATTTCTTTTTAACCAAACAAGCAAGACGGACAAGCCGAAAGAGGCCATCTCATCTACGTCTTCAACCTCCCTTCTCCAATCCAACCCTATCTAGTCCTCGAAACCAAAAACCTGTCATTCGCTTCTGGTTCCAAAAACTCCTCAAATCCGTCCTGCAATCGTCAGGTGTTCCAGCAGGAAAATTCACCAGCCACGCTTTTCGCATTGGGGCAGCAACATCAGCAGCCCAGAACGACCTCTCCAAACAGCACATCCAAACCCTAGGAAGATGGTCATCTGAAGCCTTCCAAAGCTAATCCAGAACTAACCAGTCCCACATAAAAGAAGCTCACCAAACCCTCTTTGGCTGACGAGCCATGTAAAGTAATCTCCCCACGTCTCTTCCCCCCACCTGGTGCGACGCCCGAGTCTTGATCTCCCATCAGTCGCTGCGAGAGCCCTCCCAGGCAGGTTTGCCTTTCTCCCTCCTCGCCCGGTGGGCCAAACTCCACATCTCTTCCCCCCGCCTGGTGCAACGCCTGGAGTCTTGATCTCCCAGCAGTTGCCGCAAGAGCCCTCCCAGGCGGGTTTGCCTTTCTCCGTCCTTGCCTGGCGGGCCAAACTCCACATCTCTTCCCCCCGCCTGGTGCAACACCTGGAGTCTTAATCTCCCATCAGTTGCTGCGAGAGCCCTCCCAGGCGGGTGTTCCTTCCTTCTTGCCTGCCCGGTGAGAGCCCTCCCGGTCAGGCCTCCATATTTGCTGCCCATAAGCGAGGCTCACCCATCCGATGCCCGAGTCTTGATCTCCCGTCAGACGTCTCGAGAGTCCTCCTGACTGGGCGCCCCAAACCACACATTCCAACATCAGCGGGTGGCAGGGCCTACCCATCCGTAGCCTCAAAACAGAAGTATGTAGGCTCCTCTGGCCTGCTAACCAGGCGACTTCTCGATTGCCAGCCTCCACCAGATCTTAGCGCCTATTTTGGGGGAGTCTTCAGTCCGGCGGCTGTCCTCCACTCTATTGCTTTTTGGGGGGTTCTCTGGGTTCGGGCCATTCCCGAGCTCGAAGCCCTTCCCCGGACAGCACGCCAGATATGCATTACTATACTCCGGCTAATTATATGTAAGCGTGAACTCGTGAAATGATGTTTTATTAACAAGGTTCGGGAGGAGCACGTCACGTACGTAGCCTAATTATCACAAGAGGAGCTCACTCAAGTTAATCAACGCTACAATTTAAATACAGCTGAACTTGCCTCTATCCATTTGATGGTTTATCAGCATCCCACCACCACCACCCCATCTCCTCACTCCTCACACGAGTTCTCACTACACCTAGGGGGGTTCTCTGGGTTCGGGCCATTCCCGAGCTCGGAGCCCTTCCCCAGACAGCACGCCAAATATGCATTACTATACTCCGGCTAATTATATGTAAGCGTGAACTTGTGAAACAGAAGACGCTGTACCCTACGCTGTGAGTAAAACTGTTTTATATTCACTTCCAAAAGATGATGAATCTACAAAGATTGTACTTTCTAGCGATTGTTCAAAATACGTAGTTGCATATGTTATGTTGTGTAACAACCCTGCACGTCTTGCTAAGCGGCTAAATCACGCTTCTGTAGTTCTGTTGTTCATCTGTGGACCCACTGTAGTCTGACAATTTGTGATTGATGCAGCTTGACTGTCTGTCTGTCTCATTAGTTGGAGTAATGATAAAGGATGGCGCACAAAGCGACTTTTACACCGAATGCGGAAAGCGCTGTGCTATGAAACCCATTCATTTCAGTTGCTTCCGCCGCGTGAGGACGGCTTGTTTCTGTGTCGACCAAAGCGCACGCGCAGCGGAGCGCACACACCGTGGACAAAGTTCAAATGAACTTTCTGCAGTCGGTGTGAAAGCCGCCTTAATGCATTATACAACGTTGAAGTGTGCCCAGTTCGCTTACATAAGCAAATTGTGAACACTTTCCACGGGGGTTTGTGCTAACTTGTCGATCAGCCACTTCAGCCATTTCATCATCAGACTCTGGCTCGAATTGGTATGGTACAATCAATGCCATCTTTTCTATGTATTGACAAGTCTCCAGGACTGTCAGTCAGTTTTGGCAACGGACGTTTCATTTTCCGACACGCCGTACGCGGTAGACCAATCATAAAGGACTGCACCATCTGACCAATCACAGCAGTGAGGGCTCACGGAAAGGAGGGGTTTAGAGAGACTGATTCTTCGAACTGCTTTGCACAAGTCGTTTATGAATCATTTAGAAATGGGGTAAAATTAAATCTATTTTTGGAGAAAACTGAAGTGTTTTTTGACCTTGCATACATGTAAACCTGTTTTGGAAGTCTATTAAAACAATAATAGCAACCTTTAAAATGGCATAATAGGAGCACTTTAATGTAAAACCAAATAAATGAAGTTTAAATTTCAATATTCTAAATTGTTTGCATTTCTAAAACACTGTGTTGAACACCAAAGTTGTATATATACTATATATGATTATAATGTGGCGAAAAGCATCTTCTGGTTCTTAGTAGAGAAGGATTTGGTGCACTGTCCCTATCAAATAAATTACAAACATACAACTGACATAATATCACATTAAAATACCAGTTTATACTTCAGAGATTTAACTTAAATTCTGTGTTATATGGTGGGGTAAGTTAAAATGCTGGTTCAACTTACCCCACAGCATTTGGCTCACTTTGCCCCATACAGCAGCTGCAGCTGCAGCTGCAGCCATTGGATAGATAGATAGATAGATAGATAGATAGATAGATAGATAGATAGATGCATCATAAATATTTTAGACCTGGATTGATTTGCTTTGATGTAACAGCCATTACATCTATTAAGCTGAAATTTCACTTTGACAAAAGTTTTTAAAGTAAATGGGTCCCTTCCATACCTCTCACGTGTTTCTCCTTTTCATGATCATAAAAGTGTGCAGGTGCCAAAATACAGGGGATAGGTCAACTTAAACACTGGATCATCTTACCCCATTATCCCCTAGTGGCCATCACTCCAACTTTAAGCTTACTTAACTTCAGTTTAGTGCAGCAACAACAAAACAGTTGAGCAGTTTGGAAACAGTTCAGTGACTCACTCTACTGAACAAATTATGATGTTAAAAGTGGTAACTTGCAATTTTTACCCAAGATGTAGGTGACTTTTTTTCTTCAGTAGAACAGTAAAGAAGATTTTTAGCTGAAACCGCGGTCCTTGGTGACCCATAAAATACAGGTCAACGGCAAAAAGAATACACAGGCAACGCAAAATAAATACCCGTGGCTCCTGACGATATATTGAAGTCTTATAAAGTGAAACGATCGCCTTGTGTGAGAAACTGAACAATATTTACAACATTATTACCTGAAATCCAGAGCCTCAGGCAAATGGTCTGGTTCACAAACAAATTATTCTTTTAAACCGCAAATTAACAGCAAATTTCATTTTGGGGTGAACTGTCCCTTTGTGTGTCTTTTAGTAAGCTACACCCCAACAAAAAGACATAGCCTAAATACACAAACAATACATTATTAGGCTAATTACAATATTTTTTGTAGACTGGAACATTAGCCTACAAGTGGCTACTTGATTGAACAAGTTGCTTTTTTTCATGTTTTCCTGTAAGTATTTATATTGGCCATAAAACAGAGGCAAATGGATTGAGGGAGTATGCGCACATTCAGCGAGTATGTGACTGAAGTCACGGATGAGGAGCACATTGTACACATGCTTAAGCAAAGTGTCAAAAGGACTAATTAACATATTAATGATCCCACCTTAGCACTGCAGCTCCCGTTGGATAGTCAAAACACTTTGATAAGCATGCAAATGAGAAGCCACCAGCTCAAGAAGAAATTATCTGAAGCGTGAAAGAGAAAGATAGAGGAACAGAGAGAGGGAGAGAGTGAGAGAGAGAGAGAGGGGGGAGAGAGAGGCTGATAGTAATGATTGAACCGTTGTTTTATTTATCTTTAATTATCTGGTTTAAGCTGCTGGAGGAGGCGACATCAAAGAGAGGGAGCAGGTGCACAGTAATGCAATCTTCACCTCCATCTTTTTTGCCACCTTTCATTCTCAGGCTTTCTTCTCTGATATGCCAATCAATACAGCAGAGAAGCCAGCTGTCCATCAAATGTGTCCAGTGACAATCAAACTAGCTGTCATATGTTGAAGTCAGGTTTGATTCAGACAAGGGCCATTGAAAATACTGTATGAAAAGATCGATTCTTTGCCTTTTCCAATAATAAAGACATTTTTAGAAGCTGAAAATAATACAACTCAGACCTCATTCCATCCATAGATGTATGTATTTGGTCTTAAGATACAAATATTTATCATGAAATGTTGGACAAGCATGTTATCATCCTTTCAACTGGTATATCATGAGCCTGAAAAGCATTATGTACTATAAATATGTAAAAACGACTGACATGTACAGAAATAAGCTTACTAAATAACAAGAAGTTTCCTTAGAAATGCACTTTGTATCACTAAAGGAGTATTTACCTGGAGAAACACACATTTATGCCCAACATAAATGGGTAGTTGACATTTAATGCATGAGGTTTTTATGAACTTGCATTAATTGAGAGATTTCATGGACTACAATTTAAAATATTGATGTTGATCCAACCCTTGTTACACTGAAAATACTACTGCTGCTGCTGCTATTAATAATAATAATAATACACTGTTACAACCAAAAATATTCTTTCTATTTATCTCTAACAAATAGATAGATTCTTAATTTTAGATAGATTCTTAAGATTCTTAATTTAATATTGATCAAAAATATTTCTTTTTCCACATACAAAAATAATTCACACAAAGTAAAACTATTATTTTTATAGTGTAGGTTAATTAATGTTTTTACAACCTAATTTAAGCTATATTAGCTATAATATTGAAGAAAAATTTAACTTAAGATAAAATGTAAAATAATTTGTTAGTCAAGTTAAAGAACAACTTCAGAAGTCCTTAATGTTTATAGTCCTGTCTTAAAAAAAAAAAATAAAAATAAAAATAAAATATGCATCATGTTATCTGTTATATAGGCCTACTAAAAATATAAGTAAATAAATACATAAAAAAAATTCTGCAGTCAGTACAGTTGCATCTCAAATAGTAGTAACCTGATTTAACTAACTAATAAAATGGTTTTGTTGGTATAAATTAATGTATACATTCTGCTTTGAACACATAATACTATTTAAACAATATTCCTTCTTTTAATTTTTCTATGGGGAGTGCTGTTTGCTTTAAGACAATCTGAACAAAACCGGCTTAAAACAGAAACTATTATTTTCAATTTGGCCAATATGAAAATGCATATTAAAGTCCCCATGTAATCAAAATTGAAGTTTTTTGGCATTAAGTATGAATATGTTACCCTTAAAGTTATCTATAAGCTAGTGTGTATCAAAATTATGACAAAATTTCCCATTTGCTCATTCAAAACTTAAAATCTCCCACTTCTGCCAATATGGATCAACAGTTTTGATGACATCACCCTGCACTTCCAGCTTCTCATCAAAATTTGTCCAATCAAATGGTCTGTAGAATTGAAACGTCCCACCTCCTACACCATAAATAGATGCAGAATTAGTATTTTCTGTACGGCGAATGGCACATAGTGTCCTATATAGGGGATAGGGAATGATTCAGACAGGGTAAATATAAAAGTAAAATGTAAAAGGGAAAGAACCACTGATCTATATATAATGACTGGATCGCTCATTGCGTCCTAATCTGCCGTTAGGCAGTGAAGACACCGGAAGTGTTCGATCCGCCATCTTGCTATTCCCTACCGGCAGAGAGCACCATTGACTCACAGCCAAACGGCTGACCTAAAATCACCCGATTTTGAGCGTATCAGTCACACAGGACTAGTTTTTATAATATGTGTATGTAAATTAATTTTTACTTAAAATGTTATCTACGATGTTTATCGTCTTTTCGGGCAGGATAAGCCATCTTTTGAAATCGTTCAGGTGGGTGTGGCAGCTGCGCACTTGCCTACACAGTTAACTGATCCAACACAAAAATATAAGGAAGGAAATATGTAGGACATATTAAACATGAACTAACCTGATTTTGCCCAATTTCGTCAATGAAAATAGTCTGAAACAAAGCTGAGCCGCATCTCTATTCAAACACAGCTGTGTTTTGTTTATGAATGAACGTGCGTTTTAAACGAATCATCGAGTCATTGATTCAATTACACATTCGTAAAGAGAGTCGATCGCTTGCTTCATTCCCGAATGAATGATTCAGTGATAAAATTAGTTTAGACTTACCGCCATCTGCTGACAGTTAGTTTCATTTTTAAAGTTTCATTTTCATTTTATCTTTTATTTTATTTAAATCATTTGATATTTCTATATTCAGAATGTTATATTTGACATTTTTGTATTATTAACGTTTATCAACATTTATCTCAACATGAATAGTATGTATGCTGAATTAACAAACGTTTAAATCATTACCTGCTTCAAAATGATGTTAACGAAATAATTGTTGAAACATGCATTTAGCCTGTACGAATAAGAACACTATAACAAAACAGCATAAACAGTGATTTAGTGTAAGGCAAATTATATGTATACACAGCATAAATGTTTAATTAGATTTCAGAATGAGCATTTTGTCATTTGTAAACACGGTGAACGTCCGATGTTTATCATGTTCATCTGCTGTTCGCTCCTGTAATGTATATGAACGTAACTTTTTAATAAGCAGAGGGAATTCCGGACATTAAACAAATGAACGTTTACATGCGTAGGACGTTTGCGTTGTGAGAATATACAGTGAGACGTCAGATATGAAAACGCTGACTTGTTAGGTAATGTTTTCTCATTAAAATCGTATAATTTCCTATTCATTCAATAGAATGTTTGCGAGTACTAGGGAATTAGCAATATGGTGGCGCGTAGGCTTCACTTCTATGACGTCATGAGCAATCCAGTTCTCTATTATAGATCAGTGGAAAGAACTGCTTGATAGGTCCCGCCCTGTCTTCCTGTTTCAGTTTACGTCAACACGCAGAATAACGTTGCGTGTCTCAAAGTACTTTAGTGGACATTTAAATAAATGATATGTTGTATGTGATTCATGCATGCATATACTTGTCTAGTTATGTTTATTAATTTTACATTGAGGCATTTGGTAGATTCTTTCATCTAAGGCAACTCACACTGCATTCAATTCAGTTCTATCAGTTAATGCATCCCCTTGGAATCAAACCTATGGCCCTAGTGTTGCTATCACTAATGCTCTACTCTTGAACTATGATAACTGGAACAAATGAACTGGTTAAAGACTTGCGAATATTCACAGTCTAAAGAACAAAGTCACTTGAGACATGTTGAAAGCATGTCTGCAAGCATGTCCTGATCCAAACACTGAGGTTGAAACATATTGTTTTTTAGGATGCCAAGTGTGTGGAGAAGTTCTGATCCTACAAAGAAGACCCCCTCATGATTTATTGCAAAAATATGCTGCCATATTCCAGCCTTTCCAGCTATACAAACAAATAACAGTAGGCAAAATGCACCCAATATATTTATTCATGTTAATTTATGCTAACCTGGAGTGTAAAGTTCTCACAAAATTTTGAGAAAATGCTTAGAGTGTCACATCAGTCTAGAATAACCTTCAAGTTTGGAAAACAGTGTGTACTGGAAATTGTTGTACTACTTGGCTCTGAAAGAAACTAGCCATATGTCATTGTACAGAGAAATAGTTGCAGCTTAGCAAAGTGACACTATTTTATCATCACCCAAACGGATATGACAGATGGAAAGAAAATAGGAGAACAGGAAAGCGTGATCACAACACTGCTTATTGGCAGCCATTATCCAGGTAAAGACCTCTTTGCCAGCCTGTGGGCTCGAGTCTGTGTGTGTGTGTGATTCAGTCTGTAAAAACACTGACCTGAACAACTCTTGTATGGCTGGCTCCAGGGGAACTGTGAAGAAGCACAGAGAGAGACAGAAGACAGAGGACGTGAGAGGTCAGTTGAAAGGGCAGAGGAAGATTAGATTATCACTCAAACAAAAGGCCGGTCTGACCATATCGCCACATTACATCTGTGTGTTATGTGTAAGTGATGGAATAGAGAATACCCTTTGAGCGTGTGCAATGGCGCTTCTCATCTGCTACATCCACCTCCATCTGTGGAGAGCCATAAATACAATGAACACTTTTATTTGTAACGTAAGCCCATATATAAATAAAAGTGAAACTTTTTTAATATTAAAATATAAAAATGAAAAATATTTAATATTTAATATAAAATTAATCTAAAAATATTTAATATAAAAATGAAAATTTTCCAAGATGTAGTTGAGTTTGTTTGTTTATCAAACAACACTGAAATGTAGCATTCAATCACTTGCTCCCCATTGCAGTGAATGGGTGCCATCAGAATGAGAGTTCAAACAGCAAACTCAAAAACATCACAATAATCCACAAGTAATGTACACCACTCCAGTCCAGTTTGTAACAAACAAATCCATCATTATGGTGTTTAAACTTTAAACCATCACTTTTTGCCAAAATACAAGTCCTTAATCCATAACAATACTTCCTCCAGTGAAAAAATCCATCTCCTCACATCCTCACATACGTCTCTCACATCAAAATCCAGCCACATATTTGTTGAGAGCTGTTTTAGACTGTTTTGGCTTGTAAACGGTGCTTGATTTGTGCATATTTCTCCCTTGATTCAGACAAGAAACTTTTGTCACTGGAGAAAGCAATATTATGGATTATGGACTCCTTTGAAAATGATGTGTTATTATTTTTTTTTTTTTTACAAACACACAGATTTTGGCTTTACAAGATGCTAACTGGTGAACTGGAGAGGTTTGGATTACTTGTGGATTATTGTGATGTTTTTATCAGCTTGGTGCAGATGCAGTGCTACATTTCTCCAAATGATGAAGAAACAAACTCATCTACATCCTGAATGGTCTGAGGGTGAAATTTGCCCTTTTAAGTGAGATACTCATTTCCACTTTATTTTGCTTCACTATTTTTGGTTAATGTATGATATGATTATAGTTATGATTTACAAGCTGCTATAAATAAATAAGAATAACAAAGCATAATAAATATTTGTGCTACAAACCAGAGCATTATTTAAGATTATGATAATAAATTCAAAATATAGCTGCAAGCAGCAATTACAGGGTCAGGAACTAGGCAAACAAGACAGCTAGGCAACCAGTAACTGAAGCCATTTTAAGACAATTTTAGTCAAAATGGGTGAAAAATCATAAAACAACCACTAGTAATTTGATTTAATGGGTTATCACTTTTGACCAACAGGTGGCGGTGTTATCAAATCAATGTGGTGTGTTCTGTATGAGGTGACAATGACACACACAAAGTTTGGTGTCATTATGTCAAAGCTTTCCAGGGATACAGCCTCAGAGTCATTTTAACATCATGCCTTAAATTTGTAGTAGTGATGGGTCGTTCTTGAACGATTCGTTCATTTTGAACGAATCTTTAATGTGACTCGGGACGAACGAGTCGTCTCGGGGAGTGATTCGTTCAGTCGCGCATGCGCAACATCCTATTAGGTCATGTACTGGAATTAGTTCAACTGTTTTAGAGTCGTTCGTTCACCTTATGGGGCTGTCACGTGATGAACGAACGACTCGAACCCGAGGACTCGAGAAATGAACTAATCAATTCTCTTTCCGGCTCAGACTGCATAGGTTAACATTACGGGGATGTCACGTGATGAACGAACGACTCGAACCCGAAAACTTGTCAGATAAGAGGCGAGGTGAGCAAATCATAGACTAAAGACCCAGGTAAACAATGAATTAATATTTTCTGTTTCTTATAGCATTATAGTTTTGTTTTGTTTGTAGTGTGATCACCGTTTGTGTAAGCAGTAGATGTGTTAGGGAAGTAAAACGTAACATTTTAATTATATTTTGCTAAAATGAACAAAATGAACGAAATGACTCGAAAAAAGATTCGTTCATTTTGCTGAACGAGACTCAAAGGACCGAGTCGGTAAAATGATCCGAACTTCCCATCACTAATTTGTAGTGGCGCTGTACGAAAACGGTTTCATTTACCACGAAATCCATAACTTTTTGTTAGCACAGTCTGAAGATGATCTGGGTCTAGGAGGAGGGAAGATGTGTCTAGGAAGATGATCCGAGTCAAATTTGGTGTAAATCGGACCAACGGTCTAGGAGGAGTTCGAAAAAGTAGGTTTTCAACATTAATCAAAATGGCAGACAGGAAGTTAGGCCAATTTTGGCATAATTGGTATCAATGTTCTCGGCATAATCCAAGGAATATATCATGACCAGTTTCATTACGGTAGGCTAAAATAAACAAAAGTTATTAGCATTTTTCCAATGTCATTATTAATTTTTAATTTATAATGACATTGGAAATTATAAATTGAGTACTGTCAGGGCGTGGTGCTGAAGACACATACAGAGTTTCGTAAAGATATGGAAATGCATTTGTAAAATATAGCATTTTTTGAATAAATTCAAAATGGCTGACATGGGAAAATGGGACTTGGCATGATGCACCGAATCCAAAGAGACCAGTTTTGTGATTCTTGGCCAAACTATTGAGAAGTTATAAGCAGAAAAATGTTTCATATCTCCTGACCACTAGGTGGTAGTGTGCCGAAACTGCAGGTAGCCTCAGGTCATGCTTGTTATAACACACACCAAGTTTGGTCTCAATGCGCCAAACCGTTGCAGAGATATGGCCTATCAGAAACGGTTCAGTTAGAATTCACTCACCGCTGAAAATGTGCAGAGGTTTTGTTAAGTGCAGTTTTGCACACTCGTGAATCATAACAAACAAAGTGCAGAAGAATTGCTGTAAATAAGAAATTCATTGTGCAGTTAAGAAAGCTTTATTGATTATAATGGATCTGCAGCACCGTTTTTACATACCTTACTGCACATTTCAATGAGAAACGTCCACTGAGTGGCGCTAAAACACAGGTACAATACGTGAACCCTGGAACGTTTTTATTATTTTGATATAGGTACGTATTGCTGTTTCCCTTTCGAGGAACTCGAACTGCGTCCTCTAGGGGTCGCTATGGGGAACGCCATCTCCGTAACCCGTGTCTGAAGCCTATATGCGAAAAAGATAACAGTGTTGGCCGGCGACAGCCTATGACGTCACTTTCACCGTGACTTGTCGCTGCCGGTGCGTCACTACCGGTGCGACCACAGTATAAAAGGACACCAGTAGAACACAACATTCTCACTGACCTTTTGTCTGTAACCAAGTTCGAATTGAGTGCATGTTCCCTCACCAGAGGTTTTAAGGATGGCTCGCGTGTGACGATGCGTGGTAAAGAGCCAGCGCTTTCTGCTCCCGAGGGAGTTTATTGCGCTCGTTTTAATCTTTGCTTGTCTCTTGCAAGAGGCAAGCACGCTCTGATACCCGCACCTTTCATATGGTTTTTTGGCTGTGCATGTATGGTGAGAAGTAGCGAAAATCAGCTCTTGAGGGAGCTGAATGAGATCGTTGCATTTATTGCTTGTTGCGAGAGACAGGCATGCTCTCTTACCTGCTTACACGGGGCTCGCGGGCTGTGTGTGTGTGTGGTGAAGAGCTGCGCATTCAGCTCTCGAGGGAGTTGAATGCGATCGTTGCATTCAGTGCTTGTTTCTTGCGAGAAACTGGCGCGCTCTCATACCCGCTTTTACAGGCTCGCGGGCTGTGTGTGTGTGGTAAAGAGCTGCGCATTCAGCTCTCTAGGGAACTGGATGTACTTGCATTCGCAAAGAAGGGATCGCGATGCATTCGCAAAGAAGGGAGGTGAGTCTTCACTGTATACCCGAATTTGCATGAGCGTGTTCGCCACTCGCTGCACCAACAACGCATTCGCGGCAGCGGCTCCGTTCCGCTTGATTCCCAGGGGAGTCTGGCGCATGGGCAGAGCGTGTTCAGCTCCCAAGGGAGCTGAACATATGTTGCGCGTTGCGGTTGTGGTGTTAATTTTCTGCCAATACTCAGGATTATGGACAGAAAATAAAAGGGGACCTCCCTAGTAAAGCCATCTGAGGGTGGTTATAGTTCAGCCATAATTATGTGATTAAGTGCAGCTATCTGAGGCTAGCTGTGTGTTAACTTGTCCCTCCCTGGAAGCATAGCTGTCTGAGGATAGCTATGTGCTAGTTGGGGCTGTGCGAATGGTCGGATGCAACTGCCGGTTGGTCATGGATAAACCGTCACCTGCTGCGTGTGCTGCACGGTGCCGTGGTTCGCTGGTGGGCTGCGCGGTGTCGCGCGGCTTGTCAGTGGGCCAGCGTTGCTGCCGGGATGCACGTGGTGGTTGCATCTGATTGTTTGCACAGCCCTAGTGCTAGTTAAGACCCTTGTTTGGTGTTCCTAATAGTAGCTTTGTGGAACCTGCCGAGATGGTGCTGTCTTCCCTTATTGGGTTTATAGTTTGACAGTCCACTGCTGGTGGATGTGGCAGTTGCATGGTCCCCTTTCCTACAGCCAGTTATCTGAGGATAGCTGGGTGCTAGCTCGGTGATCGCTCCCCTTCCTAGGGTTTCTAAGTAGCAGCCTCTTTGAGCTCTTACCCACAGTGCTGTCTCCCCTGCTAGGGTTGTAAGTAGACAGTCCACTCTTTGTGGACAGGTTAATCTCAGCTGGTTCCCTTCTGGTAGCCTTCTTAGGCACATTGACTAAGTACCCTTTTGTTAACTCTGTGATTGCTCCCCCTTCCTAGGGTTTTTAAGCAGCGGTCTCCCGGTGCCCCTGCCTAGATGGTGCTATCTCCCCTGTTAAGGTTGTAAGTAGATGGCCCACTATTGTGGTCTGGGCAGCTTCTCAAGAAGGTCTACCTGGGCTAACTGGAGTCATGCGTGGGAACCACGGTGGGTGAGTACGACCCTGTTATGTGTCTAGCCTCTTTTGCTGTATTTCTGGGACCTGTCTGTTGCGTTTCTCTTTCTGTTAGGTAGGTCCTCTTCGAGCACACCCCTCTGGTCTTTGACTATGGTTATGGCCTGCTTGTCTAATTGGATCGCCTTCGTCATATCCACCTCGAAACGATCATGGCCACTCCTGGCCTTCAGGTCCCCACTACAGCACTACATCTAGGGCTTCGGTCCTCCTACCAGGTAAGCTCTTTGGAAATTATTTTTCGCAGGATGCTCCTGGACACCCCTGGCTGGACACGCATGCCTTAGAGGCCACCTGACTGAGACACTCCGTCTGCGTCCTGCCCTGAGGGGCTTCCTGTTTCAGGGTATCCACCCAATCATCATACAGACCTATCCTCATACCATCTTGGTGATTTAGTGAGTCGCCCCTCTGAGGAGTGGGTTGACAACGCTATTTTTCACCATCGTATGAGTGGAAGGTGTTTCTGCAGGAACCCTTCTGAGTGCTCTGAGGAGCATTGGCTACGGTCTAGGCCCTTGTTCGTGAAGTTCTGCGGGCCTTGTTAGAACGGGGCCTACGCTTTCTATTGAGATAGTAAGCACAGGTCTGCTTGGGTTGGTAGTGGCTCTTGCCCCCTCAAGAGAATACCCACAACACAGCCTGAGGGCTGGGGACGCTGCTGCTCTTAATGCAGCCATACAGTGTTGATGGATTCGTCTCTGCTGTGATATCTGATATCCTGTGATCAGATCATATCTAAGGCCTCTTTGACAGGGCATGACAATGCTCCCCTCACTGCGGGAGGGTTTTCTTAGAGCTTGTCACCCCTGGGCGGATCAGGTATTCCTCCTGTCTCTCGGGAGTTAGAAGCCTGTCCCAACGCACTAACCTCTCACGCTGGTTAAGTGTATCAGCTCCATGGCAGTATTAACAGACAGCTAGCTGCGGCTAACTGTCTGTTTGGAGTAGCGATGCTCCCCTCACCTTGAGGGTCTGCTCTGAGCACTGCCCCAACTGGGCAACTGAGGTTCACCCTTACTGCCTTCCCCTTGGAGCCTTGTTTGGAATGCCTGCAGAGCTCCCCTCATTCTGAGGGCCATCTACTACCACACCGTTTCCAAGCTGTATTTCTAAAATCCATTTTTATGGTAAGGCCCACACGAACCCTTGGGCGCTTTCTCAAATCCATGTATATGGTAAGTGCACACGTGAACCCTGGGGCACTTTTCTAAAATCCACATTGTGGTATGGAGTTCTGCGTCCATTCTAAAATCCTTTACGGTAGGGATTCATGCGCTTATGGCCCATACCCTTTCTTGAGTTGGTTAAAACCCCTGCCACCTTGGGTCCCACTCCTTGTGAGCGTCTGCCAGGCTAAAGTAACGGTAATACTTGCGCTAGTTCATGCGCACCCTCTATAATATGGGTTCACGCTCAAACTCGTGCCCATTCTCTGAGTTGGTTGTTCCCGGACACCTTGGATACCACTCTACTTACGCATCCTGAGCAGGTTGTTGCTACCTATGTTCTGTAGGACGGTTTCTGAGGGAACCTATGCAGAGCCCACGGTAGCCCCCTGTGTGACAGGCCAAACCTAGGTGAAACCCTAGGCATTCAGCCATATCCCCTTAAAGGAATATCTTCTAATTCCAAGCTTCAAGCTCTACCCCAGGTCCAGCATATCCGACCCCTTTCAGGTAAGTCTTGGGTATGCAGCTCAGGCTTTTTGGCCGAAGGGGATAATGTTACTGACAGCCGTCGCTACGTCTCAGGGGCAGCTCCCTTTAGCTTAAGACAGTTGGTACTTAGTGCTCGCCTCTATGATGGCATGCACTCCCCTTAGCATGGCAGCGTGGGTATAACCGTTCCTAGAGGAACAACCCCTAGAGGACGCAGCTTGAGTTCCTCGAAAAGGAACGTCTCAGGTTACGTATGTAACCCTGGTTCCCTGAGAAGGGAACGAGACACTGCGTCCTCTAGTCCTGTCGCCATGCTTCGGACGTAAGCTTCAGACGAAGAAGCGAATGTTGTGTTCTACCGGTGTCCTTTTATACTGTGGACGCACCGGTAGTGATGCACCGGCAGCGACGAGTCACGCTGGAAGTGACGTCATAGGCTGTTGCTGGCCAACACTGTTGTCTTTTTTGCATATAGGCTTCAGACACGGGTCCCAGAGATGGCGTTCCCCATAGCGACCTCTAGAGGATGCAGTGTCTCGTTCCCTTCTCAGGGAACCAGGGTTACATACGTAACCTGAGACGTTTTGTTACATTGCTTCAGGTACATATTGTGGTGGTTCAGAGTTCAAATATCTGGGGACTGTCGCTAAAAGTGAATGCTATATCATGTTGGAAACATGCCCTACATCAGACCCAAACCTAAACCTACTCGATAGTGTTAACAGATGCAAAGCTGATATGAAAACGCATTTGTTGATGCAAGCGTGCTATTTGAATCTTCCGTGTGTGCAGATTTGAATGGACCCTTTTCACAAGATTGTGTTTCAACGGTGATCATCATCATAAATCCTTGAAAGTTTTCATATTTTGATTTTTTTTTTTTAAATGTATGTACACTTATAACATGATACTTTGTATTATATCAGCTTTTCATCAAGTTACAAAACATTAGTTAACGCTTACGCGAGGTGTTTCTAATGGCAAGTCTATGGGAGGGATGGTAGATTTAACATCGTTCTCTCTGCTGACTGCAGTGACTGCAGGAAACTGCAGTGATATATACTTATTAGTACGCGAGTGCCCCCAAGTACGTTTTTGCCATGAGACCTAGAACTAAGATGAGTGACGTTTTAGTGATATAAACCCAGATAGCACACATACGTCTAAAAGATATCTGTTAAAGATCTCTTGGTCTGGAAAGCATCTGCTGTGTACCAACGTCATCTCTGTAAGATGTCAGTTTTACATACATTCTAAATAATAAACATCTTAAAGCATCTAATAGACATTGATTTGACATCTGATAGGAAACATCCAATAGACGTCTTGCAGATGTAAATGCAGACATCAAATAGATGTCTCCGAGATGTACGTGTGCTATCAGGGAAGGGAGTGCTCTTTGCGATCTTTCTAGGCTATAATCTGTTCAGAACTTTTGTTTTTTTGGACACATACACTCTGCAACAGTTTGGGAATGATATCTGCATATTTATGCTGGATTCACTTTTGAAATAGTAATGACTGTCACAGTAATAACCGAACCAATGGACAGGAGAAAAATACATGTGAGAGCATCCTCAGTGATTTAATTCTGGAACCAGTCCTGGCCAAACTTTCACAGACAGCAAGTGTTCAGAGCAAGACCTAGTTCACAGACCAAAAGTGAGTGTACACTTTTTTGAGATCGGGATATATCAGCCAGCCATTTAATTTTCAGTAATAGACAGTAGAAAGTTCGGAATGACAAGGAACAGGGAACAGTTCAACCATCATTCAAGCAGTGTTCACATTTCTGGTTAAAAATGACAGCAATCAACAGACACCTAAAACAGGAACCATCGGCAATCAGTAAAGTCAAGACTAGTCCACAGTTTAGTACTTTGGCAACCTCTTTAAATTATACTTGACTGTGCTATATCGACTGTTTTGATGTGGTGCAGTAAGGCAGGTAGCATTGTTCTGCTACTTATATCTGGAAAGACTCAACAGTTAAATGTCGCCCATTGGCGGAACTATCTGTTTACCCAACCAATGGCAGATGAGGAGCATATTCATGTTGGCTAGTAGCAGAAAATACACACTTGATTTTGTTTATTATGCATTCTATGAGAATCAGGTACTGTAGGCATTTCTGTGTAGACAGACAAACAGACAGACATAGCATGAAGTGGTACCTGATGTAATTGCCGGTTTAATTGCTCTTTGGTTCAGACCTCTGTTTGCCCCACGGCCCTCTATGTTAGACGACTGATAAGAGGTCACTACGCCTCCTCCAATTTCATTTTCTGAAACATGAAAAAGATATAAACTTGTAATTATAGACATAAATGAGCATGCAAATCACATTTACACTGGGAAGCATGCAGCGTGCAGCGGCGTAGCAGTTTTAATATCTTCCCCACATACATTTCTTACTCTAAGCTTCAAGTTACCATAAATAAATGAAAAATCAATGGTAAATTTGGACTTTTCTTTAGCTCATTAGCTATATTTCCCCGCTTCATACAATACGACAGATTCGGCTAATTCTGACTTCGCCAGCTCAATTTCAAAGAGAAATAATGCAGTTGAGAGGGAGGAACCTCTTTTATTTCACATTCATGCTGCTTTTTCAATCAGGGTCGTTTAAAGTTTTTAAATAACCATTAAAAAAAGAAAGATTTTCCATATGATTCATACTTTTGTTCAAAACATAAATGGAAATGATTATAGACCACATGAGGTAATAAGATCTCATTACTTCAAAAATCACACACGATTGCTGTTTTGCGTTAAATTTTCCATACCAGCAGGATTAGGCACATTAAATATAACTTCTTCATTGTGTCTGCGGCAAAACATGTCGTTTGCCAGGTTGTGAAGCAGACAGTATGATATTGACAGAGAAAATATTTTAAAGGAAGATGAAAAACTTGTGTTTTTCAGCTCATGTGTGTTTGACTGTGTGAAGGGAGGAACTTGTGTGGTGAAACTGGAGCAGATACAAACAAATTTGGAGCAGTGGCGTTTGATTTTTTCCAGCCTCTGTTGTGCGGCCGCATTCAGAGACACTAATTAAAACCAGTGAAGCGGGCGGTAACAAATGATGTGTTAGTGGTGCTGCAGTGGAGTGTGGTGGGACAATGAAGGGCCCCTCCGGGAGCCTGATAGCACGCTTAATATTGGAGCTGCAGGGCTCTCTGCCAGTGCTCCTCTGTCAAAACCCTCTAAAAACATCCCCAAAAAAATAAACTTTTGATTTGAAAACATTTTCTCAAATAAAATAATTAATTGTAAAACATCTTAGTTTTTCAAAAGGGAAGTAGAATTTTCGTATGAGATGCAACAATGTAGCAAAATGTTTGGCTTGCGGCTCAAGTTTGAGATTCAACTAAAGGGGAGGTAAATGGAGTTTCTTCTGCTCGCCAAGGCTGCATTAATTTGATCAAAAACACAATAAAAATGCTAATTCAATTCAAGTTTATTTGTACAGCGCTTTTCACGATATAATTTACTACAATATATTTAGTAGTAATATATTTAGCTAATATTGTGAAATAGTATTACAATTTAAAATAACTGTTTTCTATTATAATACATTTAAAATGCAATTTATTGCTGTGATCAAAGCTGAATTTTCAGTATCATTACTCCAGTCTTCAGTGTCACATGATCTTCAGAAATCACTCTAATATGATGATTTGATGCTTTTCTGAAACATTTCTGATTATTATCAATGCTGAAAACAGTTGTGCTGCCCAATAAAATAAATAAGAAATAATAAAAGTTTGATCAAATGTTGTAAAATAAACAAATGCATAAATAAATGAAATAATAAATAAAATGCTGTCACATTAAAAATAAAACATGCAATCAATAAAAAACTTACTCATATTAATAAGCAATCATACATTCATCAAGATACAATCGTGGCCTTATAATCAATTTTTTCAGACAACCTAACAAACTGAGAACACAAATGCACAATTTCTATGCTAAAAAAAACCCCAAAACAAATGCCTTTAGGGATTCCAATTAGAATTTGACTGAACATATTAGAAGGAGTTAATGAGCCAAATGTCATTTATTCCAGTGAGATGTAGGGTCCACTAACTAATCAAGAATTTGTCTAATGGCAAAACACCTAATTGAGACCCATGGAATGCAGAATTTGATAAAAATAAACTAGAAAACCAACACATTCAGAATCAGCTCAATATCCATCATAACCAGTAAAATGAATAACTTTGAACAGAAAATCTAAAAAGGTGAAAATACAGCATACTACAGAATACTAGTCTTTCAATTCCAATGAAGGAAATGACCACAGAATGAAACATGATCATTTTATGACAACAAAGAAGAATATGATGCTACTGTATGTGGCTGTAAAGACTTCACAGCAGACCACCAGCAAACACCAACATAAACGGGTGGGAAACATGACCGCTATAAGACAAAATAAACTAAGCATCGCAGAGAAGATGATTAATAAGCTACAGTCTTTAGTCTTAACATATTGCTTCAGACGATTTGAAACATACTAAGCTGATACTTGCATGCTGCTTTTTTGGAGTTTAACATCCATGGCCACATACTGAATATCTGCCCAACTTTTATTTGGTTGGAATGACATGAGGGTAAATGACAGAATTTTAGATGAACTACACAAATGTGACCCCAAATGTGTGTCCCAAATGACATACTCTTCAGTATGCACTTCAACTATGCACTGCTTACTCTACTGTGTATTAGAAGATTATTTTTTGACTATAAAGTGCATGAAGTATTCAACATTTCACACTTTTTTTTTTTGTTTTGTTTTGTTTTTGTTTTTTTTAGTCAAAAAAAGTGCATATTTGAAGTGCACTTCTTTGTATTTTGATGGATAAGCAAGTAAACCTAATTTACTTCAGTCCAATGGGGGGAAATATTGAAACATCTTAAAAAATTACTCAGAATTAAACACTAACTATGCAAAAGCTGCAGCCCGTCTGGCGCACACACTGTCCAAATTCATGCACATTTTATTCACTCGTACAATACAGTAGTGAACAGCAATAGTAAAAATAATGGAAGCCACTTAAACAAACTAAGTTCTTTTTTCAGCAGTATATTATCTTTTTCTCTGAATACTTTGTGTATATGTCTTATTTAGACTGTCTGACCTGTACAGTACATGTTGATCACAGCCCAGTTAAAACATGCACACACACACAAAATAACAAGCACACAAAGAAAGCATACATTTTATCCAGAAGTAAAGTGTTTAATGAAACAGCATTTGAGGGGTCTTATTTGTGAAGACATCTGAGGGTCTTTCATGAAAGGATGTAGGAACCATTGTCTGTCTAAATCATAACGCGTGAACAGGCTGTGTAGAGACTGTCTTAATGAGAAGCCCTTTTCAAATAATATTTCGGGAATCCCTTTGCTAGAATGCATCGCGCAATCTAGATTTGATTTTCTTCTAAACGCTTAAAACATTGCTTTAAACTGGGTCATCAAATTCGGGAAAGTTCAGAAATTTTAATATGATGATTTCCAGAACTGAAAAAGTCAGGGAAATTAACAAAATGTAATGGACATTTCACACTAAACAAAATGTAAACATTTAAATTAACTGGATTTATATCTATAGTATTTAGCATCACTGAATCAACCTAAATACATTAATTTATACCAACAAAATACATTTTTATGAGTTGAATCTGGCAAAATTGACTGTTTAAGGTACCAATAGCAGATTATCACATTTTACAATGTATAGAAACTATTTATTTTCTGTGTTTTGTCATTTCTATTCATTATCTTAGTACATAATGTAAAACTAAATTAAAATTCTAAATGTTGAAATAAGCTGAAATCAGCTTAGCTTTGTTGTTTAACCAACAAACGACATTGAGTTAGAGCAACTTGGAGTGTTTATTGATTAAATAAATAAATAAGTATATTTATTTATCTCTTTTCTGTTTACCCAATTATTTTAAATCCTTTGCCCAATTTTTGCCCAAATTAAAAGGTTTTATTAAATCAGTAAATTAGAATTTAACCCCTTAACTGTCAGTGGCCTCAATATATTACAATTAAATCTAATCATGACAAACTATATATTGTTGGAAAGGTCTAAGACTCCTAAATAGGTATTTTTCCTTTTTTTTTTTATTTGTTACAATTTATGTCAGAACAGTAATACATTAATTTACGACAAGCGTGCACCTCAAAAAATATACTTCATAGATTTAGGCTTTAATTCTATAGCAATTTTGGATTAAAAACTATTTTGTAAAATATTTATTTTATATAAAAATAAAAAAGTGCAGTACATTTTCTTTACAGTAAATGTAAACTTCTATAGCTTTTTTTAGTTTTCGTTTTTTAAAAATAATTTCACTTAATAATCTGCTGAGATCAACTTTACGTCTGTATTCAAAAGCGTTCATGAATTATAACAATTTAAATTTGGATAGTGTACTTTCATGTCTATGTTCAAAAGTAGGGGGAGATGACACTTCAAGGGTTAAAACTTGCAACCACGCATTTATTTAAGTTGTGGTAACTTGTAACCTGACTTTATTTTTAGATGCTGATCAAATGAAGACAATCCTGATATTCTGAGCAATGTTCCATGTTCTTATCAGCTATTCCTGCCAAAAGTTGGTGGTTGAATAAACGCAGTAGCAGCATATATACAGTACACAGACTCTGCATCTGAACCTATGTTGTGTTTGAGCGAGAGCTGATTTCAGGGGAATACGACAGACCCTCTGTGTGTTTCACTAGCATACATAAATCACCCTCACCGCAGTCAAGCCTCTCTCTCTCTGTTATGACTCTCTCTTTGTTATGGTTCAAGCCTCCGTTTGCTCTATTCTCTGAGGATTATCAGAACAAAACTGAATTGAACGCAGCTCAGCGGAATAATAAGGCATTCAGCTGGCCGGTCTGACACTTGGCGTGTAATTAAGGGCCTGGTGCTGCCGTTTGATGCCAAATGAAAGAAAATGGCCTCGCTCTCTCCCGCTGATTGCTGCCTGGCATCTTTCACCTGAATTTCCCGGCCGTCCCAGCATTGTGCAGCCGATTGCGAGCGTGTGGGTAATTGCACTGCGAGTGAATGACGGCTCCCGTGGACTGCGTGGCACCGCGTCGCCGCTCAGGAAAAGTGCCGCAGTACACACAGGCGTCATGGTGTGCAACTTTTACAGTCAAAATAAGATTGACTTTAAGAGAATCAACACTGAGGTGGCTGATTATACGTGCCATTTAGAAACAATTTGCAAGAAAAGGATGTGATGCAAATCTGATCTAATGGAAATGTTCTGGAGTTTAAAGCATCATAGGCTCACATTTGCTGTTCTGGGGTGCGTTTCTCAAAAGTGTTGATGGTCAACTATGGTCGTGACCAACAGGGTTCAGTGATTTGGTGTTTCCCAAAACCAGAGAGTGCAACAGCTGGATTCTGAAAATAAAAACTCATTAAACTCATTTGAGTTCTGAGGTTGTTAAAGGAGAAGTCCACTTCCAGAACAGAAATTTACAGATAGTGTACTCACCCCCTTGTCATTCAAGATGTTCATGTCTTTCTTTCTTCAGTCGAAAAGAAATTGTGTTTTTTGAGGAAAACATTTCAGGATTTTTCTCCATATAATGGACTGATATGGTGCCCTGAGTTTGTAAAACTTGTAAAATGTAGTTTAAATGCGGCTTCAAACGATCACAAATGCAGTGTAAACGATCCCAGCCGAGGAAGAAGGGTCTTATCTAGTAAAACGATTGGTTATTTTCATAAAAATTATACAATTTACTTGTCAAATACTTGTTTTGCATGAACTCCGTTTTTTTGCGGTTCATGACAGTTAGGGTATGTTGAAAAACTCCCATCTCATGTTCTCCCTCAACTTCAAAATCGTCCTATATCGCTGTTTTACCTTTTTTGTTAAGGGTGTTTGATCTTCTTTGCACGTTCACGTTGCAAAGACTGGGTCGGTACTTCTGCAGTGATGTAGGATGATTTTGAAATGATTTTTGAAGTTGATGGTGAAAATACGATTGGAGTTTTTCGACGTACCCTAACTGCCTTGAGCCAGAATACACAGAGCTCAGGCAGAGAAAGACAAGACGAGCATTTGAGATTAAAAAGTATTTAATTTGTATTTTTTTAATGAAAATAACCAATCGTTTCGCTAGATAAGACCCTTCTTCCTCGGCTGTAATCATTTACAACCACATTTGTAATCGTTTGAAGCCGCATTTAAACTACATTTTGGAAGTTCAAAAACAGGGCACCATATCAGTCCATTATATGGAGAAAAATCCTGAAATGTTTAACTCAAAAAACATAATTTCTTTACAGCTGAAGCAAAAAAGACATGAACATCTTGGATGACAAGGGGGTGAGTACATTATCTGTAAATTGTTGTTCTGGAAGTGGACTTCTCCTTTAATACCAAAATAACACTGCTGAGTTTTAGGTGCTACTACCCTAAACGTTTGAAATATCTTTTCATTTACTTGTTTAAATACTAATCAGAGCTACAGTATATTTGAATTAAATGTCTTTAGCTATAAAATAATATGAAAAAGAAAATCATTCAAAAGCCTTTAGTGCAAGACATTTGGGGGGTGGGGATCAATATGAGCCTTGCCAAATAATTTCAAAGATTAAAGCAAATGCCCAGAGACTTTCCACAGCTCACATTTGTGTAGGTGCTAAACATGAGCAGGCATTTAGAGACTGCTGTTATAATGGTCTGAGTTTCCACAGACACAGCTCGTCCCGCTGGCGTCCTGCCCGTCCGGCTGACTCCATTAAACGGGCACCTCGCTGACTAGAACATCACGTCCCCATATCTGATAATCGCTGGTTCTATAGAGATTTTTCAATAACTGGGATGTCATTATAACAACAACAACAATAATAATCCCTTACAAAAGGAAAAACATATTTCCCATTGTATTAATGATTAAAATATTAAATCAATTATTTCACATATAGTAATATAATATATTGTGTTACATATTTATATCTAAATGGTACATTCTAGTAACTTTTCAAGGAGTACTGAAAAATAAAACCTAAATGACCACACTGCATATAGACAATAAATAATTATTTGGTCAAATACATTAAAATTATTATTAGGCAGTTCATATTTAACAGTATATTATAATCATAATTACAATAATTAGTATATATAATGTAATATCTCTCTTGTATAGTGCATCAGCATTTAATGGCTGTTGTGTGTGTGCGCGTGTGCGTGCAGTAGTCTGGGCTTAGATGGGACGCAGACAGTTTGAAGTAAACAGATGGAGGTTTGGAGAAGCTCGGCGCCTGCAGCATTAGCCTCCTACACAAACGAGCACACGCGTGTGAGACACACACATCCTCAGCCTTCACCTGAACTGACCCTCAGAAAGATGTGGCCTGCATGCAGTATGTTTAAAAAGCTAAGATTTCTCACACAAACACTGAATCCACATTTGTAACTGAGATAAATATGACAAGAAAGTCAGGCATGCAATAAAGACAGCTTGGATTTGCAGATCGTTTTACTTGATGTATTTCCAAGTGAAACAAAATGAAAGAAGAATGTATGGCAGTCGTTTCATCCATTGGGAACTGACTGGATCATCAGAAGTAGGCATTTATTAGGTAAAACTTTACAATAAAGTCCCATTAAAAATGCATTAACTAACTATTTATTCATCCTTGTTACAATCAATTAATAATGCATTTAAATTATTATAACAAATTAATTAATTAACCAATTAAACCTTATTATAAAGTGTTACCTCTATTACACCACCAATTACACCAGAAATGTGGAATAATTAAGATTTTTTTAAAGTTTAGAAGACGTTTTTCTACTCACCAAGGCTGCATTTATTTAATCAAAAATACAGGAAAAAAACTGTAATAATGTGAAATAGTATTACAAATTGAAATAACTGTTTGTATAGTATCTGTTAAAATGCTATTTATTCCTGTAATGCAAAGCTGGATTTTCAGCATCATTACTCCAGTCTTCAGTGTCACATGATCCTAATATGCTGTTTTTTTGCCCAATAAGAAGAAAAGGGATCAGGGCTTGCAAAAATATTAAGCATATATATATATATATATATATCTTTTATGTTTTCAAACCTGATAATATTAAGATACATTTCATTGTGGATGATTATTTTTATCATTTTATTCATTTCCTTCGCAGGGCTGCCAGCATTTAATTTGGTGTGCCCCTAGAAGACCCGATGTCAATCGCAACATTAGGGGATGGGCTGTCGTCCTCCAAGGATGAAGGTTCGGTAAGGCTACCTCCCTCGGGTGCTGTGGCTGCTGCCGAATCAGACCTGGAATTGATGGCCACGCTCTGCAGGGCAGCCGTGAGCATCGGGCTGGAGGTCTCTGACCACCCAGTCCCGAGCCCTCGCGGCTGGATGATTCGTTTCTTGAAGCAGGTTGTGGCTCCTGCGTCCTCCTGAGGTGCTCCGCCGCGTGCTAGATTGACATCCAAGCCGGTGCGCCGAGCCTCTTGCAGGAGCGCAGCTCCCCCGCGTCCCTGCCGGCCCCTAAATTCATCCAGGAAGATGACTAAGCGGCCCTGATGCAGGCAACCTGGAGATGAGAGAATCTGCTCTTTTTTCAGAAGACGGCGAGGACAGCGCTGCTCCTTCCCCCGGAGGAGGGCCGGGTGGAGAATCTCCTGTTTTCTGTTCCACCGTTGGCTCAAGGGCCAGTGGTAACCACATTCAATAAAGAGCAGTTTTCTTTTTCTCTGGGTTCTCAGGCTTGTGGGCTGACACTGTGCGACGTAATACATCCACACTCTCACCCGCGATGCCCCTCCTTCCCTCGGGTACGTCGATTGTGCTTTTGATGGCACTTGTACAGTATCTGGGGGCGTGGCTTGCGCTACCCAGCCCGTCTCACTGGTTCATTTGCACAATTCGCCTTGGCTATGCGATTCAGTTCACAAGGCGACCTCCCAAGTTCAAGTGCAAGGGATGCAATCGAGCCGGTCCCTCCAGCCGAGATGAGACAGGGATTTTGCAGCCCCTACCTCATCGTACCCATACAATGAGTATGACGCCACGTCTAACCAACGAGCGCGCCCAGTCAGTGCTTGACTGTCTGAGTTCCTTTAGAGGCAGGATGGTGGTACCAGTGAAAATATTTCAGAGGCTCCTGGGGCATATGGCATCCACAGCCAAGCCGCTCGGATCGCTTCATATGAGGCTACTCTAGCACTGGTTACACTCCCGGGTCCCAAGATGGCTTTTCTATGGGCTGGGGTGCCCTTAGAACAAGTGTCCCGGCATGTTGTTGTCACGACAAATGCCTCCAGTATGGGCTGGGTCGCGACGTGCAATGGGCAGGCAGCCTTGGGGCTCTGGACAGGACCTTGACTGCTTTGGCACATCAACTGCCTGGAGCTGTTGGCAGTGCATCTGGCCCTGCGGCAGTTTCGGCCACTGCGTTCACGTCCCATGTCACAGCTCACCTGCCATCTCCTCCTCCGGAGTCAGACGCAGCTGAAAACGCTGCACGCCGTCTACATCCCGGGGGAGCTCAATCGTGCGACAGACGCGCTCTCACGACCCACGTTCCCTGGGGAGTGGCGACTCCACTCCGAGACAATGCGGCTGATCTGGATTCAATTCGGGGAAGTTCAGGTAGACCTGTTTGCTTCCCAAGAGTCCTCCCACTGCCCGATTTTTTTCCCCCTGACCGAGGGGCCCCTCGGCACGGGTGCTCTGGCACGCAGCTGGCCTCAGGCTCTACGCAAGTATGCATTTCCCCCAGTGAGCCTTCTTGCTGTGCAAGGTCAGGGAGGATGAGGAACAGGTCCTGCTAGTAGTGCTTTCTTTCCTGCAAGAAAGGTTGGAGTGTAGGCTCTCACCCTCCACCTTGAAAGTGTATGTGTCTGCTATCGCAGCACATCACGATGCAGTGAATGGCCAGTCCCTGGAAAAGCACGATCTCATCGTCAGGTTCCTGAGGGGTGCCAGAAGGTTGAATCCTCCTAGGCCACCCCTGGTGCCCTCCTGGGATCTCTCTGTCGTCTTGACTGAACTTCAGAGGGGTCCCTTTGAGCCGCTGGACTCAGTTGAGCTAAAGTTCCTGTCTGTGAGACAGTGCTCCTGACCGCACTCACTTCCATCAAGAGGGTCGGGGACCTCCAAGTATTTTTGGTAATTGAAGAGTGCCTAGTGTTTGGGCCGGCCTACTCTCACGTTGTCCTAAAACCTTGGCCTGGATACGTGCCCAAGGTTCCCACCACGCCTTTCGCAATCAGGTGTTGAACCTGCTAGCACTGCCCTCGGAGGAGGCAGATCCAGCCTTGGCATTGCTGTGTCCTGTAAGTGCGTTGCACATATACGTGGACCGCACCCGGAGCTTCCGAAGCTCTGAGGGGCTCTTGTCTGCTACGGAGGTCAGCAGAAAGGGAAGGCTGTCTTCAAGCAGAGGTTGGCCCACTGGATGGTGGATGCCATAGCCTTGGCGTATCAATCCCAAGGTGAGCCGTGCCCCCTAGGGGTTAGGGCTCACTCCACACAGAGTGTTGCCTCCTCTTATGCGTTGGTGCACAGTGCCTCTCTGGCAGACCTCTGTAGAGATGTGGGCTGGGCAATACCGAACACCTTCGTGAGATTTTACAATCTCCGCATTGAGCCAGTTTCTTCCCGTGTGTTGGGTAACAGGTAAGTGGCAGGAAGAACTGGCTGGTGTCACACTTGCTGCGCCATTCCCCCTCACCCAGGGATACGAGTGCCTTTATCCTCCTCCAGTTCAGTTCTCCGAACGGCGAACCCTGGTGGAGTTCCTCCAGCACCCCGGTAGTCAAGCTGAGTGGTGCAGTCTGACGCCAGGCCCAGTATCAGTGTTTGCTTGCCCCAGATGTCCCCCTTATATCCCGATCATGGAATTTCAGAATTCACTGTTAAAATACTGTTTCAAAATATGTATTGTATGTGTTGTACGTCTCCGTGTTGATAGGGGGTGACACAGCAAATTAAGCAATAGGTTGCGTCTTTATTTTTTAAATTAGTTTATGTTGTTGGTATGAAAATTAGAAAAAACTAGATAATCGATCGGGCAAAATGGCTAAGCGTCCCAATACGCTGGATAACTACTTCTCCAAAAAAACAAAAACAGATAATGCTGATGGCAGACAGGTAATTGAGCACTTAAGTGTCAATCAAGAGGAGAAATCCTGCTGTGAGCCGATGTCAGACCCGCTGAAATTTGGAGCAGTTAGCCAAGCCTCCACAGACAGCACGCATCCTGAGCGAGACCAAAAATGTCTGCAAACTTTATTGAGGTCGGGCCATTTCAACCAATAATTTCATTTCCATCATCTGACAGAAGAAAGTTCAGAAAAGAATGGTATGCGATTTATGAATGGCTTAAATATAGTCCCGCCCTTGATCGTGCTTTTTGTTTCATGTGTCGTGCATTTGGTGAGCTCAAGACGGACACATGGACTCAAGTGACTGGATTTGGCAACTGGAGAAAAGCCACTGAAAAATTTAATGAACATCAGAAAAGCAGCGTGCACATTTCTGCAGGGTTAAAAATGAAAGGCTATCAACAGACACGTAAAACAGGAAGCGTCGCCACGCAAATCAGCAGTGAACACGCAAAGAGAGTGGATGAAAACAGAGAATATCTGAAAAAAATATGCAAGACTTTGGTCTTTTGTTGTCGTTCTTGTATTGCTCTTCGTGGTCACGATGAAACCAAAGAATCTCAAAATCGGGGAAATTTCTTAGAGCTGATGGATTTAAGGGCCAATGACAGCCAACTAATTGACCGGTTATTCAAAAAGAGAGAAAGATCATTTAATTATGTCCACAGCACGCACCAGAATGCGTTGATTAATATAATGGCTGGTCAGGTTAAGAGTGACATTATACAGAAAGTGCTTGAAGCCAGAATTTTTGCCCTTATTGCGGATGAAACACAAGACATAAGTAGGTATGAGCAAGTTGCAGTGGTTTTAAGATATGTCGATGGAGACCTCACTGTCCATGAATCATTCATTGGATTTTATCGGACTGACAGAACAGATGGTAAATCGCTGGCCATTCTTTTAAAGAATGTACTGACAAGTCTTAATCTTGATATCAATTTGAGAGCACAGTGTTACGATGGTGCGGCAAGTATGCGAAGGACTTACCGTGGTGTAGCTACACGGATCTTAGGCGAAAATCCACTGGCGATGTATGTACATTGCCACTCGCTTATCCTCAACCTCTGCATCGTGGATGTCTGTCGCACCCATACAGCTGTGAGACACATGCTGACCAATGTTCAGTCACTCTATAACTTCATTGAGGGGTCAGCAAAACGACATGCTGTTTTTGAGTCTTTGCGAGAACGAAACAGCGATTTTTCTGGTAAATCTACCACACTGAAACATCTTAGCAACACAAGATGGAGCTGCTGCACAGAGGCTCTCAAGGCCATACTTGATAACTTTAAGACTATCGTTGACACTCTAAGTGAAATTTCAGAAAAAGATGTGCGAATCGGCGGACAGGCAAATAGTCTGCTGACATCAGTCACCGATTTTCACTTTCTGTTCCCTTGCATCTTGATGTGTCGAGTTCTCATGCAGTGCAATGTACTGTCCAAAGCACTACAGTCATCCACCTTACATTATGCCAGTGTAAAAAATCTAGTGTCTGCCATAATCTCTGGTCTTTTAGCGATGAGAACCGATCGCCACTTTCAGCAGCTCTGGGAGTTCACAGTCGAACTGTGTGATTAAAAACAACTACTGCAGCCCTCAACGTCCATGGAGGAGAACAAGCAAAACAACAATGCCTGGACCGAATGCAGACTCAGCACAGGACCATTACAAGGACTTGCATTTCAGTGTACTGGACAACACTGTTAATGAGATTTGTGAATGATTTCAGGAAAATGACATGAACACTTTAACTGCTCTTAACAACATCCTCAGCACTAGTACATGCACCAAAGAGGACCTGACATTTATTTGTCATCACTATGGATTTCCAGAAGAGGAGACGAGTGCAGAACTTTCACTTTTCAACACTATGTCAACAGGACAAGCGAGTTTTGATGAACGATCGTCACTGTTCAAAGAGTCAAAGCTAGTCCACAGTCTTGTCAACGTTTGCAATCTCTTTAAGCTCTTCTTAACTGTGCCGATGAACAGCGCATCATGCGAAAGAAATTTTTCTTGCTTGCGCCAACTGAAAACATATATGAGAAACACAATGTGCCAGGAAAGACTCTCGGACATTGCAGTACTTGAACTGCATTGAACGGACCATTCACGTAGATTTGGATAAGATCGTTAATCGCTTTGATGCCGCGCCTGGTGATGTAAATTCAATTTGCATATGCTGTTTTTTGGGGATATTACATGTGTGTTCATTTAGTACACAAAGATGAACAAAAGAGAAGTGACACTGTTTGTTCATTCGACACATGAACAGCTCGAACACTCTACCTACTCGTTAAAATGTATAGGTACAAAAAGACACTCAGTTTTTGTGCAGATTTTTTCTTGCCCCCCCGACTCAAGAGTCAAATGTCGCCCATGTGTGTATTCTTCTACGATAAGGCTTCCCGCTTGGTAAACCAGTGTCTTCACTTGGACAGACCACTATGTCAGTCTCTGCTGGCAGTTGTTCCATCCCTACTCTCAGGTAGGAACAGCTTCAGAGACCCATTACATATGTAGTACTGCTCCAGGCCTGGGTCAGTCCATATCTGAGTCTCCACATGTCATCTCCCTACGAGCAGGATGTGGCCTCCGTAGTGCCCTTCTCTGGAAGGCTCGCTTCCCCATTGTTTACGAACAAGCTGTAACTACAAAGAGGAAAGACTACGAAGCTTTTCACTGAAGGTCAGATTCCTTACTGCTAAGAATTTTTATGGTGAAAGGAACGTTGGCTTGGCTATCATCAGCAGCGGTATACTCACCTCTGGTCCCTACGGGTACCAAGGTCAGCGAATTCGCACTGAGGCAGTGGGAAGGTTACGACCTTTGCACAGCATTTGTCTGACACGTGACGCTTGTCAGTATTTGCAATGCCATAGGATTGTGACGGGGTTCAGGTTGTGGCATTTTCCATAGACCCCTAATGTTGTCACAACATAACAGTGACCGACAGATGGAAGGAACGGAGACGTTATGTCCCTATACCACAATCTCGAACCATCGCTGGTTGCCAGGGACACGTTCTTGGCTCCTCAGCATAAAACCTAATGAGTGGATGCACCTGCATCTCTTTATACTCATGTACACAGGGGAGTGGCGCATTATGCAAATCCACTAGCCAATTTTCATTGGTGTTTTCTCTTAATCAGAGATGATTGGGGCTCCCCTAATGTCGTCACGACATAACGTCTCCATTCCCTTCATCAGGGAATGAGGGTTATGTACGTAACCAAGACGTTCTCTCTGCCTTTAAGAAATGCCCCCTTCGTTTGTAAACGTATTAATGTCTTGAGTATCTGACGTCATTTGAGGATTTCAAAACAAGCCATTTCTGCAGCTTTTATCTCAAAAGATCAAAGAAAATGTGATTTCTCATGTACCCCTTTCAACATTTTTCCTGATATCTTCATATTGCAGTGCGACTAGCACCATCCTTGCTCAACAGTATATTTAAATCTATCTTCTCTCTGACTCTAGAGGGACGGACTCTGCCAGGCTTGACTGGATCAGCAGCCAGACACTCAGACGGTGGCAGTCCTGGATCACGTCTCTATAGTTTTCTGTCTCCCCGGGGAGCCCGCGGCTCTCAAACACACACTCGCAACACCTTATCTCCTCAGTAGTGCTCTATTCATTAGAGCTGAAACCAGAGTGTTCGAGCTGTTCATGTGTCGAATGAACAAACAGTGCCACTTCTCTTTTGTTCATCTTTGTGTACTAAATGAACACACATGTAATATCCCCAAAAAACAGCATATGCAAATTGAATTTACATCAACAGCAACAAAACTATAAATAAACCAAGGCTCATTGAAAATACGTGACTCTGGATACTTTTCTACCAAAGATACAGTGCTCCAGATACAATTGGCTGTACAATTTGGGTGACCTAGCAATACTTTTTTTCTCCATTGCAGATGCAGGTTTATTAAACATGCCTCTAAGTGCATTTTTGCAAAATAAAATTGCATTACTTGTAGCAAATTTTGAAGTGAAACGTCTATTGAGCAACACTAAATAGCGTGTTCAGTTTTTTTTTACTCGAAACTGTGGCAACATATTATTACGTTACACGTATCACGTACCACCTACACTAAACCTAACCTCCTGTGTTAACAAAAGCACATTTGAGATAAATCTATCTATCTATCTATAGCTGCAAGTAGTGATTACTGAGGTTCAAGTGCTTAAGGCATTTAAGCACATATGAAAAAAAGGCATTATTTAGCAAGCTTTTTGGCAAATCCAGATAAATTTACCATAGAAATATTATGTTCTTTAACAGTTATGACTGTTTTTGCACCAGCTGTTGTCCGATCCCCTTAAAACTTTGCTTGTTTAGAATCACCTGTTGCATGTGCTCAGCAGGTTTCGTGAAGTTTTGAGTTTTCCTTTAGGCTTTATAAGATTTTGGGTAAATCTGGACAGGCCCCTTTTCTAAACGACCACGTTGTAGCTTCCCAAAGAGTAAATTTCAACATAATTATATTTAATAATTATTGACCTAGTCAGGAGAATTGTACTGCAATGTTTTTTTTTTCCATATTAAGAAAAAAAGCAGGTTTTTTAACAAACAATTTGGTTGACAGCAGTAGTTCTAGAGGCAAATAAGGAGTTCTATCGTATGATACAAAATCGTGCGAAACTGTGCAACGTACAATCGTTTACTTTTTTTTGATAATTTTTGATATTCACTCTCCAGAGAATCTTTCTGTACTGATTTGGTTCCGATCAGGCGAAAAACCTAGGACTAGTTCACAAAAGTAGGTTTTTCAAAAAATGCAAAATGCCCGAAAATTTTGCCAGGCTCACAATCGAATCTTGCATGCATTTTGTCCACCATGAGCCAAGGCTTCCAATGACACAAGATACTTCAGCCCGCGACTGATGGTTTAGGAGTTATGCGCGATTATGTACTTTTGATTGCTGTAGCGCCCCTATCAGGCTGACTGGGGTGAACCTTGGTAGGCAGTGTGAGTACTACCATCCCTCCAAGTTTTAAGTTTCTACGACTTAGGGTTTGGTCCGCACAATCAGTTTTACGTGGATATTGCTGATCGTGACTATTCTAACAATTAAAATAGGGTTTCAGCGCTACATGCTTGAACCCCTAAAAAAACATTTGATGAAGCAACTATGCTATTTCATCTTGCTTCTGCAAGTCTTGCGTCTCTTTTATTACGATTTAATATTTTAATGGACTCACACCTGAATGCATTGCATTGCAAGTGTAATGCTGTACAAGGTGCGCTACCGAGCAAGCTTACTATGTCAGGAAAGCCAAACATATGGAGCTGGTTATGTAATGCAAATGTCAAAATGTATTTATTTACAAATCATGTACTATGCCCAAAGTGTATTTTGTTATGCTATCTACAAGCAACTAAGCTAACTGACCCATGTTAAACAGCCAAAATTAAATGCTTGTTCAAACACATTTAAAGATACGGAGAAAAAAAAAATCTGAAAAACCTGATGTCAAAATTTACCCGCAGTGTCAAACACTAAACACCACAATGATGCAGATATTAGTCCATTGATAAAATGTGAGCAATAACAACTTCATGCAGACATATGAAATCAAACATGCACAAATACTACTGCAGCACATACTGCTGCCTGTAGAAAGTGCAAAAACAACTCACGTCACGCTTGACAGCAGCAGTGAAACAGGACTTATGAAAGTACACTGTGAAGGGAGCAGCCAAATGCTAAACACATTCCTCTGTGTAATAACAGTCCAATGGAGCAGATGGCAGGTGTTGTCAATGATGGTCGAGAGCGTTGCCAATATTCTCTTCCCAACCACAACCTCGAAGAGGTCGAGGCTGAGCTGCGGGACAGAGTCTTTTGGCATCCCTTGTCTGAATGCTGCTGCACACACTTTCATAAAAGATGGCAGCAACCACTACTGAAACTAGATAAAAAGTTTGTTAGCAAACTTTAAGTTGGCTTGAGAAAGCGTAGCCAGTAAGTTTTAAGTAGTTTTAAAAGCTTTTAGTTTAAAGAAAGTTTAAAGGTTTTCAGTTTGAAATAGTTTTAGTTTGATTGATAAAGTTTGAAGATAGATAGGCTAGATAGATATACATAAAAAGAAAAAAAGAAAAAATTAGTTAGAAAGAAAAAAGAAAGAAAGATTAGTTAGAAAGAAACATTAGTTAGAAAGAAAGAAGAAAGATAAAAGAAAGAGTTAGTTAAAAGAAAGAAATGAAAGAGAAAGAAAAAAAAGAAAAAGAAGAAAAAAAAGAAAGATTAGCAAGAAGAAAGAAAAGAAAGAAAAGAAAAAAAAAAAAAAAAAGATTAGTTAATGAAAGAAAGAAAAGCAAGAGAAAAAAGTTAAAAGAGAAAAGAAAAAAGAAAGATTAGCTAGAAAGAAAGAAAAAGAAAAGAAAGATTAGTTAGAGCGAAAGAAAAAGAAAGATTTGTTAGAAAGGAAAGAAGATTAGTTGAAAGATTAGATTAGTTAGAAAGCATGTAAGCTAGCATGGTTTTAACATGATTACCAGTCATGATTCTAGCATGACTAGCAAGTCGCTAGCATGATTTTAGCGATATAGCACTAGCATGATTTTAGCAAGTCTAGCATTAGCATGATTTTAATGATGACGCTGATGACTAGCATGTGATTTTAGATTCGATTGATTTTAGCATGACTAGCAAGTTAGCATGATTTTAACATGACTAACGAGCATTTTCAAGTTTGCATGATTTAGCAAATTATGCAATGATCAAGTCTTAGCATGATTTTAGCATGACTAGCAAATCATTAGCAGGATTTAAACATGACTAGCAAGTCGCAGCTAGCATGATTTTAGCCAATTATGAATCGTAAACATGAGCATTTTTTGGCTTTATAGCAAGTTAACGCATGATTTTAGATACCAAATTAGCATGGTTTTAGCATGATTAAGTCTTAATTTTAGCATCTAGCAAGTAGCATGATTTTAGCGACTAGCAAGTTAGCATGATTTTTACTGAGTACGCATGATTTAGCATGATTAGCAAGTGTATATGATTTTGCATGACTAGCAGCATGACATGACTAGCAAGTCGCTAATGATTTTAGGGGATTTTAATCAGCAATGATTAGCACTAGCACACTAGCATGATTTTAACATTAGCCTAAAGTCGGTAGCATGATTTTAGCATGACAACAAAATTAAATGATTTTAACATGACTAGCAAGTGATTTTAGCATGACCCGCATTTGGATGATCATTAGCACGACTTAGCAATTTAGCATGGCGTTTAGCATGAGCAAGTCACTAGCATGATTTTAGATGACTAGCAAGTCAGCAACATGATTTTGACTAGCAAATTTAGCATGATTTTAGCAATTACAGATCTATGATTTTAGCATGATAGCAAATTAGCATGATTTTAGCGTTAGCATGATTTTAACATAGCAAGTTCATGATTAAGGATTTTAACATGATTAAGCAAATTATTTAGCATGATTTTAATGATTACCAGTTTTAACATGATTTTAGCATGACTGAAAAGTCGCATAGCATGATTTTAGCATGATTAGCAAGTCACTAGCAAGCATCGCTAGCATGATTTTAGCAAGTCGCAATATGATTTCCATGACTAGCAAATCTAGCATGATTTTAACATTACCAAAGAAGTTAAGCGCGATGATTAAAGATTTTTTAACATTATTAACAAGTGCTAGCATGATTTTAGCATGCACAAAGTATGGTTTAGCATGACTAACAAGTTAGCATGATTTTAACATGACTAGCAAGTCGCTAGCATGATTTTAGGGATGACTAGCAAAATCATTAGCATGATTTTAACATGACTAGCAAAGTCCTATCGCCACCATGATTTTAGCATGACCAGCAAGTCGCTAGCATGATTTTAGGATGACTAGGCAAATCATTAGCAATTTAATTTAGCATGATTAGCAAGTCGCTAGCATGATTTTAGCATGACTAGCAAGTCAGCTAGCATGATTTCCAGCATGACTAGCAAGTCACTAGCATGATTTTTAAAGATACCAACAAAGTCAGCTATATGATTTAAGCATGACTAGCAAGTTAGCATGATTTTAGCATGATTAAATTAAGTCGCTAACTATGATTTTAGCATGACCAGCGTAAGTCGCTAACATTACCAGAAGTTTCGTTAGCATGATTTTAGGGATGACTAAAGAATTTTAACATGCTGAAGCACCTATTTTAGGAAGTAGCATTCCAACGCTAACATGAACAGAATTTAGCATGATTTTAGCATACTAGCAAGTCGCCAAGCATGATAGCATGATTAGCAAGTCACCAGCAAGTCGCTAGTACGATTTTGAAAAAGTATCATTTTAGTAATGACCAAGAAGTTTAAGATGAAACATGACTAAGAAGTAGATGTTTCCAAAGATGACTAGCATGATTTTTAACATGACTAAAAGTCACTAGCATGATTTAGCATGACCATGAAGTCGCTAGCATGATTTTCATGACTAAAGTCACTAGCATGATTTCAGCATGATTAAGAAGTCACAAGTCTCGAAGAATCATTATTTAATTTAGCATGATTAAGAAGTCGCTAGTACGATTTTAGCATGACCAGCGTCACTAGCATGATTTTAGCATGACTAGCAAAGTCGCTTAGCAGGGATTTTAAGCATGACTAGCAAGTCGCTAGCATGATTTTAGCAAGCTCACTAGTATTGATTTTTAGTGATGATTCAAGAACATTAGCATGATTTTAACATGACCAAGAAGTCACCAAGATGATTTTAGCATTATAGCAAGTTGCTTGCACTACTTTTAGGATGACTAAGTCATTAGCATGACTTTTAGCATGACTAGCAAGTCAAGCTAGCATGATTTTAGACTAGCAAATTGACTAACATGATTTTAGCATGACTAGCAAGTCTTGCATGATTTTAGCATGAGATAGATAGATAGATAGACAGATAGATAGATGGATAATAGGTTTGAAGATAGAAGATAGATATAGATAGATAGATAGAAGATAGACAGATAGATAGATAGATAGATAGATAAGATATAGATAGATAGATAGATAGATAGATAGAAGGATTAGATGAGATAGATAGAAGATAGATAGATAGATAGATATAGATAGATAGGTTTGAAGATAGATAGATAGATAGATAGGTTTGAAGATAGATAGATAGATAGATAGATAGATAGAGATAGATAGATAGATAGATAGATAGATAGATAGATAGATAGATAAGGTTTGAAGATAGATAGATAGATAGATAGATAATAGGTTTGAAGATGATAGATAGATAGATAGATAGAAGATAGATAGATAGAGATAGATAGATAGATAGATAGATAGATAGATTTTGAAGATAGATAGATAGATAGATAGATAGATAGATAGATAGATAGATAGATAGATATGAAGATAGACCTAAGGTTTGAAGATAGATAGATAGATAGATAGATAGATAGATAGATAGATAGGTTTGAAATAGAAGATAGATAGATAGATAGATAGATAGATAAGGTTTGAAGATAGATAGATAGATAGATAGATAGAAAGATAGATAGAGGATAGATAGATAGATAGATAGATAGATAGATAGATAGAAGATAGATAGATAGATAGATAGATTTGAAGATAGATAGATAGATAGATAGATAGATATTGAAGATAGATAGATAGATAGATAGATAGATAGAGAAGATAGATAGATAGATAGATAGATAGATAGATAGATAGATAGATAGATAAAGATAGATAGATAGATAGATAGATAGATTAGATAGATAGAAGATAGATAGATAGAGAGATAGATAGATAGATAGATAGATAGATAGATAGATAGATAGATAGATAGATAAGGTTTGAAGATAGATAGATAGATAGATAGATAGATAGATATAAGATAGATAGATAGATAGATAGATAGATAGAGATAGATAGATAGATAGATAGATAGATAGATAGATATTTTATAGATAGATAGATAGATAGATAGATAGATAGATAGATAGATAGATGATAGATAGATAGATAGATAGATAAGGTTTGAAGATAGATAGATAGATAGATAGATAGATAGATAGACAGATAGATAGATAGATAGATAAAAAGATAGATAGATAGATAGATAGATAGATAGATATTTGAAAAGGTTTGAAGATAGATAGATAGATAGATAGATAGATAAAGGTTTGAAGATGAGATAGATAGATAGATAGATAGATAGATAAGGTTTGAAGATAGATAGATAGATAGATAGATAGATTAGTTATTAGTTAGAAAGAACATAGATAGCTTAAAGCTTAATTGAGTATCAATGGCTTCTAGCAGTTTACATTAAACATAGTTCAAACAGACATGGACTTTTGGTCAATGAAAGTCTATGGGACTTTTTATGATTTTTAATATTAATTTTTAAGAAAACCGTAACTCAAACCAGTCTGAAAAGATATAGCACACTAAGTCAGAACAGTATGAAGATCTGACCCAAGTTTGGAGTATGTAGCTTGAACGGTCTAGGAGGAGTTAGTGTCCAAAAAATTTGCGGTCAAAAATAAGAAGAAGAAGAAGAAGAAGAAGAAGAAGAAGAAGTTTAAATAGGATTTCAGTAAGTTGGCTTTCCCAAGCCAACTTAATTACACCAAAAACTGTGTGTGGCCATTTCTCAGATTATACAGTTGATGTAGACTCATGTGGCCTTTTTGTAACTATAAATCCAGGAGAATATAATTCACTGTAAGGCCAAGTCAAAACTGTATATGTCTTTTACAAAACTCATAATTTCAAAGCTCTACATAAAATTATAATCTCTAAAATGCGTATGTGCTTTACCATAGAGCAAGTTCTAGGGATGTAATTATGACACAAGAGATCCTCTGCATTTAGATCTAGCTATATTGTATTTATAGTGTTGTCTATATCAGTGCTGCAGTGAGTTAGGCACACACTGAGGTGTTCAAGGCAACTAAGAGCTTTAAATGTTGGTCAGTTTTATTCTGTTACGAGATTCAAATGTTGGTCTGTTTTGTTCTACACCTTAAGAAATAAAGGTTGCGAGAAGGTTTTCACAGTGATGCCACAGAAGAATAATTTGAAGTGCCTCGTTTGCATCTGTGATATGCCCCTAATGAACCATTTTGCAAAGCCTGCTACCAGCCGTATATGTGGCATTTACGTCACCAAAATGTGGCCTTGGAAGAGGACCAAAAGCTGTGAGGCTGCCAAGCTTCCACATGCCTTTCTAGAGACCTCATCATTATTTCAAGTCTGATGCACTGGACTGTAACTGGACAAGACCTTCATGTAGACCTTCAATATTTTGACACCTGCAAGGTCTGCTGCCTTCTGTGCACCTTCTTTACCTGGTCAATGGGGATAAAGAAGTAGTGATGATTATGAAAGAGTTCACCTCTTCCAACATTTCCAGTCTAATTAGTAAACCTTTGCACCATGTCTGAAACTGATTTCCGAGTTCTCAGATCAGTCCACTGAGAAACAATACTTAGTTTCAAAGTAATTATTGCCTGGAATACTGTACACACATATTCCTTGACATTGGCCATCAGCAATATTTTACATTTGGTCGATGGTTAGGCTTTGAACAAACTGGTTATCACTAGTCATTTAGGCCATGAACTGTGGGTTGAAAGCCTGTAACTGTGATGTAGTGTAGCAGTGAGAATGAAAGATCTGTGACATTTGTTGAGCATGATTCCTGTACAAATGTACTCTGAAACTCTGGCAGTAGGTTGTATAATCTAGCAATTAAATAAAGTGTGCATTCTTTATGCTAATGTTGACAAGACCAGGATTATGGCACATTGTTTGGAAGCCCTGTCTCATTGTACTGCCTCCTGCTCTATTTACTCAGTTGTCCATGATCTCCAGTCACTCGCTTGAGGACTGTTTTTGAGATCACCATCATCTCATGCAAAACAAGCGTAGGTTGTTTTCATCAAAAATGTTAACGTGGGTCTTTAACATGGGTCATCAAAACACCACAAAGGAGAAAATGCCCAAGTTAGACCAGAATCCAATGTGATAAACAGTGGACACAAAGAAGACGCTGCTGGAAACACCAGAAAGAAAGGCCAACAAAACAAACACAGCATCATCTTTCTGTACAGCAAATGATTGGAGAATCTGAAAACCTCTAGAGGATTTTCAACAAACACAATGTCCCCATATATTTCAAACCTTTCAGCACACTAGAACTATTGCACCCAGAGGATCTAACACCAAAACACAAAGCAATATTGTATATACAGTTCAGTGCAATGAAGAATGCCCTGACTTGTACATCAAGGAAACAAAGCAACTGCTGCATAAGCGCATTGAAGGGCATAACCCTCAGGGCAGATTACAGATGGTTAAAATGGGCAGTGAAAGAGGAACGCTAGAGCATCCATCTCATCCCTAATCTAACATCTTTACATCAGCAGTTTAATCCTAATTTACCCAGTCTTCATGGAGATACCTCATATTCACAAGATCACAAGTCTTATGAAGAGAGTTAAAAAAAAAAAAAACAGAACCACTGTGGTGTGACACCCTTAACAAATGCTCAAGTAAATGAAGATGCAAACATTTGTGAATCAAATTCTATGACCTCTATGAATGATAAAAAAAACACACCAAACAGTGAAGTTAAGCATTTAAGTAACTAAATGAAAAATTGTATGATCTGAAATTCACACATGGTTCATAAGTAGTTCATAAGTCAAAAGTTGCTTTGTTTTGAAACAGTAGCTGCAATATATAGCTGCTATTAAAGGGGTCATCAGATGCAAAACTCACTTTTACATGTTTTTTGAACATAAATGTGTATTAGCAGTGTGTGTACACAGCCACCCTATAATGATAAAATCCACCCAGTGGTATTTTTTTAATCTTTGTAAGTAATATCTTCTTTTTCAAATCAAGCCATTCTCAGCATCACATCTGTGTAACGTCACAAAAACTCAGACCGCACCCATTATAGTGGATTGACACGACCGTCTTACCTTAGACCCACCCTGAGTGAGCTGAGAACAGTCCAACCGCCATTGTTTTGACTCCGGTGCAGGGGAAGACAAGAATGTCTCAGATTAAGCAATTATATATAGTGTGTATAGTATATATAGACATAACAGTCGTCATTTACTCCCGACATCTGAGCCACTGAAGACGCAGAGGATTAATGTTACCTTCGTTTTTGAAGGAAATGCACCCAGCGATCGACATAAATGCATCGTGCAAATCATTTGTGATCTAGCTTCACCTACAGCAGAAGTGAGTACAAGGTTTTTTTTATGCATCCTTGCAAATCGCCTTTCTTAATAATTTGCTAGTTAGCAAGTTTCATGGCTAAACGCGGCTAAAGTAAACATTACAGCTTGTCACCCCACGGAACAGAGGAGCGGGACGAGCAGAGATTATTAGCATTAAAAGGCAAATGCAACAAAATGGCTCGCTCTGAAAAGGGCTGATTTTGACAAGGTAAAAAAAAAAGTGTTTTTTACACTACCACTGAGAAATTTTAACCAAAGTACGTGATAGAGTTTTCATTAAGACCCTAAACAATCATATCATAATAATGCCATCACTTTGCACTGACTGCGTGATCGTTTACTAAAATCAGTTTATACGTATTGTCACGGGTGCGGAGCAAGGCGACAGACACAGTGGTCGTGACGTCAGGCCTCGGAGAGGTTTTTATTAAACAATAAAACAGAAAGTGTCCAAAACGGGGAAAACTGTCCAAAATAATAAGGGGATCTGGTGTCCTCGACGTGACGGGGTTCCGTGAAGGAGGGGCAGTGTTCAGAAGGGAAGGGTCCAGGTAAGGGGCGGAGGCCGGCGGCCGCACTTGCTCCCCGGAGGGGTCCGCGGCAATATGACGGGTAGCGGCTTCCTTTAGCGGCTTCATCCATTCCTTAGCGGCGGCACTTCCTCGGCGGGTGAGAAGGCCCGGCATCCTGGCCCGCAGCCATTCTATCAGTGGTGGGCAGTAACGAAGTAGCTGTACTTCGTTACTGTACTTAAGTACATTTTTCAAGTATCTGTACTTTACTGGAGTAGTTTTATTTTGAGTAACTTTCACTTTTACTTCACTACATTCCAAAGCGTAAGATCGTACTTTTTACTTAACTACATTTCATAAAACATATCGTTACTCCTTATAATATATCACGTGCTCTGAGACGTACAAGCGGTGTCTGATTCATGTACAAACTGATTCTTTTCAATGAACCTGTTAAATTGATTCGCCAATCGCACCAAACGATTCATTCACGAATTGGAATGATCCGATTGCAGCTGTTCTCGAGTCGACAACTCATTGATTCAAATGATCCGTTTAGAGCGAGTCTCCAGTCAACTGAATTCACAAGTAAGAACCGGGAGATCTTGTGCGCGCGTGACTGATGCTGCGAATTTTAGGATTAATTATTATAACTGAAAATCATATTTAGGTCAAAGCTGTCCGTTGTTTGTGAATTACATCTGCTGTAAAAGGTGATCTGTTTAAGCGCACTGAAATGCTTGAATTCAGACACATCAAAAACGAAACATTTAAATAACAGCTTAAATAAAATAACTCCTGCACGTTCATATTCCTCGCTGATGTAACGTTAGCAGTTTTATTAAAATTATACGCATGTAGCCCTACGTGACGTCTGTTTTTATATTGTTTAGCAACCGTATAATTTTTTGGATCAGCTAGAGTAGACAGATATGAATGTTTATTCATAACCATACTGAAAATAAGTAAATATTGTTAGCTGATGCTAACTGTCTAGCTGCTTGCTGGTGCTAAGTTGAGATAATTTTTAGATCCACATATTCTAAAATCTCCACATATTTTTATTTAACCACATAGATAGATTACATCTGAGAGAAAAAGAAAGGATGTCATGCTCAGAACATGGTAACTACAGTAATTATCAAAGTGGGAAGTGAGGCCCTCTGGGGGCATTGGGCCAGGGGTGTTTTTACACAGATAATATTTGAAAGGAAAAAAAAAATCACTATATGAAAATATAATTACATTTTCCTTAAAATGTTCTTGCTAACTTCAGGCCTTATTCTCATGTCATATATAACTGTGACGTTATGCAAAACAAGCTTTAAAACTTTTTTCTTACTGGTGAAAATTTGATGGTCAAATCTGTTTTCTCTCAGGTACATCAACAACAAAAATGTATTTTTTGGGAAAATCCCAGGTATTTTGAGCAGTAGGATTCTAAAAAAAATATATGTGCTAATATAAAATTCAATTAAGTAGCCTATATAAAATTGCAAAATAAATCTAACAGTACTTTTTTACTTAAGTACATAAAAAATCGGGTACTTTTGTACTTTCACTCGAGTAAAATTGAAAGAGGAGCACTTTTACTTTTACTGGAGTAATATTTTATTATACGTATCTGTACTTTTACTCAAGTACTCAACTTGTGTACTTCGTCCACCACTGCATTCTATGCGGCTCGCACTCGGACCCACGGGTCCGGCAGCTCGTCCATCACATCGGCGGCGCTCGTCCCTCGACGCGCCCTTCCTGGACCCACGAGGACACCAGCGTGCATGCACGGGGAAGAGACCGGTCTCCTGAGGAGAGGCGCGCTCGGCATTTTAACAGCGGCGGTGATGAGGCTTCATTCACATCAGGTGTGCCTCATCACACGCCGCCAGACCTGGATGTTTCAGCGCCCCTCCTCCTCCCACACGCCCACTCCCGTCGGGAGCCTGGTGAAGGGCGGCGATTACCGACGGGGTGAAGCTGATAGTTAGGGGGGAGGCAGCCGACTCGTCACAGTATGCATCTAGAACTTTTTTCATCTATTTTAAGCCTCATTTATTTAATTTGTAATTATTGATTCAGTAAATTAAATATATTAAAGCTACATAAGACTGCAAAAGTTTTCCTGCTTCTAATGCATTTTAACATAAGTGCATTGTAACGCAGAACAAGGTTTGTATCCAGTATGTTCAGTCATGTTGTTCACATACTGTATTTATCCATTTTATTGACTACTTGCATACTGAACAATATAAAATAATCTCAAGAAATGTCAGCATGCCTCTTATGGTCCCTGTTGTATGTGCAAAGCAAATGGTCCTGCCCTTTCACCATCTCTCTTTTGTCCAACAGTAGCTCAAAAACCCGAGCATGCTCTTGGGTTCGATCTACAGAGAAAGTGTGTATCTTGAATGCAGTGTAAGTTGTTTTGGATAAAAGTCTTGGCCAAATTCATAAATGTCCAGATCTTTAGTGCAGCATCTGTAGCACTGTTCTCTGAGTAACCAACAAGAGCTTACTATAATTGGCATACAACAGAAGTTCCTGGTGCTGACACTTATATATACATTATATGGAAATTATTTAGTCATCAGGCTTTCCTCAGCAACTATATTCAAAGGAGTTGGATTTAAAGAAGGGATTTACCATGCAAACATTAACACAATGTCTATCAAGTTACCTGTAAACCTGACCACAGCTGAAGTGTGCTAAATGAGCCTCTGTCGTTTCTGTTAAAACAGGTCCAGCTCGTTGTTCTCCTGATCCTTCAGTTCGCAGGTCATCTGATGCATGCGGTATTGCACATCAAACTAAAATGCATCAGCTTCATCATTTCCATAGAACTGGCTTATTGTTACACAGCTACTGGAACTGTTCTTAAATCAGTCCAGTTTAGTTTAGTTTAGTTACCAAGTTATCATTCTCAGACTGGAAAATTACAGAAAACCCAGAGGTGAACAAAGTTAAAGTGACATCTACTGGAGTGGAGCTGGATCTGGAATTCTGCACGAGAGATTTCCGCATGAAGTTTTTGCAACGGCTTGCCACACTGACAAACAAAATGCTGCTCGGTTTGAAAGTGACTTCTGTGTGAGTTGCGCTTCATACTTAAGACAGTATGTTGCTAGACTACTGACAGCTGCATCCCAAATGACACACTATACACTATGCTTTTACACACTATGTACCCAGCCATGTAGTGTATGAATTATATAAGGTTATTTTGTCATTCATCATCTAAGTCTAATAGGCTCTCCTCTGCGAGAATTGATTGCATGAAGTGTCCAACATTCCCCTCTTTGTGCATCATCCAGGTATTTAAAGTGCACTTTTTCTTTTAGGACTTTTCAATGTGAACAAGCTACTTGCACTATTTATACTTCAAAATGGCATAGCATAGTGCATAAGTACACAAATAGGGACACACCTACAGTATTGTCTCAATTGTTATGCCAAATTTTCCAATTCCATTTGTCCAGTCGCCGGCAGTAGTGCAAGCATGCCAGAAATAGAACAGGACATCCATTTACTTTCGGAAATGTGACGCACTGCACCGCACCCAGTGTAGACAGGATTGCTTATTATAATCATTTGCTTTTGATGTTTTCTTTAGAAGAGTGGTAATAGTGATTTAAGAAATATAGAAATTTGTATGATTCATTTGTTAGTTTTCCTTAATTCATATTTCATGCTCTCAAAATTATATTCTGAGATGTTAAAAAGCACAGTGCAATGTCAGAATGATAATAAAGCACTCTTTTTTTAAAAAATACGACTTGAAATAAGAACATAAACAAGAAAATTTAGACAACCTCACTAATCAACCAATCAGTTGCTAGATGTCTAGTCAGTCATGACTCAGCCCAATCATAATTCAGTCAATGTCACAGCCGCCTTGCTTTTATTTGAGAATATTGTTGTCTTCAGTTCCTCTTTCATCCTCCTTTAAGTTTTTAGCTTAATTGTACTTCTTCAGCTTTTCGCCCACTCATTTTTTTTTAAGTCGTGTATATCGCTCTTATGTATTTATTTATTTTTAATTGCTTGGTTTTAGCTTTAGCAAAAGTGGTCAGTGTAATGTAATGTAATGTTCCTATCTTTCTACTGGAGTGGTGGAGCAAACTGCCCTGAGGATGACCACCCTGCCCCACCAAAACACCCTCAGCTCCTGTTACGTCTCATCTCAGTCACGCTACTGTCTGCTACTGTCTCTTTATCCGCCCCCCACATACACTGTCATGCAGGCTGAAGGGAGTGTTGACATGTTGTTATTTGTGCCTACGTTCCTATTATTTTTGTCAATGTACAGTTAAAGATATTCCTCACTAGTTCTTGTCTTTCCTCTACTGATCTCTTCCCACTCTATTTTCCTTTTTTTTTTCTGCTCACCAGAGAAGAGGAAATATCTCAGCTCATTTTTTCCTTTCTTGTGTCACAGAGCGGGGTCTGTTTCAAGCCGTTGCTTGAACAAACAGCTCTTGTCAAAGACGTTTTAATTGCTGCAGGACAAAAGACTCGCGCCGTGCCGGGCCAGAGAGACATATGCACAGTGCACACTGTATTGTATTTAAGGAGAGGATTCGTCAAATTATGCACCATGCAGAATAAAGCATGACAGAATTGCAATGGTTCATATTTGGCTGCCATTCTCCAAGGACAGCCCTTTTTCCATTTTAGCTGTTTTCTCAATATATTCAACCAATAACTGCATACACATGCTCTTACATATGTGCACAGAAAATGAGTTTGTTGTTATTGTCCTTCTAATGTTGATGGATCTGGACAATTCTAAACGAGGGAGTGTGTTTATCTAAACAGCTGGCTCCCAAAGTAAAAACTCCATTCGTTTTCTCCACACCTTTAAAGACAGACCTACTGTGAGCTATGAGGTTGTTAATCAATATGCTTTTATGGAAGCCAGCCGTTTTAATTATTTAAACTTATTTTCGAAAAATAAAGTACTGGTTTTATGCACACTGTATTAGCTAGTGAATTGAACATTGCATATCTGTAACTCTCAGTAAAACTGCATAGTGCACCATAACAAAGATTTGGATGAGCATTACAAATCCTCCAGTGTGCTTGAGTTTTAAATGCAGATGCAGCTCAGTTTTCCTTTGTTATGAGGTTTTCTACTGTAATAATTATGTGCATGATGCTCACAGCACTGAAGACAGTCACCCAGTTTCAGAGCAATCCTGCTCTTTCATTGAGGTCTTGTTCGTTTCACTGACACATCCTTCTCGTGCGTGTGCTATTAAAAGATGCAATCTGTGTTGCTCTTTGTTTGTTTGCCTCTTTGTCTCTTGTTCTGCTCGCTCACACTCTCTGCTTTCTCCAAAGGGTGAAGCTGTTGTCACACTTTGGAGGTGTGTCTCTTCATCAAAAGTGTGACATTAGCATGCTGCTGGCCACTGTCAGATTCCCAAAAACATGCCCTTTAGTGGGCTGGCAGTGCGATATATCGTGCCTCACGGGCCAGTGACTCTCCATTGGGAAGGAGTTAATTATCACATATGCACATCTGTCTGCTTCTTTATTTCCAGTCCAGTATTATGCTGGCAACCTCCAATTATAAACCTTTGGAAAAAATAATCAGGGGATACCTTTTGAGCCTGAGTCATACGAGAGAAAACAAGGAGATTGCCACCGGCCTCATCATCTGAGAGAAACAATGCTCCTGGGGGACGAAACATCATCAGTCTCAGGTTATACTGATACTCTCATTCAGAGGGAACAAAACAACATGACTGCTAATGTTAGGGTAATAACACTGATAGGCCTTTAGAAGCTCCCTGAAGGTGAGGGTGATTAGTACTGAAGCTAATGCAGTATGATCCATGCAGCGTTTGTTCAGGGCGCTGACACATACTGTGAGCTCTGTCACTGGCTCTCTCTGAGCTGCTGTCCAGGGTCCTGAAATCAACAAACGCTCACGACAACAGCTCAAATTACTGTGTCAGTCTTCAAGAAACGTCTCAATCTGTCACACAAAAATTAGAGGATAAAAATAAGCCATTTATTTTTAATTCCATGATTCTTGGCAGATATAGGGCTTTCTCTTTTGCTAGGGCTGGGCAATATGACCTAAAATCAAAACCTCAATTATTTGAACATTTTACCACGATTACGATGTATGCACGTTTGTATTTATTTATTTTTAGTATTTTTTTTTTTTTCGTAGTTACAGATGTGAATCTGACTTATGATCACTGTTGCATTTCATCTTTCTTTCAGCGATCTTGCCCTGTCACTCTATATGTGCAAGTATTTACTTTAGGTTCTTACTTTTTTTGGCGGTATTGTTTTTAATCTTGTTTTAACATTTTGTATTTTGACATTACTTCATTCTAATTTTTAATTCATTTTGTTTTTATCATAATGCAAAAAACCCTGATTTATTATTTCAGTTCTAAAGTATTAACCTTTTAACTGTCACCGTCCCCTCAGTGGGACGCCTAAGTTTACTTCACTATATTACAAATAAATCCTAATCTAATCATGACAAATATATTACTAGAAAGGTCTAAGACTCCTAAATAGATATTTTACCACTGTTTTTTGTTACAAATTATGTAGGAACAATAATAGATTATTTTATGACAAGAGTGCACCTCAAAAATCTACATCATAACTACATTGTTTCATTTTTCCCTATCACACTTTAGAAATCATCAGAAATTATAGATCATTTGAAAGCTTAAAACCTCAAAATTCATCCTGTGAAAGCCATTTTAAAATCAGACATTGCATTACCATGAATGCAATGCATGGACTTTAAAATCATATTACAAAATGTATTTGTTCATGAATTATAGCAATTTAAGTTTGGATAGTGCAATTTTATGTCTATGTTAAAAAATGGGGGTGACAATTAAACCGTTAATGTATAAAGATTATGTGTTGTACGACCTTTATGCATTTTTAAATGTAAAATTCTATGTGAAATCACTGTAAAAAAAATACATAAATAAAATAAAATAAACATTATTATCTGATGTGAATATAAAATATTCAAAAATTAATAATAATTTAAGTAGAAACCTTACATATTTAATGAAATTTCTGTCAACATTTTCTCATGTCAATCCCATAAGTCTGTTTTATCATCGACATCTAAATTAATATTTACTAATATTCCTCATAATGTTTGTACATCCACTGAAAGTCAATGTAATTGACTTTATGGATTAAACAAAATCCATAAAAACAGAAGCTCAAATATACTTGCTCGACATGCGAAAACAAACCACATTTGAGCTTCAGTTTACCACTTTTTTAAGTGCTCTATGTATGTGGGTTGATCAGTGTTCATATATGAATAAAAGCATAAAGTAAATCTGCTCAATGTGTAAAATGATTGTGTCTCTTCAGAAGACACATATTCAGAAATATTTCAATTGCTCTATTCATATGGACTACTTTTATGATGCCCTTACGCCACTTTTTAAAGCTTGAAATATTTGGTTGTATGGACTTTCAAAAGATGGAGAAAACTGATTAGAGAATATTAAAAATAATCTCATTTGTGTTTTAAAGAGAAATAAAAAAAAAAACACATGGGTTTGGAATGACATGAGGGTAAATGACAAAATTTTAATTTTTGAGTGAAGGGTTTGTTAAAATTATTAAAATATGACCAATAGGGATGATTGCTTGCTAATATACATGTTAAACAAATAAAACTAACTATCCCTATCCCTAATGGTACAATAAACCACATTTCATCAGTACATTTATACATGATTCATTTCTCTTGACTCTGTCTGCTAATCTTGAATTAACAAAATTTGGCAAATACAAGTTTATGTTAGAAGGCTGTTTGGAAACGTTATCTAGGAAGGCAGCTGACGATGTTTTGGAACAGAACTAATGTTGTCAATCAACACGCATAAATGGCATCCTTTCTCTCTCCCTCCAGAATGACTGACAGAATAATTTCACTTTGTCCAGTTTTCACAGTTCTTTAGGCAATTCCTTTTGAAACATTGTGTTATCGTTAGATCTCAAAATAACGCTAATAACAGCACACATGCCATTCGGTTCTGCGGCTTGTTCACATGTGAGTGAGTGTGAGGTCGTTAGAGGCACTCGAGAGACTCAGACATATGTGTGTCCTGTCCTCAAAAACGAAGCATATGCACTAATAACCCACTGTGGTCTTGTGAGTAGTCATATGTATTTTTTTACGTAAAGTGTGGTTTTACTGCATGTACATTTATTTATGTTTGTACGGACACTATTGACAGAATCTAAAAAGATCATGTATTTATCTATGAACGACTTTATAGGGGTCCGTTTCCCAAAAGCATCGTTAGGCAACTATGGTCGCAAGTTCCGTTATTACCAACATAGTTAAACGATTCGGTGTTTCCCGAATCCATAGTTCAAACGAACATTCGCAAACAGCGTCGCAAACTTACGTGGTTGGAACTACAGCTCTGGACCTGTGGTTAGAAGCATAGTTCCTTGTTAGTGAGACATGGGCTCATTAAATTATGCATATGGGCACAATATGCAAGCGAATATGCAGTACAATCTATATCTTTCACTCGATCTAAATATAAATGCATTCCTCTGTTTTTGAAAAGTGTGCATGCGCATAAATGCCTAAGGGAACCCCGGAGTATGACGTAAGAGGTAACCCGCGATGAATCAAACATCAAAAAAAGCGAAAAGACAGGGAACAGTAAATTAGTCATCAGGTGTTCAATATAGCTGCATTTTAGAGATCTCTAATTAGTTAAACAGCAGAAGTTAGATTGTTGAACTAATGTGGTTCAAACGATGGAGATGCGACCGTGTTCGGGAAACAGTCGTGACTAACTAGTTCGTTTCCACAACAATGCATCGTACTATGGAGGTTAATCAGCGAGTTACGTCGTTGTACGGGAAACGCACCCCTGATGTCCAAATGTGTATGAATACAATTTTGTTTGTATTTTATTCTGTTGTCATATGACTTTTTAATCACATTTACTAAACACAGCTTTGTTTCTTATTAAATAACATTTTGTTCTGTTCTGTGTGACTGCGGCCAAACTGTTTGGAAGGATTACATAATGTTAGACAAGACTCCACTTCAAAATCCAGAAATGAGGAACATTTCTGTAATTGTTTAACTGTTATGTATCATGTAATATTTATTTTGTTTGCTCTTTATTTTGGTTGCTTTTTTTTTTTTTTTTTCCAATTTAGGCCTATGCTGTGTCTGAAAATAGAACCATCAAACACCGCAAAAACACAAAATAAAATCACAAAAGTAATGGATTTTAACAAAACTTATTTGATAGTTAATTTCGGTTTTTATTTTTTAATTTAATTACTATTTTTTAACAAATATGTGGTGCCTGACCTGCAAGTTTTTTTTTTTTTTATTATTATTATTTTTTTAATTAATCTCTTCTCTCATGACTCAGGACTAGTTTCTCAAAGTTATTTCTTAAAAGTTGTTTTAGAAGTCTGCAGGTAAATATCGACTTTTGTTTTACCATTTTACTGAGAAACCACTCTAAATGAATCAATGAGATAGCCATTCAAATTTATTGAGCTGAATCACAAATCATTTCTCAGCATTTTGCAAACCAATGTGCACAATTCACTGAAAAGAACTCACTAATGATCATTAATTTGCCAAATTGTAGGGTTAGACAACAAAATGGTCATGGTGTACAAACAAAATGTGTACAGCTGCAGTAATATTATTAAAATACAATAATCCTTCAAATGTTAAATCAAATTTCTCCCTCTCTTTCTCTTAAACAGCAAACCTTGAGATGGCGATCAAAGTTTAAGAGGAAGTGCGAGAGAGAGAGTGAGTCTTCGAGCTGTCAGTTCATATCTGTCTCAGACAGGAACACTCTGTGTGACAGGTGTTGCCCAGCAGTCACGCAACCAGAGCCCTACACCATCATGCCGTTTGACTGACGGCCTGAGCCAGCCAACACCAGCAGCACAGGGGGCGGGGCCACAGCAACCATCACCCCGTCACAGTGGGAGCAGCCAGCCATGTTAATGCATTTGTGCAGGAGAGAGAATACATGACATGCCTCCACACTACAGGAACATCATTCATGGCCTGCACATACTTCACATTCTGAAAACAGCAAACATGATACTGGGTGTTATTTTTGTTTGTTTAACATATTAAGTATTAATATTAGTAAGCAAGCATCTTTACTGGTCATACTTTAGTAATTTGACCAAACCCTTAAAGGGAAAGTTCACCCACAAATGTTCCAAACTTCTTCAGCTGAACGCAAAAGAAAATATTTTGAAGAATGCTGGTAACCAAACAGTCGCTGGTAACCACTCTCCTCCATTGCATGAAAAAAAAATACTATTGAAATTAATGGCTATAGTCAACTGTTTGCTTACCAACAGTCTTTACATATTCTAACCTACATCTCAACACATACATCACGTTAAGGAACAAAACACCCCTCTTTGTAATTGAGTCATTGAATCATTTACTCAACCAGTTTATTCAAAACACTTTTATCACTGAGGAAAAAAAAACACCACTCTTTGTAAATCACTAAATCATTTGCATAACTAGTGTGTTCAAAATGTTGAATCATTAAGGAACAAAACACCACTCTTTGTAAAAGAGTCATTGAATCATGTATTCAACTGGATTGTTCAAAATGCTGAATTGTTAAGGAACAAAACACCAGTCTTTGAGATGCGTTCTTTAATATTCCGTCTGGAAACAAATATAGCATGCCGCCAAACCCCCTAACGAAAGAAGAAAGCCGTCGTGTTTACAACTGTGATGACGAGCGCCTGTTAGGATCAACTAAATGTTGAATTTTCAAAAGTATGTGAAATACGTAAAGTTCGCGGCATAGAATCTTTAAAATATGTCTGAGACTTTTGCACACCAGTTTGGCGACATTTCCATGCCCCTAAACATGACACGGCACAAACCAAATGTGATTGGCTTCTTTACCTGTCAGTCATATGGCCTCTTGGCCGGGCCTTGGCCAATCAAAGTGGCCAAAGTTCCCAGACCTTCAGCCATCAGTCTGAAGGTCTGGCTAGGCGAGACTAAGGAACAAAACACAGCTCTTTGAAAGTGAGTCAAAAAATCATTTACTCAACCAGTTTATTCAAAACACTGAATAATTAAGGAACAAAACACCACTCTTTGTAAATGAGACACTAAATCATTTGCTTAACCGGACTGTTCAAAATTATGAATTGTTAAGGAAACAAACACTACTCTTTGTAAATGAGTCATTGAATAATTTACTCAACTAGTTTGTTCACAAACACTGAATCGTTGAGGTTCTCAATATTAATATCTTGTTTGTTAAACTGTTGTCTAAAATGCACTCTCAAGTATGGTGCTTTAGTATTAAACATAAGTGTATAACTAGTTTGTGCTTCAGACAAGAATGATTCCTCAAATGATGTGTCTTGAGGAGAGGTGTGCTGTTACTTTCAGTGATCAGACAGATTGTTTCTTTAAACTATTATAAAATGGGTAAAAAGAAATCCCATAGACAATATACAGCTCACATTCTTTTAGATGCTGCCCATTTTTCAGTTAGTGATTCACACAATACCCTGCATGCTCCGCAGCTGGATGATGGGTTGGCTTGCACAGATGTGGATTAGCAGTTAGCAAGCTTATGAATGTCAGAGATTTGGAAATGAAATCCCCTAATGTCGCCTGTTCTATAGTCACAATGGAGTCTCAAACATATCCACACTGACTCATTGAGATGATATAGCCCACAGCAGCACGCCACACATCCTGACAGGATCTGCAGCACTCAGGCAGATGTATCCAGAGAGGGTCGCCTGCCAGGCATGACAGATTCTAGTGCCCTTCACGCTTAAAACAAACCCTTCAACCACAAACCAGTGAGCCGAACAACACCAACGCCAACAGTAAAGAGCTAATGCACAGACACAGTAAGAACAACATATCAAACAAGACCCTATTTAGACAGGGCTGCTGTTCACTGAGGTGAGCTACATTTGTGTTTTGAAGATGCATTTTATCATATCCCATTCCCATTTGTAACGACTGAATTACCTACTTGTGGGTGTCAAACTAAAATTAGAATAGTTTAAAAGGAGTTTTTTCTTGAGTGTACCATGAACACTTTTCAGTGCACCGTAATGAAAGATAAATTTCTCCTCTGTGCTGCTGACATCCTATCTGACATAAAAATAACATTGAATCAATAACAAGAATGCAGTCATTCTTACTGACAGAGCTGTAGTAGCAATTATAACTTTATTATAATGTGCTTAATTATAATGTTATGCACTCATCCAGTGTACATGACCACAGCATGTACAAAACAGTACACAAAATCACATCTGGTGATCTGAAAATGAGTGAAAAAAAAAAAAAATTAACTGAGAAATGGTTTAGAAAATGTGCTCCGTCAAAATGGTGCTACAGATGTTCTCATGCTATATAAAAGAGAATATAGTGGAGGAGTAAGAAAACAGCCCTAACACTTTGGTTGGCAATAGCTTTATGAATGATTCATCCAGAAAAGCTGTAGACCATGAGAAAGACAGAAAATATGGACACAAAATGTTTTTCAGGATGTGAAGCAGCTGTGTCACTGTAAATCTCGCTTCTGTCCATGCAGCAGCTTTAAATTAGTTTAGAACTTAACAAGAATGTGTGTATAACAACTTCTAATATGACTTTGTCTGGCCTGCATCCATCATGAAAATAATCGACTGAGATGTATTAATGTATATTATTCACTTGAATGCCCCCCAAAAAGCCATTACTACATGGTTAACTGGTATAAAATGACAATGTAATATACTGTTACTATGATAAAAGGTTTGAGGTCAGTATTTTTTTAAAGAAACTACTTCTTTTACTCAGCAAGAATACATTAAACTGATCAAAACAGACAGTAAAGCCTTGTATAATGTTACAAAAGATTTATATTTTAAATAAATGCTGTTCTTTTTGTATTTATCAAAAAAAATGTGAAGTCTTTTCAACATTGATAATATTCAGAAATGATTGCGCACCAAATCCGCATATTAGAATGATTTCTGAAAGATCATGTGACACTGAAGACTGGAGTAATGATGTTGAAAATTCAGCTTTGATCACAGAAATAAATTACACTTTAAAAGATATTCACATCGAAAGCTATTTTAAATTATAATAATATTTCATATTTTATAATATGATTTTTTACCCTTTAGAATTTCTATATTTCTGAATAAATATGACCAAAAAGTTCGTCAGATTTTCACACAAGTTCTGAAAACTGACAAAGAGTCCACAGTCTGAATCCACAGTCAGACAGATTGTTTACAAATGGAGGAAATTCTAGATCACAGTTACCCTCCCCATAAGTGGTAAACCAACAAAGGTCACTACAAAGCAAGATGTATAATAGTTTCCAAGGTTACAAAGAACCCCAGGATAACTTCTAAGCAACTAAAGGCCTTTCTCACATTGGTTAATGTTGAAGTTCATGAGTCCATCATCAGGAGAACACTGAACAACCATGGTGTGCATGGCAGTGTTGCAAGGAGAAAGCCACAACTCTCCAAAAAACACTGCTGCCTGTCTACAGTTTAAAAAGATCATGTGGATAAGTCAGAAGACTATTGGAGAAATGTTTTGTAGACAGATGAGAAGTGTTATGTTTGGAGAAAGAAAAACACTGCATTCCAGCATCCAGAATCCTTATCCCATCTATGAAACATGGTGGTGGTAGTATTATGGTTTTGGCCGGTTTTGCTGCATCTGAGCCAGGACCACTTGCCATCATTAATGGAACAATACATTCTGAATTATACCAGCAAATTCTAAAGGAAAATGCCAGGACATCTGTCCTGACATTCTACCAAAACTGGTTAAAAAGAACAAAAGTAATGTTATGGAACAGCCGACCTTAATCCAATTAAAATGTTGTGGAAGGACCTGAAGCAAGCAGTTCTTAGGAGGAAACCCACCAACAGACGTGGAGATGTTTTTCAAGTGTTTTTGTACTAAAGAATGGGCTAAAATTCCTACAATCCTACAAGTCATTGTGCAGGACTGGTCAGCAGTTACAAATCGTTACCTGCAGTTATTGTTTCAGAAACAGGTCACATCAGATACTGAAAGCAAAGGTTCACATACTTTTGCACCTTGCAAATATTTAATACTGGATCATTTTTCTCAATAACTAAATGACAACGTATATATTTTTGTCTTGTTTGTTTGATTGGATTCTCTTTGTCAACTTTAAGGACTTTCTGATGATGTTTTGCATTATATTTATGCAGAAATATGTGACCCTGAACCACAAAACCAGTCTTAAGTAGCACAGGTATGTTTGTAGCAATAGCCAAAAATACACTGCATGGGTCAAAATTAAAGATTTTTACTTTATGCCAAAAATTATCAGGATATTAAGTAAAGATCATGTTCCATGAAGATATTTTGTAAATTTCCTACTGTAAATATATCAAAACGTAATTTTTGATTAGTAATATGGATTGCTTAGAACCTCATTTGGACAACTTTAAAGGCAATTTTCTCAGTATTTTGATTTTTTTGCACCCTCAGTTTCCAGATTAGTCAAATACTTGTATATCGGCCAAATATTGTCCTAACCTAACAAACAATACATCAATGAAAAGCTTATTTATTCAACTTCTAGATAATGTATAAATCTTAATTTAAAAAAAAATACCCTTCTGACTGGTTTTGTGGTCCAGGGTCACATATAGAAAATTCTAAAGGGTTCACAAACTTTCAAGCAGCACTGTATATATATATATATATATATATGAAGAGATCAGATGCAAAACCCCCTAAAAGCCATCTTGGTCAAAAAATTATAATGATACTTAGTGAATGGTCTCCACACATATTATACATCCATCAAATACTTTACTTCAAACTTGCTAAAATCCTAGCCTCAGCCCAATCAGAATTACCGCTACTTAGGTACAAACCTAACAATATATAACAATATATTTATCATAAAATAAATAAAAAAAATATATCTTACCTGCCACAAATTTTGATACCATGCCTAACCTATTTAGGAAGATGAACAATATGTCCATTTAACTTTATTATTATGTGGAGATGTTTTAATTAAAAATACTGAATGGTTTACGTAATTTGTGTGATAGAGTGCACTCCAGAATATAGCAAGATAACATGATAAAAACATTTGGGAAAGATACCTGAAATGCTATGAGAGCCACAGAAACAAGGTTTAATGATAACCAACTTTACGGAATCATCTGAAATGAGCTGAAAACATCAACAATCTGAGAGCCTCATTTGCTCATGATAGCGTCTTGTGTAAACAGAACCTAAAATGACTAACATTCTTTAACTCTTTGCTACAGTCTACAAAAAGCTACAGTAGTTTGCTTGTTCTTTAAACAGTGCTGTTGGATTTTACACATATGTAGTGTGAATGCAATAAGCTCTCGCATACTAGCATTGCTTGGAATGTCAAAAAAGAGGGTTTGCCGAATACCCTTGCAGCCTCACAGCACTTGGTGAAAATGTGGCACTACAACAGTCTGAAAACGCCCTGACTCAATTATCCGCCTGCTTGTGTTACTCTCAGTGTACACTGCACTGATTCTCAGTGCCTTGGCTGGCCAAAAGAATGATCAGCCTGTTATGCAAGATGGAAATGCTTGCACCACTTTTCTTACTGAGCTATTTTGGAGCTCCATACAGCAAGTGTTGGGCAGGGCTGTAAAAAATAGGTCAGAGCAAGACGCGGGCAGCACCTTCCTCTGCTTTCAAACAGACCATGCTAAACCAGGCGATGTTATTTGTGTTTTCCAAAGCCTTGTGTGTGTTTTTATGGAAACAAAAAGACCTTACAAATTAACGTCTAGAAGAACTAGCTGCGTTTCCAGAATTATACCACCATAGTAGACCAACAGAATAAAGAAGACTGGGTCAAATATTGGGTGATTTGTGAATGTTGTTGGCTCGGTGCTTACTAAATCCAGGATGAACAATAAGCAGAGGTAGCTTTTGGAAGTAGGGCAATTCCAGCATGCAGCTGGGGGTCTCACTCGCCTCTTAACAAAACCGCTGACAAAAGCGCCCATGGGACTCACTTTTGTCTCTTGGTCTTAGAATTCTCTCCACACCTCTCTATATGAACTTGCTTTAGTATTTGATAAATGTATGACTATGGTTTGTGCATGGAAACAGGTTCTGAGTATGTCATTATTTCCTAATATTACTTTTAATAGCCCAACCACCAGAGGACAAAAATGGCTGTCAGCTGATACTTTGAGCTACAATGACCAGCATATCATTCAGAAAGGATTGTTTTAAAAATATGTTTTTAATTGTTACTGTAGACATCTGTGATGTTTATCATCCATTTGCGCAAGATAACCGATATACAGTCACGGCCAAAAATATCGGCACCCTTGCAATTCTGTCAGAAAATGCAACACTTCTCTTAGAAAACTGTTCCAATTGCAAATGTTTTGGTATTCATGTGCTTATTGTCTTTGTTTGCACTGCAACAACACAAAAAAGCAGAGAAGAAAAGTCAAACTTGATAAAATTTCACACAGAACTCAAAAATGGATTTGCTTTTCAAGCATGTGATGCTCCTGTAATTTGTATTTAGACACACCTGTGGCAAGTAACAGGTGTGGGCAATATAGTAATCATACTTGCATCCAGTTAAAATAGAGAGAAAAGCTGTCTCTACCTTTTTGTTTTGTGTCACACTGAGCATGGAGAAAAGAAAGAAGTGTAAAGAGTTGTCTGTGGATTTGAGAGAAAAAAAATGTGGTAAAACATGGACAATCTCAAGGCTACCTCAAGTCCATCTCCAGAGATCTTAATGTTCCTCTGTGCACTGTGTGCAATATCATTAAGAGGTTTACAGCCCATGGCACTGTAGCTAACCTCCCTGGACGTGGACGGAAGAGCAAAATTAATGAAAACTTACAACGAAGGATTGTTTGAATGGTGGATAAAGAACCCCGATTAACTTACAAACAAATTCACACTGATTTTCAGACACAGGGTACAACAGTGTCAGCTCACACTATCCGTCGCCATCTGAATAAAAAGGGACGCTGTGGTAGGAGACCCAGGGGGACACCACTGCTGACACAAAAGCATAAAAAAGCAAGACTGGAGTTTGCCAAAACTTATGTGACAAAACCACAATCTTTCTGGGAGAACGTACTGTCGACAGATGAGACAAAAGTAGAGCTTTTTGGTAAAGGACATCATGGCACTGTTTACAGAAAAAGAAATGAGGCCTTCAAAGAAAAGAACACAGTCCCTACAGTCAAACATGGTGGAGGTTCAAAGATGTTTTGGGGTTGCTTTGCTGCTTCTGGCACTGGATGCCTTGACTGTGTGAATGACTGTATCATGAAATCTGATGATTACCAAAGAATTTTGGGGCGCAACGTAGTGGCCAGTGTCAGAAAGCTGCGTCTCCACCAGAGGTCATGGGTCTTCCAGCAGGACAATGACCCAAAACACTTTTCAAAAAGCTCTTAGAAATGGTTACAAACAAAGCACTGGAGAGTTCTGAAATGGTCAGCAATGGTTCCAGATCTGAATCCCATAGAACACCTGTGGAGAGATCTCAAAACAGCAGTCGGGAGAAGACATCCTTCAAATCTGAATAACCTGGAGCAGTTTGCAAAAGAGTGGTCCAAAATTCCAGTAGAGAGGTGTAAGAAACTTATTCATGGTTACAGGAAGCGATTGATTTAAGGTATTTTTTTCCAAAGGGGGTGCTACCAAATATTAAGTTAAGGGTGCCATTAATTTTGACCAGTGCATTTTTCGGGGTTCCATGTGGAATTATATCAGATTTGACTTTTCTTCTCTGTTTTTTTTTTTTTTGTGTGTTGTTCCAATGCAAATAAAAATAAAAATCTGAGTGTGCCGACACAGGTAACAAAGTTCTGCAGGGATTGCACATTTTTATAGGTCAAAACCTGGAAACAAGTTGCATTTTAGCACTTCTGTTTTGTTGTTGTTGTTGTTGTTGTTGTTTTGTTTTTTATGGGTTTTTGGTTAAATAACGTTTTTGGTCTGAAATAAGGGCAGTTTAACACAAGCTCAAGATATTTTCACATTTTATTCTACAACATAAAGTAGATCTGTAAGACCCCCTTTTTCATCTTTCTTGAAAAAGGCAGTTGCTAACAAGTGTCTAAATGGGACCAGAGGTTGTCAGTGACATTAAATGTTGTAAATGTCGTACATAGAAGTCATAAACGCATATACTAATTAGTTGCTTTCATACAGGATCTCTCAAATGCTTTCAGAAACATACAATAAATAGACAGGACTTCAATCTTGCAATGCATTAAGCCAATCACTGGCTGTTTCTAGCCTAAATCATGCAACCAAATAAAACATTCTGCTGGACAAAGTTTTGTTGCATGTATTCTGATATTGATTTTTTATAAAAGACCCTTCCATATTGGTTGACATGTTTTGAGAAGGCTCTTTTCAGAGCTTTTCTGAAAGTTGAACAAGTTTTATTTGGGGCCCAACCTCACGCTTGCCTGCGAACAGTACAGGCAGTGCGCTTGATTGATTTTACGAATGTCAAAATGAGCTATCAAGGTGTTCTGAAAGCCTAAAGAGCAGAGGCGACAGAAATCAATAGCTCAAAGTAATTGCGCTCGTAGCTAGGTGAGTAATTTCAACACACAAAAAAAGTTTTCGTACAATGAAAAGAGATGCAATCAACAATAACTGAGCTTCATTTTGTTGGCTGACAGATCTCACCATTTTAGCTTTTCATTCTCCTGAATAGTCAAAACTGTATGAGGGATTTTCTCTGACAGCTTTACTTAAAAAATATTGGTCTGTCATGGAGTTTTGTGATGCTCTAACATTTTTTTTTTTACAAAGCTCAGTATTTCAACATTTTTCACTGAAAACCAAAAGAAGTGTCTCATATGCTGAAGAGTAGCTTCTGACCAACCAAGTGTTTGGTCATTGGTCACCAAATTCATCGCAAATAGATCTCTTTCAAATGACATTTGACATTGATATTTTCGCTGTTAAAAAGAATGCTTTGGAATTAAAGCATCATCATTATTTTAGCAATATGGTTCAAACAAAAGTTTCTTTTATTAGTGTTTTATTATATTCACACTTATACTAGCCTCAGAGAGTTCCGCTTTGTTATTGGTAAATCATAGCAGTCAACTTTTCTTGGCAAAAGGCACCAAAATGTAGGGTGTGTAATGTAGGTAATGTAGGGTGATGCAATGACATTTGCTACTTAAGCAGTTGTTGAACTCCATAATGTTTTTATTGTGACAAGACTGGCAAAAAAGAGAAAGGAAAGAAAAATGTCATGGGTTATTAATATTTATTTCAGTTATAATGTGTATGGAATCTGAGTGATAACACCAGAACGCATTCAGTTAACTATTCAAATGTTAAGTTTGTGTTTCTAGGATTTAAAACAATGCACTTTATGATTAGACTTAGGTAATGATAATTGGCTTTTGTAACCACACATTTAGACTTAATTAGGGTTAATTTGGTTAACATTTAGGAAATCCATTTGTTGACCACTAATCTATTGTTTTATTTTCTATTTCAAAAGAAACTGAAAAGCATCTAGATAATGATGGCAATAACTTCAAATCATCATCGCTGATTACAGATTGCTCTGTGCATTTGATCAAAGTCAAATCCAACAATGTGTGCAAGAACGAGGTGAGAAAGTCCACTGTGAAACAACCATCAAATCATCATCGTACTCTTACCTTCAGCTATTTCACATTTAGTCCCAGTGGTATCACTTGTCTTAATCAATTACCCATTAGACAGGGTAATATTTGCCCAATATTTCAGTCGTGTGACTAGAAGACTTTACAGTGATCAAAACCGACAAATCTGATTTAAAGAGCAGCCATAATAAGAGTCCTGCGCCCTCACCAATATGCTTGATGAATTATGGATGGCTGTTTTGTAATCATTTTCCAATATCGCTCTGCTCTTCTTAGCCCTGTGTGGGGAGGACTGTTTTTGCCTCCATAACGTTTCATCTCAAATGCTTCATTCCATTGGCAGACATGCACTGAATGCCATTAACATTCAAAGACAGAGGTTAAAAATCCAGCGGGAAGACTTGAATTAGCATATCCAGGGATTTTCTGACTGCTTTTCCAATCCTGCATCCACACAGAATGGCACTGGCTGATGGATGGGGTAAATGTTCACAGACATGAAAACATGTACATTATATCCAAAATATCTAACCCGGATATTTATGGTAGCTGTCACAGAGTGCCATGCCAGCAGTAAGGGAGTTGTTGACAGCATGACACCCTCATGATGTTGGTGATATTCGTGGTCACATGATTTTTCACATGAGTTCACATGCTGCCAACATCTTTATAGCTCAAACTCTGCACAAGCAGCTCATTTAAACTGAGCCAAAGCCGTAGTGGCCAAATATCCACCATATTCATATAGCCTGTGACACAATGTCCGAGTTATGGTTATGACTGCCAAGAGGCTGCCAACAAACTGTAAACAATCAGCTACTGCTAATGAGCTCAAAGGCATGCTGTACATTAAAAATAATTGGCATGCACAAAAAAAATGGCTACACATGAAATGTAGTGGAAGAAAACTGGTGACAAGATTCTCTCTTACCATTTGATTATCAAGGGATAGAAGCAAACCTCAAAAAGTGATCACATATTATCAGTGTTGGGGAAAGTTACTTTTAAAAGTAATGAATTACAATATTGCGTTACTCCCATAAAAAGTAACTAATTACGTTACTTAGTTACTTTTTATGGAAAGTAATGTGTTACATTTGCGTTACTTTTTAAATCTGTGCAGAGCTTTTTTTTTCATTTAAAAAGTTCTATTTTTGGCAAATGTAAAAGCCCTTTCGTACCAAAAGCCTGAGGCTGAGGGAAAAGTAAATTCACATCTGTACAGTAGAATGCAGAAGAAGAAAGTTCAAACAATCTTCAGCACTAAAAAAAAAAAGAACAAGAACAAATCTTCATCTTGAGTATAATTTGTGCTTATTATGGTTGAAATGGATCATCGAAGGGCAGCAGCAAAGACACTGGTTAATAAAATGGGATTAAACAATAAAGGATATTTGTATTATTTAACATTTAATTATTGCAGGTTTATATCACATTCTGTTGCATTTAACTGTTTTTATTCATTTTGAGAAATACTTAAGTTTTTTTGTAAGTGACATGAATTAATGCATGTTCACATTCAGCCTAGAACTAAAGTAACATCTTACAACATGGGGACAGGACAGCTTTCAATCAGTAAATGGGGGAAAAAAGTAACTGGGGTTACATATTTGAAAAAGTAACTCAGATGTTTTCTTGTAAATTAAAAAATAATGCATTACTTTACTAGTAACTTGAAAAAAAGGAACCTGATTCCGTAACTCACATTACTTGTAATGCGTTACCCCCAACGCTGCATTTTATCAGTACCATCTTATATCCTGATTAGCAGAATGTTTATAATACAGTTACATGTATTACTTTAGTTGATGTTTTTCAGGGTGATGTAAACAGTGAAAAAACAAGCACAAATCAAATGGAGTCAAATAATAGATTCACAAAACTACAGACCACAAACATACTCATTAAGTGTAAAACAGTAGAGTCAGTCTTATACTGAATGGTATTAGAATGTTGCTTTCAAATTAATGAGATTATGTGTTCATTGTGGAGCTTTGGTTTTAGTCATTAACAGGCAAGTAAGCCCTATACTTTGTAAACAAAACCAACAGACATCGAAAGAAGTGAAAAATGAACGTGTGGTGGCTGACTATGTATACTGTTTATTAAACATATGGGATCTGTCATATCAAATATCATATTTCTGCATTTGCATGTTCAAAGGTCTGTGTTCAGAATGGATTACTAGTGTACTGCTTGCTGCATACTATCTGCAGTATACTTGTTGATTATAAAAGCTGCCAATTATTTTTTTTCTTTAAAAGGTTTGTTAAAAAATTCTATATTTCAGACACATTGTTGTCATGTAACCTCACTGTCACTGCATGTTTCATTTAGTGAGTGGCATCTAAATCTCATCTCAGAAATAAGAGTTATATTATGTTTTAATCCAATTTAATTTTGAATAACAACCTTTGTAAATGACCAATAAAACCATTTTCAAAAGTTGCACGTTTGTTTTCAGGTCAAGTTGAGTGCATTGCATTGTGGAATATAGTTTTTCTCACAGCGGTTATTTTCGGAATAGCTTCCATTTACTGAACACTGCACAGTATACACTGTATAATGCATACTATTTTCAGTAACTGAAAGATTTGGCTGTATGCAATGAGAAACATCTTAAAAGATGTTAAATGACTTCCTCGCATTTCCATCCAGTTATCAATGTGTATACTGGACCTTTTGGCAAATATCCATCCAGGTATTTCATTTGTATAGACATATACTATATACTGCAGAAATTATGAGAATAATATTATAACAATAATATTTTAATTTTTCTTTTCATCCAGCTTCTTTATTACTGAGCTTTAGTGTAGTTTCTTGTCTTTTACTATAGGTTTCTTGTCTTTACATGATAACAAATACTTAATTTATGATTACTTGTACACTGGCTACAGTATAATGATCTCAGTGTTTACTTTTGTGTAAACACATTTACTGGTGTGTTAACCTGCAACTGTTACCTTAAAGAGTCATTTTACCTCATTTTAACCCATAAAAATAGTTTGAAGTAATATGTTTTGGTATGAATTAATGTATAGGTTGATTCAGTGATGCTGAATTATACATACATACATATATTATATATATATATATATATATATATATATGAAGAGTTCAGATGCAAAACCAGCTAAATCCATATGATGTCTTTCTTTAAAAAATGCAGGCTTTATCAGGCTCAGATGTATAGGTTTCTATGTAAGTAGTATGTGTCAAGAGCATTCACTCAGTATCATTATCTCATTTTGACCGAGATGGCTTTAGCGGTTTTATATATATATATATATATATATATATATATATATATATATATATATATATATATATACGTTTTTACATTGCATTTTATATTATGCTGACATTTTTAGGTTCTTTAGGTTCTCTTTTTCAGTGTAGGTAATGTCAACAGCTGCATTTGGTAACACTTTATTTTAAGGTGACGAAATAACACATTATGCATAATTGCAAGAAGCTAACCCAAAACTTAATCTTAATCATATCTTAATCTTAATCATATACTGACATAGATAGATAGATAGATAGATAGATAGATTTATAGAAGAGAAACTGCAAGTGACACACTAAATTAAAGAACAACTTCCAGGACAACAATTTACAGATAATGTACTCACCCCCTTGTCATCCAAGATGTTCATGTCTGTCTTTTTTCAGTTGTAAAGAAATTATGCTTTTTGAGGAAACATTTCAGGATTTTTCTCCATATAATGGACTGATATGGTGCCCCGATTTTGAACTTCCAAAATGCAGTTTAAATGCAGCTTCAAATGATCCCAAATGTGGTTGTAAACGATCCCAGCCGAGAAAGAAGGGTCTTATCTAACGAAACTATCGGTTATTTTTATAAAAAAAAATACAATTTAAATACTTTTTCATCTCAGACGCTCGTCTTGTCTTGCTCTCCCTGAACTCTGTGTATTCTGGCTCAAGACAGTTAGGGTATGTCGAAAAACTCCAATCGCATTTTCTCCCTCAACTTCAAAAAACATTTCAAAATCATCCTACATCGCTGCAGAAGTACCGACAAAGTCTTTTCAAAGTGAACATGCAAAAAAAGATCAAACACCCTCAAAAAAAAAGGTAAAACAGCAATATAGGATGATTCTGAAGTTGTGGGAGAACATGAGATGGGAGTTTTTCGACACACACTAACTGTCATGAACCGGAACAACAACAGAGGTCGGGAAGAGTAAGACAAGACGAGCGTTTGACATTAAAAAGAATATAAATTGTATTATTTTTTTATTGAAAAAACATTGTTTCGCTAGATAAGACCCTTCTTCCTCAGCTGGGATTGTTTACAACCGCATTTGGGATCATTTGAAGCCGCATTTAAACTACATTTTAGAAGTTCAAACTCGGGGCACCATATCAGTCCAATATATGGATAAAAATCCTGAAATGTTTTCCTCAAAAAACATGATTTCTTTACGACTGAAGAAAGAAAGACATGAACATCTTGGATGACAAGGGGGTGAGTACATTATCTGTGAATTGTTGTTCTAGAAGTGGGCTTCTCCTTTAAACATAACAGTGGAAGTAGAAAAACTGAAATAGTATTTTCTTGCTAAATACACTGCAGTATTTTCAGTAAATCTTTGATTTATAACTTTAAAAAAACATTTTAGAGCATAGTCAGTGTCGTTAATTAAAATGGTTCAGTACTTACTTGAGTAGTTACATTGTAATAACGTCACCTTGAAATAAAGCATTACGCAGTATTTAGTGCATGTCTAAGTGAGGCCTGCATTGAGGTCAAGTTTATCAGTCAAGTGAAATCAATCGAAATGACGTCCCACTCCTACATCCGCTGGCGTAGAGCCACAACGCTTTCAGACACAATTCTCAGAGCGCTCTAAAGAAGAGCATAACATCAGGATGCACTGAAAGCATCCTCTCTTAAAGCAGCGCTCCACAAAGCCTGGTCAAAGGAAGCCTGAGCCCTCAAATAAAAGCATCAGTAATCCTCCTCCTCTTCCGCCGAACGTGACGCCACACAGCGATGACTAACCAGCGGTGGCTCTAGTGCTGGCAGTATGTCTCGCCCCCAACCGCTGTCCTGTCACATGCCTGCAGAGCACATAACTCATGCAAATCCCTATGTTTCTGACACGCGTGACTGTCGTGTGATCAGGTGAGCGGCCCGGCGAGATGAGCGCCCCCGGGTACGTGTTGTGCCAGTAGGTGAGCGCTGGTATTAATCACCCGTCTACTTCATACATATGTTTAACTATCAAATCGGACGTTTTCGAAGCATTTGTGAATCCTTTGGAGAGTTTTCGGGAAGGTCTGTTTTACATGCAAATTACTCCAAATTTACTTATATAGTTATGCAAGTTTCATGAATGAGGCCCAATATCTCGTTTTGCACTGAACTTTCAGCATCGTAACTTTGCAGATATTATTTATGCTCAAACTGCAACATTACACATTTAAAAAGTGAAATCACAATCAACCACCCCTTTAATATTTATTATGATGTCTTTTTAAAATATGCATCATATTTTCTTTTATGTACTAAAAAAAAGAATTAAAAAACTAGAAAATGTTGATTGAAAAGTTGATTGAATCGTTTTCTATGAGGAGTGTGGTTTGCTTTTAGGCAAACCAAACAAAAAGATTTAAGTGATGGTTCATAATTGTCTGTCAATAAAAAAAACAAATTATAACAAATAGAGTCAAAGCAACAACGCTTAAGTCACGTGAAAGCTTTGTGAGAGAAACACTGATATTTCAGTCATTCTTTTTTGATAACATTCCCATTCAAAATGACAGTCAGTGTATGATACTGAATTGCACAAACTGAATTTCTGCTTTCATGTTCCTCATCAAAATGCATATTGAAACAGCTGAGAAGGAGAGTGAGCAAATAAGGACACAATTTACATTTTTGAGTGAACTATTCCTGTTTTCACAATCTCAACCGTGTATCTCACTGCATATATTGATAATTTGTGGCAATTAAAACAGTGCACTCGTATACAGCATCATGGACATCAGATCAGGCTGTTGGCGTCTCAGCTGTTTCTCTCAGTGCACAGGCTTTCCTGGAGCTCGGGTCAACGTAAGTGAGTGATTGAATTCTGAGTCATGGTCTCTCTGCCAAACACAACAAGCTTCAGTGATATAGAGGACAAGCTATTTTTATAATGATCTCTATCAGAGACACACAAAAGACATAAGGAGTGTTTTCAATCATCACTGTTTTGAGAAATGACTCTCTGTCATATCAAGTAAACACAAGACTTCTTTACATTATATACAGCACAGCATATAAACTGACAAACATATTCTGGTAATTTAGAAATCTGTCATCACTGGTCTTAATTATCAGTGTTATTTAGAATATAGAATAAGCATTTTATGTTAATGAACATGGTTAAAATCATATATTCATCAAAGTCATTGCATATGCAACACACAGAATGATATACAATACAGTAAACTCAATCACAGTTGCACGCTGCTCTTCCAAACAACTCGGAAACTGCATGCTGGGTGAATTGAATTTACATCGAGAAATGGCTCAATACAGAATAAAATGCTTCTAATTTTAAGTGTGTGTGCCAGTGTCTGTATGTACACAAGAAAGAAATGTATGTTTTCACTATTTTGATATTAGCAGATGACATACATTGTCCTTTCACTCACAGTGCAGAGTGTGTGAGTCTTACAATATAGATCATTAAGACAAAACAAAGTGCACTCTGTCTCAGTTTCAGACTACAGTACAGTGCTGGATTGAGTTACATCATGCAATGTAAAAGAGTGTTTGCTTCACATCACTTGGTAGACAACTAAAAGAAACAGTGACTGTTTCTCATTTGCAGTTTCTTATAAATATCATGATCAACCAGTTATACTGATATTATTTCAGAGATTGTTTGTTGACATGAATAAGATGACAAACTAAAAGTATGAAAAGCAAATGTGTTACTCAAAATATATGAGCTGGGATAAGGGAATACTCACTGACACAGATCTAATTTTCAACGAGGGAAAACTATCTAAACAAATATGGCCACTACATATGAAACCACTTTCTTAGAAAGTGCACGTCTTATACACGTCTATGCATTCATCCTTGAATACAGCTCATTTACAGTCGTCTCAAGAAAACAGAAGTTTCCAGCAGCGCACAGATAACAATGAAGGTTTCAAATAGCCCAGCCTTTATACAGTAAGTCCGACTCAGAACCATATGGATTGTAGTGCTGTACTGCCATTTCACACAACAAACCAAGCCCACAGAAGCTTCTGGAGAACAAGCCCAACAGCTTGTGACCTGAGAGACATGTTTACCTCTCACAACATCCTCACTAGCGTGGACGACTCTTTGAGCTGCGTGCCAGTGCAAAGTATATGGCTGCTTGCTGTATACAACAAAGAATGTTGTAATGTTGTAAAGAAAACATTTACATATAGCGCTTGATACAGAGCAAATAACTGCATTGGGAAAAATGAGTTGAAAAAATGTGGTAGGATCACAGAAAACCAAACTATAGATGCAAGAATAATCTTCTGAACAAAGTGAACTTCACTCATTCAGTATGCTCATGTAATCATCCCACGATATTTTCACTGCAAACAAAAAAAAAAAATAATTCTTAGCATTTTGTCTTGCTATGCAAATATCTAAACATTCAAGATGCATTTACTTGACAACAAAAAGACTTAAGATATTAACTCTTGTTATTTATCAGTAACACTTACTGTAAACATATATATATATATATATAAATTAAAAGTTTATGCTTAAACAACATCTGCCAATGGGGTGGGAAAAGTAAACTTTATTCACAGGGGAAAAAATAAAATTTTTCTTTTTTTTATTTAAAGCATAAAATAACTACATTTTGATAAATTCTTCAAAAAAAAAACAAAAACAAATGATACCTCACGTCTTTTTGCTTCTCAAGTAAAAGCATCTTGATTTAAGAATGTTTATTTGTAATGGAAAACAAGACAAAATACTGAGCAATCATTTTTTATACTGCAAAAAATCCAGTGAAAAATGTGCATCTAAATTTTCTAGTAATAGTTTATTTAAGTAACATTATTTAATATGACTAACGCAACCTGATTACAATAGGTCACTGTCACAAAGCCCATTTCTAAGAGTCACATCAAGTATGGTAACAACTGCACTCTAACTACTAATAAAACACGCTGTACAAGCTCAACTCTTAAATAAGAGCAATGTCTGCAAAGCAGTCCAGCCAGAAATAAAATTTCGAGTGACCCACCAGTGTGAAAATGTTGTCTTCGCTCAAACTTTCCAATCGCTGCTGATTGTATTTTCCAGCGTCCTTCCTTTTGCGCACTTGTTCTCCTGCTCACTCGCGCTGCAAAGTTCCTCTCGCCTCCCGTATGCTAATCATTCTTCACGAGTTGAAGGAAGACAGAGGAAGAGGAGAGACGCGGAGACAGCCGGAGAAGGAAGAGAGCAGATAACGGTTGAAGGCAGGCAACCAATTGGCCTGGAGCTCTGAGAGAGAGAGAGAGAGAAACCAAGGAATGGGGGAAGCACCAATGAGGCGGAGCAAAAGGATGCGAGGACGCGGCCGCCATAGAGAAAGAAAAAAAAAACAGCTGTATGTGAGTCAGAGCCGAAATGTGAAGCGCTTACCCTCAGCGTGATGCCTGCATCCTCAGCTTAGCGCCCAGACCTCCACCCATCCGGAGAAACAATAAAGCATCGAGCCTCCTGGTGCCACAGCACACGCGCATGTGTGTTGGGCGAATGATTAGGATGCGTTTGCCATCTCTGTATCATGGACTACATTTGCTCTATCTCTCTTCCTCGCTCTGTGTGTGGCGTGTTCGCGTGTGTAGCTGCAGACTGTCTGCTCGCAGCATCACTGCCTCCCATAGGCCTTGCGGTCTGTAGGCTGTGTGTGTGTGCGTGTGTGTGTGTGTGTGTGCGTTCGTGCTTTATTTGGGCTACTATCAGGAAATCTCATGCATACGTCCATCTTTTGCCTGCGGAAGAGAGAGGGTCTCGCTCGACTCATTAATGTCGTCCTCACTCAGAGTCAGGGCTGTGAGCGCTGGCAGAGCACCAGCAGCGTGGAGCGGTAAGATAACTGGCTTAAGAAGCAGCCAATTCACACCGCAAGCCAACTTCCCCTGCTCCGGCAGATAGATCTGTCTCCTCCCAGACAAAAGCGATGCTATCCATATATCCGCTCCAAACACATCCACACAGTCCATGTGTTGGGCTGGTAAGTGATATCCCAGCTAGAAAAAAAATATGTTTTAAGAGTGTTTTGATAGCGTTCCCATTACATTATGAAAACACTCTTACCAAATGTTCTCTAAACCTTAAAATGTCCTGTTTTCTAAATGTTTTTAAAGCATTTTATAACGAAAAAAATATTTTTGTATAGTTTTGGAAACATGGGAATTATTTTGAATGTTCTCCGAACGTTTTAAAACATGTAGTTTGTAGAAATGTTTGAAAATCGTTGATGAATGTCCAAATAAGAATGTTTAGGGGGGAAAAAAGTTCCATGAATGATGTAAATAATGTTTAATGTAAGTAACGTTTTGGAAACGTTATTAAAGACCAGATAACTTTAAACAAATGTTCCACTATTGTTTCTGGACTAACGTTTTTGTTCTAAGAATGTTTTAATTAGGGATGAAGGAAATTGTTTTTTTTGTCGATATCCGATATGCCGATAGCAATTTATTTCCTTTTTTTCGGAAACAACACCAAGTCTCTCCTGTGCAGAATTATAAGCAAATTAATTTTGGTTCGTTTTAACAAGAACTTATTTGTTAATTAAATAAATAATAATAAAGTTCTTTTATAGTGACAGTACACTTAAGCTTTGAAAATAACTATAAATAAACTATATATAATTCACTCATTTTTATTTTATTTATTTATTTATTTTCAGAGGAATGCAGTGGTAACCTTAACAAGATTTAACATTTGTAGATGGTCTAAAGCGAAGGAGTTTGAAAATCAAAAATTCTTAAAGTCTTTTAGAGCTCATTGAGCTCATTTAAGAGCTAATGTTTAAAAAAAATGTTTTAACGTACTACATATTAATGAATAAATCAGTGTATATAAAATAATTTAATTTAGAAGTGTCCTGTTTGTGATTTTTATTTTTTAATTCATGTAAGCTATAGCTTCTGACCTTTAAATCAAAGTACACTCATGGTTTATCGACTACAATTACTGCTTTGTGTAATCAGAAACACAGTGTAAATGTTAATTGTGTATTTTACTTTTATTTTATTAGAAGTAGGCCCTCAAGTTCTCAAGGTAACGTGAGAATCAGCCAGACCAAACTCAAGGCATGATTTGCTAACTAAGAATGCTTGCAGGTCCCCCACCCTCTTGATAGAATTGAGCACGATCAGGAGCAGTCTTAACAGATGGATATTTTAGCTCAACTGAGTCAAGCAGCTCAAAGGGAACTCTCCGCATTCCTAAAAGAACCACGGAGAAATCCGAAGAGGGGATGAGATGCAACATAAAAGGATTTAGTCTCCTCGCAGCTCTCAGGAGCCTAATGATCAGGTGATGATTCCCCAAGGATGAACCAACCACTGCATCATGGTGAGCCGTAATGGCAGTGACATACACCTTTGAAGTAGAGGGGTACAGCCTCCACTCCAGCTTTTCCTGCAGGAAGGAAAGCACCACAGCATCCAAGCATCTCTGAGGATCTTCTCGGCGCGAGGAACACCACTCAATGCATAGTCCCCACTTCAAAGCATAGGCCTGCCTCGTAGAGGGGGCTCTAGCTTGAGTTGTAGTATCTGTCACGGCCTGAGAAAAGCCAGAGAGAACTACCGTGTCCCGACCAGAAGCCAGACATTCATGTTCCATAGATCGGGTCACGGATGCCAGATCATGCCCATCTCCTGAGAAAAAAGGTCCTTCCTCAGGGGAATCGGCTGTTGGGACGGGCTGTTGCGAGAAGCACAAGGTTGGCAAACCAGGTTCGGGTGGACCAAACAGCGCAACCAACAGAACCTGCTCCTCATCCTCCCTGATCTTGGCTCACTGGGGGAAAGGCATACTTGCATAAACCCTGGTGCCAGCTGTGTGCCAGCACATCTGTGCTGAGGGGAGCCACGGTCTGGGAATAGAACAGCTGGCAGTGGGTGGAATCTTGGGAAGTGAACAGGTCCATTTGGGTTTCCTTGAACTGACTCCAAATGAGCTGGACCACCTGAGGATGGAGTCAGCGCATCGCTTACCCCCAAAACCCGATGCAATAGATGAACAGTGCCTGTTATCTCTGGGTGGCCCGTCTCAGAGATGCTTCACGGTCTTCCTAAGAGAGCTGACAGCACCCTGAGATACGGGCTGTGCCCCCTTCCTTCAGCCAGCTCGACGCCCCTGCTGAGGGATTACCTCCTTTTTCCTGGGGTGGAGCAGGTGTTGAGGCCGCAGAGGGGCGCCCTCGATGACAGGCAGATGAAAACCTGGCCCTCAGCAGCTTGGTTTTTGGTGAATCACGCTGGGGCTAGATGTGTTTAATGGCTTCCGTCTGCTTCTGGACTGCCAAGAACTGCTGGGCAAAGTCCTCGACAGTGTCGCCAAAGAGGCTGGCCTGTGAGACAGGGCATCGAGAAAGCAAACTTTGTCGGTGTCACGCATCTCAGCCAGGTTCAGCCAGAGATGGCACTCAACGTCAACGTACGCCCTGGCGGCCCCACCATTGAAGGTAATGAGTAGGGAAAAGCTCAAACGTGATCTGGCAGTGTACGGCGCTTTCCAAGTTTTGATGAGCTCGTCATGAACCTCTGGGAAAAAGTCACTTGGGGGAGCGTGGCTGAGAGTCATGCTTGGAGCCCAGAAACCAATCATCCAGCCTCGAGCGCTTGGGAGAAGGTCGAGAGTAGCCCACCGCGGGATGAATCGGCACCAACATCCGAAAGCTCAATGGTGCTACGCTGTGAGGAGCCAGACTTCCGTGGTAGCTGGCCCGACTGGGCATTCCTGACTGTAAACCTTGGGTCTCCCTTGTCTCTAACCAATGCAGCCGGAATCTTTGGGACCCCTGGACCCGTGGGGCATTCATAATGAATAAGAGTCATGACCTAAGCATAGCCATCAAAAATCTGAGCCAGCAAAAACCTGAATGAGTGGAGGCATGCTGCCATCTTAAATATCCGTATGTATGGGGAGTGGCTTGCCATGCAAATTCCACTCACCAATTCTCATTGGCCTTTTCTTCTAAAGCTCAGAGGTGATTGGGGCTCCCAAGTGAGACCCCTGATGTCAGTCGGTGTAGCATTGAACGTGGCTGACTGAAAGGGATCTCCATAAAACTGTTTAAAACAGGGTTGTGAGTTATGAAAATTACATGATTTACATAAAGCTTTATACAATTGTGTATCATTGTATGTCTGTCCCTCATAGCCTCATTTTTATCCATGTTAAAGCTGCAATCTGTAACTTTTTTTGGTTAAAAATGGCCCAAAATCAAAAAATAAGCATGCCACCATTTGTCTTTGCATCATTATGTCACGCCTGTAAACATAAAATGGAATCGCAGCTAGTAGGCTATATCGCATATGAGGATCCTGCAGGTGTTGGATCATGTATAGCCTTTTCTCACAGCAGCTGGAATAATTAAATTGATCATTCTGATGGTGGATTGTAATCCAGAAAGGATTATGTGTTAATGAAACACATGTAAGTGACTGATATTAGATTATATTCCAGTTTTGTGCATCTGATTATAGATAAATGGAATTACACAAGATTTGTATTTCAAAGAGAACCAGTTCTAAAGAACATTAATGAGCTAAGCAGTCATTAGATTTAATCACCATTGGTAGTTCAATTTACAACCCCCCACCCCACCCCACCCCAGTTGGTCAGAACAAAAATGGCAGACATGTTACTTACTTGTTCAGATGACAAAATCTGGTAAAAATAATAATAATAATAATAAAAATGTCAAAACTTTAACAGCTTTAAATTCAATATGGTGTCTAACCTGATTAAGGTTATATATAGCTCTGATTTCATAACAACATAAAAAAATGTGAGAATTTTGTATTTGGTTAAAAATGACATTATGTGTTTGTGTGATAATATATCTATCTAATTATTTCTTTTGTATAGGAATCACTATTTTTACTCAGCAAGAACACATTAAATTGATCAAAAGTGAAAGACTTGTTTTATGTTATTTTATAAAATCTATATTTTGAATAAATGCTGAGTAGCAATTCAGCAAATTAGAATGATTTCTGAAGGATCATGTGACACTGCAGACTGGAGTAATGATGTAATATTACTGTTTTCACTGTATTTTTTGCCAGTAGCGTAATTCTTTCAATATAGAGATTTTAATCAAATGACTTTTTTACTAATATTTGAGCTTGCTTTGTATTTTCATGCTTACAAGATCAATAATGTCTGCTACCTTTGGAATCAGTTGTTGCATTGTGGTTCTTGTGTGCACTATAATCTGCCGTCTATGTACAGTAGAATGTTCCAAATCACTCAGAGATTCAATTTCAGCATTTGTTTCAGTTTTTGTGGCTAAATTGCCATTCTATTGTCAGCTCAGTTGTCATTTGTTTTAAGTGATTATATGTTTCATTCATTACTGCTTTATATGCCATTATTCAACTCAAGAATTCATTTTTTTTTCTTCTGACAATCCAGTTTATTTATCTTTAATCCACCGATGCTGAAAAGAAAAATGATTAAATGAGATTAGAAGGTGATTAGAAAACATGATATCCGTAAACACGGATAACTGACAGAGAAGTGATTAAAGATAAAGTGCTTGGTTTTGCGTGAGATGCAGTGATTGTGCATGGATGTGATCACTGGGCTGTTCATCATCCTGACACTAAGTTGTGTGGTAGCTGTGGAAGACGCGTACAGGAGCTCTGTCTCAGCCAGAAGACGCATACTCACACAAGAACACCTTCACAGAAGTATTTGAGCATGCCCTTTACTTCATTTGTGAGATTAGTCAGTTGAAACAGTTTTGGGGTTAAATAATGTTTTTTGTGTGTTTTTGGCAAATGTGATTTATGACTTCGTATTATGCTGATTATCACACACACACACACACACATACACACACACATATTTTTTATTTGTGGAGTATATATATATTATTACTATCTTGTTACTATTGTAACTATTTTTAAACTTAAGTCAGTATTTTTAGAGGTACAACTTAAAGTACTATTATTCAGAATTCTATGAATTTTATGTACACACACACACACACACACAGATATATATATATATATAAGTAGCTGAATATTCATTTTTTAAATAGGTTATTTAAATTATTTTTCTTGTTTATGCATTTTTCTGTCCAAATAAAAATGTTTCACAAAAAATCTTCCTTGAAGGATGTACAAATAACATTTTGGTGTTCACATTTTGGGGATCCATAAGGGAATGGCGCTGGAAGCCAACACTGAGTCGTCCTCCCGCAAATCACCTAATGTTACCCAACACACGAGAGGAAACAGACTCTACGCAAAGGTTGTAGAACCTCGCAAAGGTTTTAGGACTTTGTACTGATACGTCCGACCCTCAAAAGCAGTCTGAAGAAATGGTCTGTGCCAAGGCAAAATCGAGACATGAGAGTACGCATCCTTCAGGTCAATGGCTGCAAACCAATCCTTGTGATCATGGGCTACATTAGGGGTGGGCAAACTATTTTCGACCTGAGTCCGACCCGAGCCTGTCTTTTTCCCTCCTTCTCCCAAAACAGCTTATACTACTGTTTCAGCTATTAAAATAGTTCAGTTTTGTATGCAGTGGCAAAGTGATTATATTTCGTTTTCTTATCAAGTTAATTTAGAAAAAACGTTTTGAAGCTTTTTTTTTTGTTCGTTAAATATAAGTTTGTATTTTTTAAAGTAACAACAAAGCGATCAACAGAGGACTGATCATGTTTGATAAATTTTGCCTCCTCAAATCATCACAACTTGCCTAAAATAAAATCTATAGATATAAAACAGTTTAATTATAAAACAATGTTAGTTTAAACGTTAAACCTAGATAAATGTGTGCTATTAGGTACATATCCAATCATTGAGAGTAGAAGCTAAAGCTGCTTTGCAAGACATGGAGGTGACAACGCGATCACTTGCATTTTTTTCAGTGGAAAGAATGTAAAATATTCCGTCATTTTTGATAAAAGTAAGAATAATACATCATTCGGAACTGTAAAGGGTCTAATTTTATTTGTGTGCACTCACAATATCAACAAAACATTGCAAACGGTGCTTCTACAAAAGAAAGAAAACAAACATGACACGTTTTTTGTTTTGTGAAGGAGCGCTTCACAAAAATGAACCATAACTCAGCGAATACATAACTCACACACTCACATTTCTCTCTAACAGTGCATCCAAAGAGGAGATGGTGAGTCAGGATCGGCAACTTCATCCTCGCAACACTGACTCAGAAAACACTAGTTTATTAATAAGTAATTCAAAAATCTTCTTACTGTTTCCCCCGACAGATTCATGGTAATAACTTTTGCTGGGGCTTTGCTGCAAGCTTTAGCCTATTGCGTGCACTTGAACGTGATACTGTTCCAGCTGCGCTGAAGGCGCGTTCGCTACTGCTGCTGCTGACGGAGACACTAAACGCCTTCCGAGCTGATCTCGAAAGTGAAAGCAAAAGTGAAGTCTCGTGTTGTTTCCACCAACACGTAATTTTTTTCAACCCGCGTCTGAACCATGATGTGAAAATAGGCCCGAAGCCCTGCCCTAGGTGCATAAAAAAGTCGAGGCCCGTTGGGCTCGGGCTGAAATGCAGGACTCTACCGGGACATATCAACCAGTAGCCTAATTTCATTGCCAGTAACAGACGGTAAAGTTCAAGAATGCGATTTATAACAGAATAGTCCCACAACTGATCGTTCATTTTTTCCTCACGTGTCTCACCTTTAGTAACAACAAATCGAAATGGATACATTTCAAGTGACACAGGAAAAAGACACGGAAAATCAGAAAAGCAGCGTGCTCATTTCTGGTTAAAAAAAAAAAAGGCCATCACCTGACACTTAAAACGGGAAGCATCACCAGATTCAAACCTGCAGCAAAAGTCAAAAGCTCATCCACAGTTTAGTAAACGTTGGCAACCTCTTTAAGTTATTCTTGACTGCGCTGTATTGACTGCTTTGGTGTGTGGCAATAAGGTGGGCATTGTTTTGGTGCTTATCCGAAAAATATTTTTTCTTTTGCTTTTTTCCCCCCATTTTTTTTTCTTGCCCCCCCTGACTCAAGAGTCAAATGTCACCCATGCTTGTGATGAACGCATGAAAGAATGCACTTCGGGGTTAACTTCTTGAACGGTAGCCTGTGAAGGGACCGATTCAGAACTCGAAGGTCAAGGATGGGACCCACCACTCTTCTTGGGTACGATGAAATAGGGACTGTAAAATCCAGATTTCATCTCGGCTGGAGGGACAGGCTCGATTGTGTCCTTCGCCAGGAGAACCGCAATCTCCGCACACAGGACAGAGGCATCTGTGTCCGAACGGACAGACGTGAAACGGACACCCCTGTACCTGGGCAGACGCCTGGTGAATTGAATCGTGTTGCCAAGTCGTACCGTCCGGATCAACCAACTAGACAGGCTGGGAAGCACTAACCAGGCCCCTAGTCTGCATGCAAGAGGGATCAACGGAGGGGTCACAGATGTACCTGCGGTGGGGTAGCCGAGGGGCGTAAGGTGACTCAACCTGGGAAACTGCGGCAGCGAAAGTACCCACCATCCCCCCAGAAGCCGCAGGGGGCTGCCCTCCGGGAAGAATGGCACTGGGCTGGAACGCGGCTGGGAGTAGCGTCCGCAGCCCAGAAACTAATGGTCCTGCCTCGGGCGCTCGGGGGATGGTGCTTTCTGCACCTCCAGCCCGATGCTCTTAGTACCTTCGGCATCTCCACGGGACTGCGGGTGGAGGAGTCGGACTTTCGTGGGGTTTGACTCGACGAAACATTCTGGACTGTGATCCTCAGGTCCCACTTCCTCCTAACCAACGGCCCAGCAAACTAGGCTGGGTAGAAGACGAAGGGAGCTTCATCCCGAATGAGAGGCGTGACCTAAGCACAGCCATGGACATGTGCTCACAGTGTGGGCATGAACCATCCATGAAACGCTGTCTCAGCTTGTTTTTCGGCCCAGGCATGTGAGACAGTGATTGTGACCGTCACTGGGAGTCAGGAAACTACCGCACCCAGAAGCACACGGTTGGAAATTCATCTCGCAAGACAGATTCTCGACGACCGTGCAAGCTGAGGAAAATTTGCTCTTTTAGCTGGTTGCCCAGGGAAGGACCACGGCACCGTGTGCACTCAAGGGCGAACTTCACTGAATTGCAAAAAGGCTTTTGAAGTTCCCCCACAGCCGAGAAACTCGACAGCTTTAGGAATGAAATTCTTTTTCTTATCTTGCTCAGGCTGACGACAGGCCACGTCGCTATCTTATATACCCGTTGGAGTGGCTTGGCATGCAAATTTTACTCGCCAATGTTCATTGGCCTTACATCTTTTCGTCTTACGCTCAGAGGTGATTAGGCCCCATAGACCCCATAGACCTCAGTCGACGTAATGTCGAACGTGACTAACTGAAGGGGAACTAAATTAAGTACTTGACGTGCCGTCTGACAGCTTTCTATGCATGCGCTTGGGATGTCTACACTCAGAAAACAACAAATCAGAGGTTCAAACTGATATGTTTTTAAAATGCATACAAATAATAAGCTTTCACAATGGCAAACAACAGCAGTTTCAGCCCAATCTCACGGCAATTCCTACATATTTTATGAGGTGGCTAATTTGTATGAATTCATCACTGAAATTGTTCGAATTAGCCACCCGTAAAATACGTACGCATGAGCATGATCACGACAGACATGATCATCAAAACCAAACAGATGTTTTGTTTTGGCAGAGTATCTGAAGCACGAGCTGTTGTAAAAGCATCACCCTCTTCTGGAAGCGGGGCAGAAAGCAGCAGCTTATTTGCATTTAAAGATACATGCACAAACAGCATTTTTTCCAAAAAATTACATTTTTTTAGCATGGAATAATATTTTTTGGGTATTTTGAACTGAAACTTACAAACACATTCTAGGGACACCTGAGACTTATATTACTTATCTTAAAAAGAGGCATAATAGGTCCCCTTTGTTTACTGGTGTAAAATTAGCTATGTTAAAGAATGTTTTGATAATGTTCCCATAAGTCACTAAAACTTTATTTCTAAATGTTCTCTGAATATTTTCTAATGCTTTAAAAAGTTTTTCCTTTTTCATGGGAACAACAGCAAAAACATTAAGGGAACATTACATTTCATAGTTTTGCTGACATTATGGGAACATTAGTTTTTAATGTTCTTTTAACATTAGTAGTGTTAAAATGTTAGGTAAACATCCAAATAGAAACATTTCAGAATGAAAAATAAAAACATTCCTTAAATGATGTCTAAATAACAATATTGTGCTAACGTTTTGGTGACACCTTCATTCTTATCTTATCCTTTTGCATTGGTGGGCTGACGCCAGAGGTTTCTGATTGTTAATGGAGTGGACAGCGCCTGGTGCTGAAAGCTGCAACCTTAGAGCTGTGATGCTAATGGGCAAGACATTGAGAGGAGGAGCCCTGGGTAAAGCAACATCAGCCCACATTCACCAATATTATATTGAAGAATAGCTGAAACACAGCTGGAAGTGGAGGTTGTTTGAGAAATACAGCATGTAAGTGTAAATAAGTTGTGTTTTGAAGGAGTGGGGCATTCTGGCTTTGATATGAGGAGGCTGCACAGCTACAGCACACATGTATTTTAGGAACTAGGTCAGGTTTTATAGCCAGCCACACAACAGACAGCGAGCAAAAATAGACATTTAGTTCACATGACATTCGTGCCGCTTACAGCTGAAATCAAATACGACTGCTAAAGATTAGTGAATTGAACATTACCGGATTCAGAACGTAAATTTACCATAGCAAAGACGATTAAATGATTTTAGGCTCACAGTAACTGGGGAATGCAAAGTACTGAAATAACAAGCAGTTCATTTCAAGACTGGCAATCAGAAAACCTGAATTATTCCCATATTTCAGCTGCTGCATGACAAGAGGGCGTGCAAGCTTTTGCTTCAGCATCCTATTGTGGGTTTGAATGAATAATGCAAATGTATTAAAATTCCTATATGCTATTTGTGCAAGCATGGCTTATTTGATACAGAGTAGGAGTTCCATGCACATACCAGGAATGAGAATCACCCAATCAGACAGCAGTGTTTTACTATAGTGAAATTCAGTGGAGGCCCCCGTTTAGCCCTTTCGCTAATTGTTGTTGGATGCTGGTATAATAAAGTATGCAGACTGTTCCAAAGCACACCGACTACAGTCAACTCACCAAAATAAACATCTGTGCTAATAATGTTTCACACTCCTACTCATCTAACCCTCTAAACAAACACATGCACACACACATGCACAACCTCTCTGTCTCTCTCCTTTGCTGCCTCCAAACCCATGGCATATGACCTTCTGTTAAATAGATAAAGAATGCGCTTATCAGTCATGCAAATGAGGCTGAATTCATTTTGCACAACAGATGGTCTCATAGATAATGATGATGGAGGAGAGAAAATTAAATGTCTCTTGTGCGGTGGTCATGGCAACGGAGCCCAGAGTAATATCAATAACAAGCACGGCGCATAATAAGGTTGTCAGTCCTGCAAATCAAAGTCTAAGCTGGGGAAACCCTCGCAAGTTTACCACGGGTCCTTCTGATGCTTCTCTTTTAGTCAGAATATACAGTATCTACTCTGCTTTTTTATTCTTTTTTTTTCTTCCTTAAGAACACACACACACACAAAAATAATATCTTTAATGAAAATCATTTATCTTAAAAGATAAATACCACATACTGTAATTTATGACAACATTACCCTTCAACACCTGCCCTCGGCTTATGCTTCGTTTTCCTAAATGTCTAAGAGTAAATTCTTGTTTTAAGGTGTTGATTATATGCATAGTGTCCACATTTTCTTTTTGTTAATGCTTTTAAAAGTTTTCTTCCACCTGAAAAGATCAAGAACCGCTGCTTTGAGGCAACTGAAATGTCTATGCCAATAATTTCCCCAAAACATTAATCATTCCCCTCAGTTCTTCCTCTCAGACATACAATTAATGCAGTAAGCAAGGCCCTGCTGCCCCCTACCTGCTCATGCGCTTCCTGTTGTGGCCAGTCCTCAGAGCACTTCCTGTGAGATGAGTCAGCGATTTGCTGATGAGGCTGATGGAGTGACGCATGTGTCTGCCAGTCTGGCTGCTTGCGTTATCTCAGCGCTGGCCGCTAACCTCCGCTCAACCGCACCATTAGACACTGGCACAGAGCACCAATGAAGGGCGAAGGAATTGATTTACTGTGAGATGTAGAAGGATGGGAATGACAGTCAGGGTTGAGGAAATACAAATGATTTAAAACAGTGATGAGAGAAAGACTGAAGAATAGTGCAGATACAAACTACACAAGGACGCACTGGAGGATAAGAAAAGGAAAGTATAAAGAAAAATGCTTAATATAAACATTTAAACCGTGTGAGAAAAACAGATGGAAAAAATAAGTCACCAAGGACATTACTAATAGTATTCACTTGTTGTTTTTTCAAACCCTCACAAAACTTGTCAAGAAAAATCATTGTTATCGTATTTATTATGTTTCATATTTATTGATTTTTTTTCTTTTTACATTTTTTCATAATTAAAGCATAATTTAAACAGCCTCAGTATACTGATATCTCCATGGCTCTGTTCATTTTTTTGTATTAACAGTTGAGAGCAACAGACGCTACTTCTATTTAATCAGTAATTAACTTTGATTACATTCATCTGGTCTGGCACTGTGAGGCTCTGTGGCACTAATATATCTACTACTCAAAATAAATATGATATAGCTAGACTTAAAGAGATCAATTTATTGGCTAGTTTATCAGCTGTATATTCTGTATAACGCCAGCTCCTGTGTCATCAGCATCACACACATACAGTGTGATATTCTCAAAAATAAAGCCGTTATTTTTGTTTTCTTTGTGCACAAAAAGTAGTCTGTTCTATAAAGTATGGCTATTTTAACATTGTCCTTACTACCTTTCTGAGCCTGAGAACATTTCAGCCGTATTGCTGTCAAGTGGCATGTGAATCGATCATCTCTTCATTTTTAGTTATAGCACAAAATAAACATAAATGAACATCAGGGGTGTGTTCCAGAAAGCAAGAGTAAGTTCATTCAGCTCAGAGTATGTTCTTGATTAACACGCAAGACATTCTCAACAGAGTGACGAATCGACTAGTCACTATGGAAACTGACGTGCGCCATACTGTTTCTTTCTTCTTCTGTTTAAAGGTCACCTAATAGGTGGATGTGCAATCATTTTTTCCTTTTTTTTTTGCATTTCTGCAACCTTTAATTTTTGAGAATAAGAATTCTGTTGTTTGTTTGATAATGTAACGGGGAATGAGAGGCGAGAGGCGAGCGGATCCATACGCGAGCTTTTATTAAAGGGGCGAGACAAAGACATGGTCGTACAGGCAGGGTCAAAGCAGGAGCAGACAGGAATATCACAGGCAATCGTAGAGAATAATCCAATAACGAAAGATAGTCCAAAAAGGCAGGCGGCTAGACAATCGAAAACGAGATAACCAGGCAGGAGAACAAAACACTGGGAACTAGGAACTAGGAACTAGGAAACGCTAAACTATGGGAAAACAACAATACAACAATCCGTGACTAGCATGGGGAAAGACCGGGGCTTTTATGGTGCTGCTGATTGGTCACATGTGCTGACGCAATCAGCGTGATGCATGACGGGAGATGTAGTCCGGGGTGTGGTACAAGAGTGTGATGATGGGGTGAGAGTGACATCTGGTGGTGAGCGGACAGCGGGACACCGACCAGATTCGTGACAGATAATGCTAATAAGTCATATCAGATATGTATTTTTATTATAAAAATACTAGAGCTGTCAAACAATTAATCACGTTTAATCGCATACAAAATAAAAGTTTGAGTTTGCCCAGTATATGAATGTGTACTGTGTGTAATTATTGTGTATATATAAATACAAACACATTCATGTATATACTTAAGAAAAATTTACAAGTATATGTATTTATTATAATTTTTATATAATTTACATTATATATAAATACTAATATTTTGTACATAAATAACATATTTCTTCTAAATATATACATTAATTTGTGTGTATTTATATATACATAATACATATAGTCATATACGCACATATAGTCATAAATCGTAGGAATAGGCAGCACACAGGAGACGCAGAGTAAATGTAAACAGTCTTTAATACACTAACAGAGGATAATGCACAACAGATTCAACAGAGAAATCACACGAATTTAACAAGTAGATGCAACAAAGGAAGACTGAACAAACAGGAACTTAAATACACGGGGTAATTAGGGAAACACAGGTGCATAGGATAAATCAAACTAAACGAGGACAGGAACAAGACCAAATAAGGCAAAACAGGAACTGAAACAGCGGCAACACGATACAAAAACAGGTCTATAGTCCTGGCATATCTACCTTCTCTGGAAGGCGCATCGTCATGCCATAAACAACAACAGAGGAAGGCATAGGTGGAAACTTGGGAGGAGGCTCAGGAGGAGGATGGAGATCCAGGAGAAGGACGACAATGGAGGAAGACAATCGAGTCCTGGGTGGAGACAATGGAGGAAGGAGTCATGGAGACAACAGTAAGGACCAGGGCGGACCAGACAGAGACAGCAGGGACTTAAAGCAGGAGGAGCCAGCTGGGACCCAGGCCACAGCCATGATGACAACCCACAGTGGAGCCAACAGAGGGAGGAGCCATAGAGGAGGAAGGGCTGATGACTCCAGGGGGTCAACCGATGGCGGTGAAGCAGGTGGCGGAGGAGCCCAAGGCGGAGACGGAGAGCCGATGAGCCAGGATGACTAGGAGGATCCGGAGGGCGGAGGTGGAGCCAGCACGACAGAGGACCAAAGGTGGAGCTGGAGGGATGGAGGAAGCCTGATGGAGCCAGAGGGACGGAGGGTTGAGGCAAAGCCGGAGGAGTGGAGTCCCGAGGTGCAGGATGGTCAACAACAGACCAAGCCGGAGCCGAAGGGAAAAGGGAGCCCGGCAGAGCCAGTGTACTGCCGGGCCACGGAGGAGAGGAGGGAGCTAGAAGCCATGGTGGAGCCGCGGGGTCATTGAGCGAAGGTGGTGTCCTGGAGGTGGAGACAAGGTATCCTCCAGCCGTAATGCCAATGGAGACTGGCAGACCGGTGGCGAGCCCACCGCACAGATGAAGGGATGAGGGTGAGTGGAGGGGCTGCCAGACAACAGCAGAGGAGGAGGAATTAGCTGGTGGGCTTTGTAAGGCAAGGGAGCCCACTCCGGGCTGAGCTCGGGCATGGCAGTTTCTGTATGTTCCGATGAAGGTGGGAGAAGAGGGGGTAGGTCAGCATAAATGTCCCAGTCAAATACCCTCTCAGCCTCAAACAACCAGCTCACCATCAGTCATGTTGCAGTGGGCGGAGCTCCTCTCCGTGATCACACTGCCCTCGGAATTCTCTCTCCCCCAGGCGGGCATTGTAGCTGGCTCACACACCTGGACTGACATGCAGCACCGGCTCCATGGTGATCTGTTGCTCTGTTGCTCCGTCGCTCCGTCGCTTTGTGCGGCAAACATAAACAGTGTTTATTACACTAACACAAGGGATAATCAACAACAGAGGCTTGAGCAATCATGCAAATTCAACAAGCAATCCTGACAAAGGAAGACTGAACAAATAGGAATTTAAATACACATAATAGTAATAATAATATATAATATTGTGCACAATCTGTCACGTCCGCTGAAGCCTTGTCAGTAGGTCACGCATGCGCAGATGGCTCTGAAGTAAGCTAACCCTGAAACCTAACTTACTCCGGAGCAGGTCATCTTCAGAGAGCAAGTTGCTATGACTACTTACATAGGTACATAGCTACTTACAAGGTATCTTGTTTTAACCGCAGAAAGATGTCAATACACACCATTTTTCAAGTTCAAGTCCACCAACGTAGATCTAGTCTCCTGTCTAGTTTGTTTGTCAGACTGTCAACCAAACTCCCAGCAAAGGATCAATTGAGAGCAATGTGAGAATTTAACAAAAAAAAAGTTTAAAAAAAAGTAAAACAACTGGATGTGTTTAATTGTCATGAAAATAGTCACAAATAAATAAATAAACTTAACTAGCTAAGATTCATTTTCTGAATCAAGAATCATTTCCTTTATACAACACAGATGGACGGACAGATAGATAGATAAAAAGACAAATGTACAAAAACTGTAAGTGTAGTCTTGATTTAGAGAATGATTTAGGTACAATAAACAGATGCAGTTATCATATACAGTACATACTACATTCCTGTGTAGAACATGGTCTCTCTCTCTCTCTCTCTCTCTCTCTTTCCCAGAGCCAGCAATTATATTCCATACATCAACAGCAGGCAGGCTGGAAATGCTGGTAAATGACAGAGCATGTGAGATGTGTGAGAAACAGCAGCTCCCGGATGGCCATCATGAAGGCTTTTGTGTCCTACTTTAACCGCTCCTGTAAATAATGCATTTTCTCTTCGATTGGGGGAAAAATAAAGAGAGGGATAAATACCCATAATGCAGTGCTCCCTGATGTGTCTGAAAGCACAGATGAGAGGATGTGCTCCGACTGGAACCATACACACAATGCTGAATTACAGCTGCATATACAGTACAAGCCTGTACGACATTTATATGAAAAGGGGGGGAAAACACTGTCATAGAAAAAAATACGAGATATCATGAAAGAAAGGGGGAAAAGGGAGTGTTTGAAATATAAAACAGTCACACATGTGTTTGTTACTCTTGCAGTTTATTTTTTTTTAATTATTTTTCAGGAGGAGGATGGACATCCGGGAGAATGACAACGCCAGACAGGACCAGACAGAGAAAGCAGGGACCAGTGTTGCCAACTTCTTTCAGTGGAAAGTAGCTAAACCTCGCTTGAAAAGTCGCCAAATGTCGCTAGATGGTGTCATATGCTAATTAGCATATTCATGACGTCAGTGCGTCGTACTGTCTTGCCTCGCTGGGCTCACATACTGCATTTTAATGCAGCCAAATTCTCAATAAAACGGTTTTCCTTGATATATTTCATAGATATATTGATATATTTTACTGTTTCTGTTGTTCAGCTCTCGACAATCTTTCTTTTCCTCTACCAGACCTCTCTCTTTAAGTCTTTAAGTTTTTATTATTATTATACAGTATTTATTTATTTGCATTTTATGATATGTCATAATATATATATAAAAAATTATCTAACTGAATAAATAAATAAATATATTTGTATTTTGCAGTGCCCATTTGATTTATCGCATTCAATTCAAACTGAAAACTAATTTTTAAAGCATACTATATATAACATACATAATATTTTAGTTCTGTCTGCATCATCGATCTGTTCCACATTCAAATTAATTTCTTTATTAAATTTTTAATAGTGTTTATGTAGTGAGACCAGATTCCATGCATCAGATATGACAGGCGCTGCAGTTCACGCGGGCTCAGGTGGACGGAGTGCTTAAGTAATCTTTGTGCAGTGATTCAGTGCATTGTAAGTCTTTTAGCTTGATTGCAGGTAGGTGAGCATCAGCTGGAGGAGAAGATACAACATTCCTCAACACTGGCTAACTAGCCCTGGGGGACACGAGATGGATGTCTTCCCAAGCTTTTTTTGGGAAGATCACATCAGGAGATGAGGGCAGAACGGCAGATGTTTACAAACCCAACACTGCTTTCAGGAGCTGTGAGCCTAAACCGTAGACGAATTAGAAAGAAGATGTTAGGAAACAGGAAACAGGATATTAGATTAATATCTAATTAAAAAGAAAAAAATCTTTATTGCAATTAAAATTTAAAAGGCTTATAGAACTGATGTATATGCCTTTATTGTGTCAGATTACTGAAAGGCTGCAGTGAATCCATAATGAAATCTTTCTCACTACAAAATGTGGCACACCTGATATGAAACCATAAATGACATGTCTCAGTGAAAAAATAATTAAAGAGACTAGATAAAGCAGTCCAACAATAGAGAGTATTGACATCATACTCTATGAGACAAAAAAGACATTCACTATTATTTGTAAGAGAAAGAAAAGAGGAAACCTTTTTCAACAGAAAGTCTCTTATACTCACCATAATTTTTGATAAAAAATACAGAAATATTATGTTTTCATTTATTCCTATGATTAAAGCTGAATTTTTAGCATTGTTACACCAGTCTTCAGTGTCACAGGATCCTTCAGAAATCATTCTAATATGCTATTATAATATGCATAATATCAGCATAATATAATCTGCTGATCTGCTGCTCAAGAAACATTTCTGATTATTAATATTGAAAACTGAAAACTGTTGTGCTGCTGATATTTTTGTGGAAACCTTTTTTTTAAGGATTATGTTGAACATAAAATTGAAAAGAACAGCATTTATGTTAAATATATACTTTTTGTAACATTATGAATGTCTTTATTGTCACTTTTGATCGATTTTATAAGTGTATCTTTTAAACAACAAATTGTACTAGGTTTTGGTTTCTGCAAGACCTAATGCTTTGTAAAACTAGCTGAAAATCATTATAAAACATCAAGCAAGTTGATAAATCAGAAGACTTAAGAGAGTCAGTAATGTAGCGTGTATAGAAAGGTTGTGCAAAATAAATCTGTCTGTTTTAGATTGCCATGTTCTTTGGTTGGCCCGTGTTTGTTTGTTTGCTCTGATGCAGCTGAGTAAACAAACAGCATTTCGCAGGCTCTCAGCATCGTCCAATTAAAGCGTTTCATCAGCCAGAACAGGAAAATGGATGGTTGCAGTAGAGGGGTGTAACAGCCGGGCTTTTCCATGCACGCAGACACTTTCATCTTATGAAGGATTGCGTTTTGTCCCACACTCACATTCAAAACATGATTTCAGAGAAAACAAATAATCAGCTCTATTCGACCCCCTGATAAATGTGCTGTGGACTGATGTTGTCACTCAACAGTAGATGACCCAGAACCCCCAGTGTGTCCTTAAAGCGGTGGCAGCGCTGGGATGTGTGGCACACCTCACTGACCTCTGCCTCACAGCAGGTCGCAGCATCTGCTGAAAGCAGCCCTCTAATGAACCCACAGCTCCACACTCACACTCACAAGGGCAAGCAAAGGTAGGCCAGCTTCTTCCAGAGCCCCTCATTTACTGCCAGCCAGGGGTGCTGCCCGTTCTGGACAAAACCTCCTCATGTGGAGAGAGCTCACGTAGTCACACCGCACAGGAAAAACAAATGGTGGGATTTGGCAGCAAATACAAAGTCTGTTAACCATATCATCGCAAAAATGTAACTACATGTAAGGACGATATGTAATATATTGCAAATCTCGGCCGCTTGTTTTTAATTTCATCATGAAATGTAAACTGCTATGGTACAGCTCTAAATATAAAGGTGCATATATTTGTGTAAGGTGATACACAGAAAAACTCAGACTGAAAAAAAAACAGACTGTTTGTATGTATTGTCACGAAATGTATCTGTATTACCATCCACCTCTAATCTAATAAATGCAACTATAAGTCATAAAGATATTAAGATATTATAAACGTTAATGTCATGATTTTATGTAAAGCTGTTTTGAAAAAAATAAAATAAAATAAAATAAAATAGAATAGAATAGTGCAAAGCGTTATAAACTTAACTTAAAACTAAGAATCTAGAACTGGGGGGGGGGCATAATTTGGTACAAAGTTTGAAATCTCTTCATGCACTAGCTCTTAAAATTACTATGATTATGATGGTGATAATTATGATAATGATGGTGATGAAGGTGATGATTAAGATAAAAATCGATGATGACAAAAGATATTTCTTTTTGAAAGGAGGTGATAATCTACTCAAGAGTCTAACATACTCAAAACTATATTAAAGACAGTCAACTGAAGTGATCACCCTGTTGATAATGAAAATGGACTGTATGTCACAAACACTTAATATTCGTTGTCGATAATATACAACTGTTATGCAACAATGTTGAGGTATGCCATCAAAATCTTTTGACACAGCAGTTTCCTTACATTACATTATGACTTTTAAACTGATTTGTACATTATTGTAAGCATGTATAAGGTGTTTGTCTGTTATCTTAGTGTTGTGTGCTTTTTAGTGTTACATTTTAAGAACTACTTTTTTTACAGTATACTTTTCTTATAATTGTTGGAATAACAAGCTCAGTGATCATCATTTGGTTTGGCAGATACAATTGTCTTATTTTAAACTCCTGTTAAATTATATGACTTCTAAATGTGCAAAGAAACTTTGTTTGTGTAACTTAATGACAAATAAACCTGACTATTTTGTGAAGGGACTTTGATGACTAGCATGGATGAAAGTGTTTTCCTCTAGATATTCTTGTAGGAGGTTGCTGAGGAAGCCAGGATTACGAAACCCAGGGAGACAATGTGTGCTAATTGGTAAATCAGACTCAAGAAGTGAAGGATTCTTTGAAACTACAAGCATGTGCACATATTCTCACTGTCAGCGGTGGCCAGCCGTCGTTTCATGAGCAGCACAATATTTCCTAAGGGAGACACTATGAACAAATCAGACCGGCTGCATTCTAAGAGCTAGAATAGTGTGAGAAGGTCCCACATACAGTACAGTGGATATAAAATGTCTACACACTTAATTTTTCCTACACTGAAAAAAATAAAAATAAATAAATAAATAATAATAATAATAATAATAAAGATCTTGAAACAATTTTCACTCAGAAATTGCTAGTAAATTTCAAAAAAAGAGACAAAGAATCTACAAATAACACTTGTAAGTAAACAACAAGTAACACGTTTTGAACACATAAATTTTGTAGAAAGACAGAAAGAGTGATTTCTTGTAAAATATGCTCCAGTAATCTTTGTTTTATTTACAACTTTGAAAAATCATTGTTATTTACTGAATTTTGCTGGATTCTTCTTTTTACATCTAAAAAGGCTGAAATTTTAACAGGGGTATGTGGACTTTTATATCCGCTGTATATAAAATGTGGATATATATATATGTGGGCAGCCGTGGCCTAATGGTTAGGGAGTCGGGCTTGTAACTGAAAGGTTGCGGGTTCGAGTGAATATCCAGCGCTCTCTCCACCCTCAATACCACGACTGAGGTGAGTCCCTTGAGCAAGGCACCGATCCCCTAGCTGCTCCCCGGGTGCTGCAGCGATAGCAATATGGCTGCCCACTGCTCCGGGTGTGTGTGCGTGTTTGATCACTTCTCACTACTGTGTGTGTGCACTTGGATGGGTTAAATGCAGAGCACAAATTCCGAGTATGGGTCACCATACTTGGCCACACGTCACGTCCTTTCCTTTCCTTCCTTCCTTTCCTATATCCTCACATTTCTCACATTCATACACTCTCTATGGATACTGACTGCTGAAATGCCAGACTCTGGTAAGGAGTGAAATCATTCCAGCTGCTAGCACACTGTAAAAAAGAAACAAAACAAACAAAAAAAAAACACAATTTGTTGAGTCTACTTAAAATAATTTGTTTCCCTGCTGCCTTAAAATTTTAAGTTCCCTTTCTGTCGATCACTACGATTTATGTCATGACGAAATTAGGGGATTTACCTGGGAGCCCGATCATCTCTGATTAAGAAAACACCAATGAAATTTGGCTAGTGGATTTTGCATAATGCACCACTTCCCTTGCACATGGGTATAAAGAGGTGCAGGTGCATCCACTCATTAGACTTTTGCTTCAGAGCCAAGTGGGTGAATGATTCTCCACAAAGCCAGATCATCTTTGTGATTGGAAGCTGCTTCTCAGTTGGCGTTACAGTGCGATCAGCAGTCTCCCTGTCATCAGCAATTCCCCTGGGCACTTCAGCTAAAAGAGTGGTTTTCCTAAAAGAGCAAAACACGGGTGGTTCGCGTCTTTTTAAAGATGCCGCTCGCTCGTGTTCTCTTGGTTGCGGTCGTTACCTGATTCTGCAGATGGTCACGAGCATTGTCTTCAGTGTCTGGGGTTCTAGCATGCTGAAGCATTCGTGGATGACTCATGCGTCCACTGTGGGCATATGAGCATGGCTTCACTGCGATCTCGCCTCTCTCTGTTAAAGGGAGAGACACCCTCTGCCGCTACCCGCTCCGCATTCTCTGGTGCGTCCAGAGAATTGGTGGCTAGCGCTTTGGGTGATCTGAGGGTCACAGTGAGAGCTTCTTCACCGGGTCAGCCCCCGCGGACCTCTCACTCTTCCCGCAGCGAGGATCCCGTTAGGCTCCCGGGTGATTTTGCTGACCCGTCTTTCGGCGGTGCCAGCATTTCATTCGGGGCCCCAGCAGAGGACCAGATGTCGATCACAGCAACGGGGGATGGCCTGTCATCTTCTGAGGAAGAAGATTCGGCAGGGCTGCCACCCTTGGGTGTTGTGGCTGCTGCCGAGTCGGACTCGGAACTGACAGCCATGCTTTCCCGGGCAGCCGTGAGCATCGGGCTGGAGGTCAACAGAACGCCCAGTCCCGAGCCCTCACAGCTGGATGATTGGTTTCCCAGAGTGGGACGCGGCTCACAACCGCCTTTCTTCCCGGAGGTGAATGGGGAGCTGACGAAGTCGTGGATGGCCGCTTTCTCGGCCTGAAACAGGTCGTCTCCCTCCTCAGTCCTCACTACCCTCCACGGTGGGGCAGCCAGGGGGTACATCGACATCCCCCAAGTGGAGAGAGCGGTTGCGGTGCACTTGTGCCCGCAAAACGCCACAACTTGGAGGAATCGTCCTCGTCTCCCATCCAAAGCCTGTAAGCTGTCAAAGCTTACAGCGCAGCGGGCCAGGCTGCCTCTGCCCTGCATGCCATGGCTATCCTGCAGGTCCACCAAGCCAAGGCACTAAAACAAATGCACGAGGGTAGTACTGACCCGAGGTTGATGCAGGAGCTGCACTCGGCGACTGACTTCACCCTTCGGGTGACGAAAGTCAAGGCGCAGTCCCTCGGGAAAGCGATGTCCACATTAGTCAAAAAACAGTAACAGTTGTGCGATCACAGGGACCTGGTGCTCCAGCACCTCAGCCAGTTGGGGCTTCGGGTCAACTGGGAAAAGATCAAAGTCTCCCCTGTGCAGCGAATCTCTTTTCTCGGTATGGAGTTGGACTCGTGAGTATGACGGCTCATCTCACTGTCGAGCGAGCCCAATCAGTGCTGAACTGCCTGAGTTCCTTCAGAGGCAGGACAGTGGTACCGCTGAAACAATTTCAGAGGCTCCTGGGGCATATGGCATCCGCAGCCACAGTCACGCCACTCGGATTGCTTCATATGAGGCCACTTCAGCACTGGTTATACTCCCTAGTACCGAGATGGGCATGGCACCACTGTACACATCAAGTGACACATCACTCCGTTGTGTCGCCGTCTATTCAACCCCTGGTCGGACCTTGCTTTTCTACTGTACAGGGTGCTCTTAGAACAAGTGTCCCGGCATGTTGTTGTCACAACAGATGCCTCCAGTACGGGTTGGGGTGCCACATGCAACGGGCAAGCAGTCTCGGGGTCCTGGACAGGGCCTTGACTGCTTTGGCATATCAATTGCCCAGAGTTGTTGGCAGTGCACCTGGCCTTGTGGCAGTTCTGGCCACTGCTGCAAGGCAAGCACATGTTGGTCCGTACAGACAACACTGCGGCTGTATCATACATCAACCGGCAGGGAGGTGTACAATCACGTCGCATGTCACAGCTCGCCTGCCATCTCCTCCTCTGGAGTCAGACGTGGCTGAAATCGCTGCGCGCTGTTTACATCCCGGGGAAGCTCAATTGTGCGGCCGACGCGCTCTCACGACAGGTCATGTCCCCCGGAGAATGGCGACTCCATCCCCAGACAGTCCAGCTGATCTGGAGTCGATTCGGTGAGTGAAGAGTGCCTTGTGTTCAGGCAGGCCTACTCTTACGTTGTCCTGAGACCCGGGCCTGGATACGTGCCCAAGATTCCCACCACTCTCTTCCGAGATCAGGTGGTGAACCTGCAAGCGCTGCCCCCGGAGGAGGCAGACCCAGCCTTGGTGTTGCTGTGTCCCGTAAGAGCATTGCGCATATACGTAGACCGCACCCAGAGATTCAGAAGCTCTGAGCAGCTCTTTGTCTGTTACAGAGGTCAGCAGAAAGGGAAGGCTGTCTCCAAGCAGAGGTTGGCCCACTGGATAGTGGATGCCATTGTCTCCAACACCCCCGGCAGTCAGACTGGGTGGAGCAGTCTGACGCCAGGCCCAGTATCAGGTGTTAGCTTGCACCGGGATTCTGGTCGGCCCCTGTACTGGGCTAGGTTTACATATGGCTTGATTCCCTGCGGGCCACCCCATATGTGTATTCTACCATGCTCGGTGAACCCGTATCTTCCCTTGGACAGCTCACTCTGTCAGTCTCTGTTGGCAGTCATTCCATCCCTACTCTCGGGTAGGACCTGCCTCAGAGACCCATTACGTATTTAGTACTGCCCCAGGCCTGGGTCAGTCCATATCTGAGTCTCCACATGTCACCTCCCTACGGGCAGGATGTGGCCTCCGTAGCGCCCTTCTCTGGAAGGCTCGCTTTCCCACCATTACGAACAAGCTGTAAACTACAAATAGGAGAGATTCGAAGCCATCTTTCACTGAAGGTCAAAATCCCGTCTGGTAAGTATTGGGTGAAAGAAACAGCAGCTTGGCTACCACCAGCAGCGTTATACTCACCTCTGGTCCCTGCAGGTGCCAAGGTCAGCTAATTCACTTGCCAACATTTGCTATGCCCAGGGTTGTGACATGGTTCAGGTTGTGGCACTTCCATGGACCCCTAATGTTGTCACAACATAACTCGCAATGACCGACAGAGAGGGAACGTCTCAGTTACGTACGTAACCCTCGTTCCCTGATGGAGGGAACGGAGACGTTATGTCCTCTTGCCACAATCTTGAACCATCGCTGGTGGCCAGGGAGACTATCTCGGCTCCTCAGCGTGAAATCTAAAGAGTGGATGCACCTGCACCCCTTTAAACCCATGTGCAAGGGGAGTGGTGCATTATGCAAAATCCACTAGCCAAATTTCATTGGCGTTTGCTTAATCAGAGATGATCGGGGCTCCCAGGTAAATCCCCTAATGTCGTCACGACATAACATCCCCGTTCCCTCCATTAGGGAACGAGGGTTATGTACGTAACCGAGACGTTCAGTCAACTCGAAATGTTACGTTGTACTATTGACAACTTAGATTTGAGTTGAATTAACAAAAAATTGGTTTGTTAAACCTAAAAGCTGGGTAAGTTACCCACCTGCCTTAAAATTTTAAGTTGAATCAACTCAAATATTTCAGTTGTCACTTACAACTTATTATTTCAAGTTGACAAATTATTTTAAATTGACTCAAAATTTTTGTTTTTTTGTTTTTTTTTACAGTGCATCAGGGATTAATCTTGTTTCCAGTGACTACAGATACTTCTTATCTGTTTGTTTATTTCAGAACTGGCACATCATTACTGTCCTTTTTGTTTTTCAGATGCCAAAGTTTTATTACAGGTTGGGGTCACTTAACAAATCATTGCTCTTTACAGTATATACTAAGTATATACTAAAGCTAAACTACTGCCACTGAACATACTGAAAGAAATGGTGTAAATTTAAACAACAAAAAGATGCAAACAATTTTTGATCAGTAATTATGGAATAGTCAATCCAAAATTAAATATGTACTCTCCCTCAGGCCATCCAGGATGTAGATTTATCAGATTTGGAGAAATGTGTCATTCCATCACTTGCTCACCAATGGATCCTCTGCAGTGAAAGCGTGCCGTCAGAATGAGAGTCCAAACAGCTGATAAAAAACATCACAATAACCCACAAGTAATCCACACCACTCTAGTTCATCAACTAACATCTTGAGAAGTAAGAAAAAAAATCCATCATCAAGGTGTTTAAACTTTAAACCATCTGTCCATGATCCAAAATAACACTTCCTCCGGTGAAAAGGTCCATCTACAAAAACAGCATTCTTTCATCTTAGAAACACTGCCAAGCTACGAAATGTGTTCCCTGTTTCTGATGCAGAAAAGCTAGTTCATGCATTCGTGACCTCTAGACTGGAGTATTGTAATGCACTGTTATGTGGTTGTCCTGAATCTTCAATAAACAAGCTACAGGTAGTCCAAAATGCAGCTAGAGTCTCCTTACCAGGTCAACAAAATATGATCATATTACCCCAATTTTAAAGTCTCTGCACTGGCTCCTATTAGGTTCTGTATCAGTTATAAAATATTACTTCTTACATATAAGGCCCTTAATGGTTTAGCTCCTGCGTACCTAACTAGTCTTCTACCACGCTACAATCCATCACGCTCCCTAAGGTCGCAAAACTCTGGACTTTTGGTTTTACCTAGGATAGCAAAATCCACTAAAGGAGGTAGAGCTTTTTCACATTTGGCTCCCAAACTCTGGAACAGCCTTCTTGATAATGTTTAGGGTTATGACACACTCTCTCTGTTTAAATCTAGATTAAAGACACATCTCTTTAGCCAAGCACTCACATAATGTATATCATAACTTTGTACTTCAGTTACATCTGATCAAATGCACTTTATCATTCTTTAGCTTGGGTTGAGCAAATCATTTCTGCTTGGTTGAACAGCAGCTATGCTAATTACGTCTCTATTTGTTCCTCTGTTTCTGCCATGGGATTGACATCCCGTGGTAACTAGGAGTTACACAAGCTTCAGGCTGGATCCAGAACACCTGAGAAGAGATAATGCCAACCCCTCAGAGGACCTCATGATACCAACCCTGAAACAACATACAGCACTACCAAATAAGTTTGATTGCAACATGCATTATAATCATTACTTTTAATAGTGTTCATTGTCTGTTTGATTACATCATACATTTTTACCATACATTTCTGCCATAAGTACATCAACCTGAAATAGTCACCACTAGTAAGCCACTACTAAATATATTGTATAAACTTTAATGTTCTGTAAAGCTGCTTTGCCACGATCTGTATTATGAAAAGAGCTATACAAATAAATTTGAACTGAACTGAACTGAATTGAATTGAACTGAATTTAATTGAATTGAATTGAATCTTGACAGAACTTGGCATTTACTATAGAAGTATTCATGATCTTTTTTTAATGCAGGGGTTTCAATTTCAGCTTCAGGAGGGCCACTGTCCTGCAGAGTTTAGCTCCAATCCTAATCAAACACACCTGAACCAACTAACAAAAGGTCTTCAGACTCACTAGAAACCTCCAGGCAGGTGTGTTAGAGCTGGTTGGACCGAAACTCTGCAGGAGTTTGATGTGCTTTAATGCTTGAAAAAAAATCACAATTTTAAAATTCTTTAATATTTTCTATGACCATGAGAAACCTGTATTTTTATAGCAGTTGTGCTTGTGTGCCATTGCCCACACATTAAATCTGTACTTTAAAGGGGTCATCAGATGCTAAGTTCACTTTTTCATGTTGTTTGAACATTAATGTGTGCTGGCAGTGTATGTGCAAATCTACCCTATAATGATAAAAATCCATGCAGTGGTTTTTAATTAATCTGTAAAAATAATATTCCCTTTTTCAAATCGAGCCATTCTCAGAAGCCTGAGGCCGCTCCCACGATAGTTGATTGACATGATCGTTTTACCTCGGATCAGCTGTAACAGTCCGCCCTCTTTGTTTCATGCCGGAGCAGGGATGTAAGTTAGACAAGAATATCTCTGATTGAGTGAACTGGTTGTGTTGCTGGATATAATAATGAACATAGCGGTCCTCATTTACTCCTGACATCTGACCCGCTGAAGATGCAGTAGATTACGTTTGTTTGTGAAGGGAATGCACCTCCCGATCAACATATATCCGTCTATGTTCGCGCAAATCATTCATGATCCAGCTTCACTTACAGCAGAAGTGAGTATAAGGGGTTTTTTTATGAATCTTTGCGATTGCCTTTCCTAATAATGTGCTAGTTAGCAAGTTTAGCGGCTAAATGCGCTAAGTGCGGCTAAAGTAAACAATCTCTCTGAGCAGCTGGTCTTACCACAGAGAGAAGAGAGGGGCGGGGCGAGCAGAGCTCATTTGCATTTAAAGCAGCCTAGACCAGAATGAGATGATTTTTGCAGAGCTGATTTTGGCAAGGTAAAAAGGGTGTTGTTTTACACAACCATTGAGAATTTTTAACCAAAGTATGTTAGAGACTTTTCATTAAGACCCTAAAGAATCATATCAACTTGCCCAAAATGAGCATCCGATGACCCCTTTAAGTACAGTACCATTTGAATTCAGCACTGTTTTTTATTATCATTGATAAAGTTTTTGGTAATATTTTAAATTAGATTTTATTTTTTATATTTTGTTTTTCATTTGAATTTTAAATAAAGTTCTAGTATCTTTTTATTCTTGTTTTATCTTTTAACGTTTTTTAAAGTGACATTTTTAGTTTGTTATTTTTGTACTTCATAAACTAATGAACAAAAATGAATTAAAATAAGTTAATGCTTTTTTGTATTTTTAATCTGATTGCAGTTCATTTTTATTTCTTGTTTTATTCTTATTACTCTTTTAGTTTTACGTAATGAAAATAACCCTGTTCTAAAGAATTCCAGTTCAACCATTTTTGAAATTCAAACATATAATATTAAATAAAAACACACAGACATGATTGATTAGGTGTCCACTGAATTCACGCTGTCGTTTCTGACTCTCTCTAAGCTCCTCTACTATCCGCTCTCTCCATCTCTCCCTCCATCTCAGGTCTTTAAAAATTAATTCTGTCGGCAGCGACCCTTTGGCCTTTTGCATCTCAGGCAATACTGCGGTTTCTTGCCTCCTCCCACGCTACATCGATGTGCTCCTGCTACAGCTCAGCATGCTGTTTCACCCATCAGTCCATGCTACACATCACCATCCCAACACCATCTACACACCTTCAGAAAACAGACATCCACAGAGAAACACAACCTGAACTGCCCTAGATTTCGAGTCATTTTGCCTCATAATCATCATACATTCTAATATAAATGGCAGTGTGTTTATTATATGATGAAGCTTAACTGTGTTTTCACCAAAGAAGAGCACTTTAATTTAAGCTGTATATATATTATTATAAATGCAAAGCACATTTGTTGTTGCATATATCGTATTGTCTAATATACAAGGTTAGATATGCAGCACAAATAGCCTGGTTCCTGAGGAGAGAAATGACAAATGCCTCCTGTCAAAGAGTTTTGTGATGCATTTGCCAACATTTATCAAAAATAACTTGAAGCAAAGGTAGCATGTTACACTATCATACTTTGTCACTTTCAATAAAGGCGTTTGCTAAATAATAATAAAAAAAAAAAATCTAAATGTATTTTCTCTCAGGCAGACGAGCTGTACTGTATGTATCTTTCTTGTTTCAGGTACAGCATAAAACATTATTCTGGTTACCTATATAAAATTTATCAGTTTCAGCTAGCAGGGCACACACACTTGACACTTTCCAGAACAAAACATTATGCATTACATTATGATGAAATATATTCTGTATTTCAGGAAAAGTTTGACCTTGCAAAGAAAGTGCCAAATCATACATTTTACAACGGATTATGGAGGAATGTACAATATGAAAGTTCTGAATCTGACAAACTTAACAAATGAATTATACGACCACTGATGAAAAATATACTCAAGTGTGAACTAAATGTAATGTTTTGAACACTAAACTGCATGCTTTTTGCAATTAAAAGAAAATGTATTGTAGTTTAAATGAATATTTAAGGGATAGTTCACCCAAAAATGAAAATGTTGCAATCATTTACTTACCTTCACGTTGTTCCAAACCTGTATGAGTTTATTTCTTCTGTTGAGTACAACAGAAGGTATTTTGAAGAATGTTGGTAACCAAAAAAGTTGCTGGTAGCCATTGACTTTCATTGTGTCAGTGGCTGCCTACAACTTAATTTTATTTATTTTTTTTTTTTTGTAACTGACTTAAAAAATAAATAAATAAATAAATCTTTTATAACTGACTTGTATAAATAATCCTCTACGGTGAATGGATGGCATCAGAATGAGAGACCAAAAAGTCGATTAAAGCATCACAAATACAAATCTATCATTAAGACATTTTAACTTCAAAACATCACTTCTGACTAAAATACAAGTCAGTAATCCGTAATAATCCAAGTAAAAAAGTTCATCCCTGTTGTTTCTCACATCAAAATCCACTTTTTTTTTTTTCACTGGAGGAAACATTATTATGGACTCCTCTGACGTGTAAATGATAGATTTATTTCTTACAAACATGCAGCTTTCGGCTTCTCAAGATGTTAATTGATGGACTGGAGTGGTGTGGATTCATTGTGGATTATTGTGATTTTTTTATCAGCTCTTTGGACTCTCATTCTGATTGCACCCATTCACTGCTAAGGATCCATTGGTGAGCAAGTGATGGAATGATACATTTCTCCTAATCTGTTACCATGTAGAAACAAATTCATCTACATCTTGAATGGCTTGAATTTTCATTTTAAGGTGAACTATTCCTTCTAAAGCGAAATTAAACTAATCTCTATACACTATAGCACAGCATATACAGTAAAGCATTCACACAAAAAGATATACTCTGGACATGATAACCCATCATTTGGCAGAAGAAAAATTTTCTGTTAGAGCTTTTCCTAACTCACCATTTAGCTAGAGGCACAGTTATATAAATGAACACAAATTATTCTTGATATCTGATGTGATATATCATCAGCAAACATTAGATGTAATTACCACATGATAAGATAAGCCCTTAATCATGTTCAAGTAAAGACACCTGCATCTTAATCAGAGAAGAAACATTTAGCAGAAAATCTCATTGTCTGCCTCAGTGGTGTGAAATTGATTCTGCTATTTTCATTTCCCTTTATAACTGCAGAACAAAAACAGCACGCGCAGAAAGAAGCACTGGTGTCTTTAAACTGCATTTTGTGATAAGAATGACTGAAGGTGTAAGTCTTGTGATGTGGGACCTTACTTTTAATTTTACATTTGCACAGTTTGATATAAACTAGCGTAGAATTTTATATACAACACAGCTGAAATCATTTTCTAAAAAGTCTTTGATGCTCACCCAGGCTGCTTTTATTTGATAAAAAAGTAAATATTATTGCAATTTAAAATAGCTATTTTCTATGTAAATATGTTTTAAAATGTAATTTCTTTAGCTGTGATCAACACTGAATTTTCAGCATCATTACTCCAGTCTTCAGTGTCACATGATCTATCAGGAATCATTCCAATATGCTGATTTGATCCTCAGGAAACATTTCTTATTATTATCAGTGTTGAAAACAGTTATGCTGCTGAATATTTTTAATACAGGCTTCTATGTAGAATATATTATATATTATATTATGTAAAAATAGCACATAATAAAACATAAATAATATGTCTAGCCTTAATTAACAAACCAGCAGTAACTGACTTGTGAGTCAATTTTTCAAAACACATCAGCGCAACACTAGAATCATACAGCTTGCTTTGTAAACTAGATTTTTTACTGTACCCATTAGTGCCCATTACGAAAGATGCTAATTTACAATGTTGTACACAGCTTGATAGCTACTGATATGTTGAGTTTTCGTTTTAAACCACACAGAGTAGCTGCCACAGCAGATATATCAGCACTCTGCTAATGTGCATCACAATCAAATCAATTTGCGAGCGTTAAAAATAAAGCAGGATTCAGACGTACCAGTGCGCAAACCTCACGCGTGATGTACCTTATGGACTGTGACACGAATGCTCGCACACACAATGACAGGGGTGTGTTTACCTTTCTTTTTTCTTTAATTAAAGCATGCTGTAAGTGTGAAATTAACTCTCTCCTGCTCCGCGGCTTTGAGTGGGCGGCTCAATCAGATTTCTTTGTCTCTCACGTAATTATCACCCGCTATAATGAGAGCGCAGCACGCGTCCACTACCAGCAGGATGAAAGAGAAACTGTAGAAATAGCAAAGGACAGGCAGAAAGAGAGAGAAAGAAAGAGGGAAGGAAGGAAGACGAAAAACATGGGGGGTGAAAGAAAAGAAGGGCTGGTTATTAGCACCTTGAAGAAAGAAGCCTGCATGCCGAGTCCCGTGATAATTCACCATTCTGCCGCCCCGCTGAAGAAATGCAGAAAGCAGAGGAGACGGGAATATGAAAGAAACAATATACAGGGTGATAGATGGCACAATTTGGAGGGGGAGAGAGCCGGAGAGTCTTATGAGCAGCACGACTGAGACAGAACGGCCCTTCAGACTTCTGTAATAACGTGTAGATTCATCCTGATTAGTTTGTCTTGTACTCTGTTATCAAATCGCTTCTGCTCTTTGTCTACATGAGCTACCAGCTGTCCCCTCCGGCTGAAAGACAGATAACTTACGTTCTCCTTATGAAAGAAATAGCATTCACATATATTTTTAGCTTTGGGAATGTTATTCTTAGGGACACCAGAAGATGAAGGTTCACTCTTGAAAATAAAGGCTCCCAAAGGGGGTTTTGACACAATGCCATTAAATATCATTTTTTGGTTCCCCAACAGTTCCTAAAAGAACCTTAGTATGAAGAAACATTTAACAATCTGAAGAACCCTTTTTTTTTACGTCAAGCCGTTTTAACATTCAATCTTTAGTATCAAATTTAGTATCTATTTGTTAGCTACTAGTGCTTAATCTTTAGGGACTAGTGACTTCTAGTAGCTAACTTTAGTATGTAATGATCAGCCTAACAGGCTGGGTTACAAAGTTTAAAATGGGGTCAGATATAGCTGTGAGAGATGATTAGTGGTTAAAAGAATGAGACATAAAAGGAGATTGGTATAAATAGGAATGGTGCATTTACAATGTTCACATAAAGGACTTTAAAACAACATGATAAAACCAGGTAAACTCAGTCCATTAAAAGAATACAGTTTGTTTGTCCATACCCTAAGACAAGTCCAATGTGAGTGTCCAGTGTATGTACAATCGACAGAAAGTGGAATCCAAAGTGTGTAGATGGTGTCTGGAAAGGTGAGCTCTAAAAATAGCAACTCTTCAATAAAGGTAAGTTTGGTGACTCTCCTGTTTGTCTGTCATGCTGCTCTCTTATTCAGGGTTGCGGCTAAAAGGGATACAGCTCCGACCGGAAACTAACAATGAAATGAATTGTTCTACCTATTAGACAACAAAAGTAAGAACACCCTAAGTGAACTTGTCAAAACTGTGTAAAAAAAGTCAATATTTTGTGTCAAACCATTGTTATCTAGAACTGCCTTAATCATTCTGGGCATGAAATTCACCAGACCTGCACAGGTTGTTGCTGGGATCCTCTTCAAATCCTTTATAATCATCATGGAGCTGCTGGATGTTAGACACATGGTGCTTCTCCACCTTCCACTTGAGGACGCCCCATAGGTGCTCAATAGGGTTCAGGTCAGATCACCTTCACCTGCACCTTCCGCAGAAAGGCAGTTGTCATCTTTGTGGTGTGTTTGGGGTCATTATCATTAGTGTTGGGTTCGAGTCCACCTAAGTCGAGTCCGAGTCGAGTCCGAGTCTTTTACCAATCAAGTCCGAGACGAGTCCGAGTCCAAAATGGGCCGAGTCGGACTCAAGTCCGAGTCCGAGTTGAGTCCGTCCGAGTCCAAGGAAACACTACTGTTTGTCAGTATCTTAACATTGTTAAGATGGGGTGCCCAAACTCAGTCCTGGAGGGAGGTGTCCTACAGATTTTAGCTCCAGCCCCAATTAAACACACCTGAACCAGCTAATCAAGCTCTTACTAGGTATACTTGAAACCCCCTTACAGGTGTGTTGAGGCAAGTTGGAGCTAAACCAAGGACCAGGACCGAGTTTGGGCACCCCTGTTTTTAACCTTTACAACTAGAAAAATGCAATGTTAGTTGAAATGTAAGAAAAGCAAACCTCTAGTGGATCTTGCCATTTTGATTTTTGATTTCACAACATCTCATAAGTGTCCATGCTCTGCTTAGCAAACTTAAAGTCATGCAACAGAAGTTATGGCTGATCTATGTAATGTGACATATTTTAGAGTGAAACAGGTTTTAGAATGTGAAAAATTATAGGGTGGGACTTGACTTTATTCATCAGTGTAGTAAATGTACAAATTCAAGGGTGGGGGTAAAGGAGTAGGTATCTTGGTGAATGAGACCTTAAGAGCAGAAAACCTGTAGCCTCTTGCAGCACCTCTTTTATTTCTGATTGTGGCTGTGTGTGTTTTGGGTTGTATATGACTTTTTTTTTTTCTTGAATGAAAAAGAGGTTGTGAGGGATAAACCTAGTCTTTACAATGGTACACACTGTGTATAAAGCCCTACCTATACTTTCCATAAGTCACAGCAAACTCACACCTGTTTTATTTTTGAATGCATTTATAGTTGCATTAATTACAATAAATTACATTATATAAGGAATAATTGATGATGGGCCATTTAATTATTAGAAAATCATGCACACCCAAGATGGTTTTGGACCCATAAAAACTGTTGCTGCAAAGATGTTAGAAAAATTATTTTTCTTTCAAGCTAGAAACTGCCACCATGTTTAAATAATAATAATTTCAATACAGAAAAAACTAATCAACTAATGTAAGTGAAACATTCTCGAGCTCAAGGCAAGTAAACACTCCAAGTATTACTTACAAGCAAAAGTATTAATACATATATTAAACAAAAATGCAAAATACAAATGAAATAATATTTTTTAAAATAGAATCTTTTTTTAAAATAGAATTGTAGGGATTTTTGTAAGTTTTTTTTATGTAGGTCTATAAAGGCTATTACAGAAATAGACTACAGACACTTCATGAAGTAATAAATGTTAAAATAAAACACTGCAAACTCTTCACTGTATACATTAAAGATAATTCTTATTACAGTTAATACGTGATTCAGTCAAGAACAGTGAGTGATTTTCTCTTTTTCTTTTGTTGTTTGATTATTGTTTGACGTGGTCGGCTGCTGCAGGTTTACGCTGCTGTCGCTTTAAGATCTGACGCACATTTCAAATATTTTGACGCATCAGTATTTTTCCCAGCTGTTCAGGTTTACTTAAGACAAAACCGACTTCATTTACATGAATAGTCTCCAATACGAGCATGTGTGTAGCAATAACAGAACCTATTAAAAGCGAACGAGAACTCGGAATTCACACACTGACTGAGAGGTGTGTGCGCACATAAACCCGTCGGCTTTCAAGTATCCTACTGGACAACACTTTCGTGATAATGCATCAAGTCAGTGACATTTCCGTCAACTGTCTCTGGACTCGGACGGACTCGGGATATTTTCCCGATAGAGTCCGAAAGGCTCGAGTCCGAGTCAAGTCCGAGTAAAAATGCATCCGAGTTCGTGACAAGTCCGAGTCACCTAAAAATTGTACTAGAGACTGGACTCAAGTCCGAGTACGAGTCCGAGTACCCCAACTCTAATTATCATGTTGGAAAACTGCCGTTCGGCCCAGTTTCTGAAGGGAAGGCATCATGTTCTGCTTCAGAAATGTACAGTACATAATGGAATCCATGTTTCCCTCAATGATCCGCAGCTGCCCCAGTACCAGCAGCACTCATGCAGCCTCAGACCATGATGCTACCACCACCATGCTTGACTGTAGGAGAGACACAATTTTCTTGATACTCCTCACCAGGGCATCAGCACACATGCTGAACACCACCTGAGCCAAACAAGTTTATCTTAGTCTCGTCGGACCATAGGACATGGTTCCAGTAATTCATGCTCTTGGACAGGTTGTCTTCAGCAAACTGTTTGCGGGCTTTCTTGTAAGCCAGCTTCAGAAGAGGCTTCCTTCTCGGATGACGCCAATGCAAACCGACTTGTTGCAGTGTGCGGCGTATGGTCTGAGCACTGACAAGCGGACCTTCTACTTCTACAGTCTCTAAAGCAATGCTTGCAGCACTCATGCTGTTTTTTGAAGCCAGGTTCTGCACCTGACGCACAGAACGAGCACTCAACTTCATTGATCGACCCTTGCGAGGCCTATTCCGAATGGAACCTGTCTTGAAAAACCTCTGTATGACCCCGGCCACAGTACTGTAACTCAGTTTCAGGTTGTTACTGAACCTCTTATAGCCTAGGCCATCTAGAGCAACAATTCTAATTCTCAAATCTTCAGAGAGTTCTTTGCCATGAGGTGCCTTGTTGAACATCCAGTGGTCAGTATGAGAGAATTGTACTCAAAGCAACAAATTTTAACTGCTCTAATACAAGATACACAACTTTGTATGGTCCTATCAAGCAGACAAAAACATGAACATGATGAATAGGTCATGTGGCTTTGCATGGTTAAATGACATAGTGCTGTTAGCACTTAGGGTGTACTCACTTTTGTTGCCAGCTGTTTTGACAATAACGGCTGTATTTTGAGTTATTCAGTAAATATACACTGCTATACAAGCTGCACATTGACTACTCAAAAATATATCCAAGTTTCATTTCTATAGTATGGTCTCTTGAGAAGATACACTAAAATGATTGCTGAAATGTGAGGGGTGTACTCACTTTTGTGAGATACTGCAGATACCAATGCATGTTTATTAGCTATAGCAAGTACTTCAAATGTTACTACAAGAGTTTTTTATTTTACTAGTAAGAATTTTATTTAAATGCTACAGTGGCCATTCTGACTAGTCATTACATAGGACAAGTAAAAAAGCAGTTGTGACTAGCACAATAATATTTATTACTAGTACGAATTATGAATTGTCTAAAAAGTAAGTACTAGTACCTAATGAATAACTAACTACTAGGACCTAATTAAATGTGTTTAATTGTTATTCTGTGATAACAAGTACTACTATCTAATGAATACTTTAATATTTTTTTAAAATATATATATTATATCATAATAGTCAGGACTGAATAGTTGATATCTGAATGACAGATCCAGTGGTAAGTCAGTGGCAGAAATTTCAAATGTGTTACTACACTGTAAAATCCAATAGTTTACCTTACTTAGATATAATTAGTTATGTTTACTTAGTCGCTATACTTACTCGGTTTTATTAAGTTACTGCTACAACTTTTTTTTAAAGCGAGTAAAACAATTTACTTACTGCTTTGAGTGACGCTTACTTAAAATATTCAAGTAGCCACAAAGGAACCAATGACATTAATAAACCAGTGAGAGGCAGCAGTGCACTAATATGTTGCTAATTTGCAAAATAACAACAGAAGAACAGAAGTGTCTTCTGTTGTGATGTGTTCATCACAGACTTCAACATTCAGCATGTGAATCACAACAATGGTAACAATTCAATTTTATTTATTTTTATTAATTGTGATAATAACCATTATATTATTTTATTTTATTTTTTTGTTGTGCTACTACTGACACAAGTCAGTAAATAAAATTTGCAAATAAAAACAACAACAGTAAAACAAAGCAATTGCATAATTTATTCATGCCGCAGTGCACTCTGGGAGTGAGTGAGTAGCTATACTAAGTCAAGTGTAAGCCTAAAGTAAATGATTAAGTACCCCCTACAGTTCTTTTTTAGTTACTTTTTAGTTACTAGAACTCTTGTGTAAGTAAACTATACTAACTAAGCATTTGTCAGTCCAACATTCCTATTTCAATTTACTTAGTTTTTTTAAGGCAATCGGTTTGCATGCTTTTTTTAAGCCGAACTAATTAGATTTTACAGTGTAGTAACAGTGGTATCATTACTGAAATAAATACCAGTATCTTATGCATAAGTACTAGTATCTTTAAAAAGTTACTATAACCTGAAGAACAAGCACAGGTAACTAATGAATAAGTACTAGTACTTAATGGAATAGATACTAGTAGCTAAAAAAACATACGTACTACTAGCATCAATATTCTAGATTCTAGTACATTTTACTAGGATTAAATGTTAACAAGGCTTGCCACACTTTTCCAATATAAATAACCATTTATGCAATGAAAAGGTTCCACTTTTTTAAGGTTCTTTATAGGCATCTATGTTCCAGTGAACCTTTCCCATTCAACAAAGCATTATTTATAGTGACAAAAAAAAAAAATAATAATAATCAATTGCTGAAAGGTTCTTAACTAAACCAAAAATGGTTCATCCATGGTATCACTGCAAAAACTACCTTTTAGAATCTTTATTTTTAAGAGTGCATGGATGCTAAATGTTCTTCATGGAGACATAGATGTCAGTAAAGAAGCTTTATTTTTAAGAGTGTTAATCAAAATAATGCTGTTGCTATCTCAGGATCTCAAAGGCTGATAACAAAATACAGTGCCCGCCACAAATATTGGCACCCTTGGTAAATATGAGCAAAGGCAGCTGTGGAAATAAATCTGCATTGTTTATCCTTTTGATTTTTCATTCAAAAGAAAAATCACAAAATTCTAACCTTTCACTGAAGTAAAGCAATGGAAAGTGCAGGGAAAATCTCATAATAAAATAAATGTTTTTCTCTAGTTCACGGTGGCCACAATTTTTGGCACCCAATTATTGCAAAGTCCTTTTCCCAAGATACCATGATAAGGTGTTGCAAAACATCTTGCAAGAGATCAGAGGCCATTGATTCATACAGAATAACCAGATCCTTCAGATCCCAGCTCAATGTTGGTGCTTCTCCTCTTCACCCCACTCATTTTTCATAGGGTTCAGGTCAGGGAATTGGGACGGCCATGGAAGAAGCTTAACACATTGTGATACTTTTTTTATGTTTGTTTTGGATTATTTTCCTTGATGGAAGATCCAACTACAACTTACTATAAAATTTCTTACAGATTAGTAATAGGGTAGTATTTATTAGTATTTGATAGAAACCATCATGCCACATATCTAAACAAGATGTCCAGGACCTCGGGCAGAAAATTAGGTCCACAACATAAAAGATCCAGCAGTATATTTAATTGTGGGCATGGGGTACTTTTTATCCCTATTTGCACCAAACCCATCTTGAGTGTTTGCTGCCAAAAAGCTTTTTTTTTTAAGTTTCATCTGACCATAGAAGTCAGTCCCATTTAAAGTTCTAGTCGTATCTGACAACTGAACATGCTGGAGTTTGTTTTTGGATGAGCCAGCAGGATTTCTCTTAAAAACCCTCCTAAACAACATGTGGTGATGTAGGGGCTATTTGAATTATTTTAGGCTTTCTGGCCCCAAGACTCAACTAATCTTTGCAGTTCTCCAGCTCTGATCCTTGGAGAGTCTTTGGCTACTCAAAGTCTCCTCCTCACCATCCATTATGACGATACAGACACACGTCCTCTTCTAGGCAGATTAGTGACATCTTACATTGATTGGAACTTTCCACTTTCTATTTTGTGAAACTCAACAGTGTTGTTCTGCATGTCAGAACTATGTTCTTTGGTTTTACTCTTTATGATGGACAATTAAGGGAATTTGGCCTTTGTGTTCCTCATATTTAAAATCCTGTGCAACAGGAAGTCATGGCTGGAGAGTTTCATGCTCCTAGTCACCCTGCTGTGCTAAAAAATGTAAATATGAATCTGAATATAATTCAGAGATATTTTACTTATAAGAGGGGTGCCAATAATTGTGACCCATGTGAACAAGAGAAAAAAATTTCCATTGTTTTACTTCAATGAAAGTTAGAATTTTGTGAATTTTTTGAATGAGAGATCAAAAGGATAAACAATGCAGATATATTTCCACAGCTGCCTTTGCTCATATTTACCAAGGATGCCAATATTTGTGAAGGGCACTGTATTTTTAGGTCTCATTGACTACCATAGTATGGAGAAGAAAAAAATACTTTGGAAGTTGATAGGACCCCAAAAGTTCTTCAGAATATATTTGTGTTGTGCAAAAGAAATAAAGTCACACAGGTTTAGATCAATATGAGGGTGACTAATGACAGAATTGTCATTTTGGGTTGGACAATCCCTTTAACAGGCTTCTTGGTTGAGGCAATATACAGTTCCAAGGATTTACCACCGTTTACGTGAATTGCAAAATAAAATCTTTGTAAGATTTCCAGTATTTTTGTTTTGAAACACACTGTTGCAGCTACAGTATATGAAGATATCCTGGAGTACAACAGTAATCCACAAGACTTGTAGGTTTATATCCCATTATCTCACAAGCCAGACATTTAACCATTTGCATAAAGTCTGGCACATATTGTACAGACTTTGTTCCCCACCATCTAGAAGTAATAAACACTGAAATATTTCAGTGACTCACTCAAAGCGGAATATGCAGATGTGCTCAAAGGATTTGTTGGCAAACATTAAAACAACAGCCTGGCTATTTGTGTTCCTTGCAAAACATTTTTTTTTTCTTTGGTGCTTCGAACCTTGCAAACATTGGCAATCCGATGACATTTTTTTTCTCCGAAGCCTTCTCTGAAAAAGTCTGCTAACTTATAAACAACATTTTAAAAACGAGTCAATAACATAACTGTCATAAAGCGTACAGTGTGTATGCCGTGCTGGTTAACTCAATCACACAGTCACTTGTTAAGAAAAGTTCAGACTTCATGGATTCATTTCAGAGTTCAGAAAATTCATGCATGGATCCAGTTATGACAAAAATAAATGCTATCTATCAGGATGCACTACCAATCTATATTGAGATGAAGGTTTAGGGAACATATTAATTGAGATAATGTTTTATTATTTTAAACTAAATCATATTTTAAATGGATTACCAAACTGAGATTTTATGTTAATATTTCAATAAATTAACAACATATTTGCACGGTCAGAACACAGGACATGCAGGTAAACAAATAAAATATTTATTATTTTCAGTAAATGTTGCATGTTTTTTTTTTAAATACTTGTAACCTTACATTTAATTAATATTACTTAATATTTTATTAATTTGAAATATATTTTAATTAGACATCATTTAATTTATTATTAGCTTTTCTTTAACTTACAAACCCAAGTTTCGAAAACCATGTGTGTAGAATTAGTGTGAATCTAAAAAAAGTTTAAGATGATATCAGATGTTTGCACAAAATAATGATGCACTTTTTTTTCCTAACAGATGATCTGTGTATGATCGCATTTTAGATAATCCATTTAAAAATGTTAAAAAAAAAAAAAAAAAATTACATTTGAATATGGGTTTACAAATAGCAGCTGACTGCATCAGACAGTGTTTTTTGTCTGGTGTGAGTTGTTTCTCCAGGGCGTATGGAAAGAAGCAAAACATCCATGCAGCCAAACTAGCAGTGAAAATTCAGTCTGAATGGCTGTGTTATCTCTCACACATATGGTCACCTCAGGGACATGCAGCTCATTCTGATTTTCTACCACCTGAATGTGCACTGCAGGCACAAAGTTTAGTCCACTTCTCAGTGCTGTCTGTCAGATAAAACAATTAAAAGCCTCTGAAGGACCCTGCAGAGACACAGCACACACCGCTGCTTCTGTCCTCTAGTTCCCCTCTCTGCATTACACCATTTAAACCTAACAAACTCAAGCACAACAAACTACTGGAGTACTGCTGAAAACATAGTAGACGAAAATAGGCAGATCACAGCTATTAAAGAAAGAGTTCACCCCAAAAATAAAACAAGCTATGACTCTAGTTGTGCAGATCAACCACCCAAAAACAGCTCATACCAGCTGATGATCAGCTTTTACCAGCTGCAAACAATGCAAATCAGCTGCTTTCAAATTTTACCATAGAGAAGAACTGAACAGAAATTCCCCCAAAACAACATTTGTATTTATGCGCACTATATAATCTGTTTATGGCACAAGTGGACTGAAATGCCTTCAGCTGATCTGATTGAGCTTGAACTGAATGAACTGGTTTGGAAGAGCTGATGAAGACCTGATATAATCCAATTAACAGAAAGAAAATAAGCATGTATACTCTTGAATCCAAATATATTTTCAGTCAGATTCAAAAATCCTTGAATGCATGTAGTGCCATGATGCGTATATTTATTTACATCTCATGTCTCACAAACTGGTCGGTATCTGCTAAAAAAAAGTAAGGAGGTGGTCTTCTGGCACATATGTCAGCTTTTTTATAGATATGTTATCAAAATAACAGTTTTTGATTGTTAATGCATTGCTGTGTGGTTGCTTAACTCAAATCAAAAGTCTCTTGCATCATCTTCCACGTGTGGGACTTCAGACCACATCACCTCTTTCACAGCATCCTAACTCTTGCTTTACACTACATATTAAGTCCAGCCATTTACTTTACAGCACTTCATAAAGCAATACGTTTAAAAACAAACACATTGAAAAGTCACCAGACCATAAGGATATGTCCACTCTGGTTTGACATCCCAGTGAATAGAAATATCTCTGATGGAATCAGCTATAAATACAAGTCCTGTCTTTCAAATGTGCGTGATTGAGTTCAGTGTCATGAAAGTGGCTTTTCAGAGTGATGCGAGTGTCATTTGACTGAGACTTTTAACTGATGTCCCAAAGCCATTTACAGAGCGCTGCACATTTGCTACTGATGCGAAAACATAAAGCGAGACAGTACTGTACATGTCAAAGATCTGAAAAATTATTCCATTAAGCCTCTCGCTTCACAGTGCGTGGTTGGGAGAGAAATACGAATGGCTTTCACCCACAAACATTCGCATGAATATTACATGATTTCCTGTTTATTATGTGGAATTAACACAATGACTCCGGTGGTTTTGGTTGCTTGTGCGCAGCATATATTATCCTGCCTTCATTTCGCATACTAACGGATCTCCTATTAAAATTCATATGAATCCTATTCAGTTAGCTTAGCTCTAAGCTCATTTACCCGATAGAACCCGTCATAAAACTTGAGTCCTATTAATCCACGGCAAACTGATGCCAAGTGCTAAACACGGCTCACGTGCGTATAGAAAAGCCAACAATATGCAGATACAGGGATGAAGAGACACTGAATTTATGGAAAGCAGGCTGCTGTTTAGGACACACCGGATTAGACGAGTGCCCTTGCTGTGTTTATGGGATTGCTTTGAGAGCTGGCAGAGTCTCAGATGTTTTGCAGGGAAGCGACCCTTTTATTAACAGTTAACTGGACAATAGCTGAAACTACTGCAGAATTATGCTGCCTTATTTGGCCTTTTTTTTGTTTTTAAAGTTGCGATCACATTTACAGTAATTTAGCCAAATTTTGTAGGTGAAATCAGTCATTCCAGTGGGAATCCATGAGATCATTTTTCCCCATTAACCATGCAGATTTCTCTAATTTGATCACACTGATTCTCTACACTGACCTACAGAAAGCTGCTGGGTTTGAAGGTGACTTCAGTGTGAGCTGTGCTTTGTGCTTTATGCATTGTATACATAATACGTATTTCTTAGCCTACAAAATTTTGCTGAAATTTCACTAAACTGGATACACTGCATATTGATTTTCGAAGCTACTTTTATAAAAAAAATGTTGGGGACAGCACTGACTTTAGTGAAATCCTGGTGGGACATGTCCTACGTGTACCACACAGATATGTTCTGTACTGAAAAACTTTTTCTTTTTATTCACCATTTAATATTATTGTTTTAATTAGAAAATTGCAACCCAGACTGGAAATACATGGAAATAGGCACTTGTGGCGAAGTTTCTGCAACATCAATATTACTCACCTTACTGCACGTTTCACCGCAGTTTCGAAGTGGCGCGAAAACATATTTTCAATATTTGACCGTGGGCACATATTTATAACATTGGTAAAAGCAACATATTGCTGCGTTTTTATTATGTTGTTTCAGGTACATACGTATTGCATTTGCTTATGCATCCACACTATTTTAACTTCCTTATATGCAGGTTTGAGCTGTTTTGTCAAACCGTTACATGGTGTTCATACCGGAGCACTTCAACCAAAGCCACTTGAAGGCAAGCCTGCAACCTTTATCCAAAAAAGTGTAATGGTTAATGCTAAGGCTGCGGTGCAGGGAAGGAGACCAGACACCGTTTTTTTTTTTTTTAATGGATGTCATTGGAGGAGAGGCTCCACTATGCTGAATAAACAGCTTTTTTGAGGAAATATCTTATCATTTATTGAATCAACAGCCTATCGGGCAAATTAATCTTCAGCATTTTTTACACTAAACAATACTTTTGGATTTACACCGAAAAAACAAAAAAGTTTTATAAGAGAAGTCACAGACTTTTTGCAACAGGTGGGATTCAGTTTACGGCACTCCCTATCCATTCCTATGGTTTCCATAAATGGCGATTAAGTGTCGAACAACTCTGACTGAAATTCAGTGTCAAAGCTGTAATGTGATTGGTTATCAAGGTATACGTGATCCAAGTTAACTGTTACACTTTCTCCAATAGTAAGTAATACAGACCCTCTCATCTCCCAATAGTAAGACAATCTCTGCTTCAACTCACAAGTGCAACGCCGTATTGCGTGAGCTAATGAGCAACTTACCATGTTAGAAAACCTGTACATATAAACCTGCATATGTGATGCTAATGTTCAAAAGTATCAGTTTTCGAATGTGGCAGCATGTTAAAATTATTTTGAGGTCATAATACAATGATATGCAAGAAATTGTACAAAAAGTAGTCTTTCTTAATCAAAACTCTGGCCCTGTAAATTATACTTTGTGTGAAAAAGTTTTACCGCCTCCAGTCTTTATTACAACTAGAAATTGCAGCAATACAAGTTTTATGATATAAGTGTTTTTTTTTTTTTGTTTTTTTTTAGTTTTACAGAAATTATGCCTGGGTAGAAATATTTACATAAATTTTGTAATAAAAGGCATATTTGCTATATGGTAGCTATGAGTGGAACAGAAATACAGAAACTGGCTTTTCAAGTATTTGTATTTGAATGTCTGTTATTGTAAACGAGAAGTCCACTTCCAGAACAACAATTTACAAATAATTTACTCACCCCCTTGTCATCCAAGATGTTCATGTCTTTCTGTCTTCTTATGGGTCTGTCACACGATGAACGAACGACTCGAACCCGAAAACTTGTCAGATAAGAGGTGAGGTGAGCTAATCATAGACTAAAGACCCAGGTAAACAATGCATTAATCTTTTCTGTTTCTTATAGCATTACAGTGCTAAAATTAATGAAATGACTCGAAAAAAGATTCGTTCATTTTGCTGAACGAGACTCAAAGGTCAGAGTCGGTAAAATGATCCGAACTTCCCATCACTACTACGAATCATGCCTAAGTTGTGTACTCCGGCTCAAAAAGGTAGAGCATGGCGAAAAACTCCATCTTATTTTCTCCTACAACTTGCACTTTCTTAGTCTTTGCGCTTTCACTTTGTAAACACTGGATCTGTAGTTTTGTCTACATTCCGCAAGACCTTTCGACGTGATTTTTATTTTCCAAAAAAAATGACTGAGTGTTTTGCTAGATAAGACCCTTCTTCCTCGGCTGGGATCGTTTAGAGCCTTTGAAGCTGCATTTAAACTACATTTTGAAAGTTCAAAATCGGGGCACCAATGAAGTCCATTATATGGAGAAAAATCCTGAAATGTTTTCCTCAAAAACCATAATTTCTTTACGACTGAAGACAGAAAGACATGAACATCTTGGATGACAAGGGGGTGAGTAAATTATTTGTGAATTGTTGTTCTGGAAGTGGACTTCTCCTTTAAGCCCCACTCACTTCCAGTTTCATCCGAAACAAGGTTATTAAAAATAAACAAAAACTAAAAAACTAAAACCATTAAACTGTCATTACTTGAAATAAAATAAACATTGACTACAATTATATATTAGCGCTGTCAAATGATTAATCGTGATTAATCATCCAAAATAAAGGTTATGGTTTACATAATATGTGTGTGTACTGTGTATATTTATTATGTATATATAAATACACACACATACAGTTTTTATTTTGAAAATATTTACATGTATTATTTTGGATGCGATTAACCGTTTGACAGCAGTTATATATATATATATATATATATACATACAGTACTGTGCAAAAGTCTTAGGCCACTAGTATTTTCACCAGCTAAAAAATGGTTTCTATCTTTTGCTGTATCGGTTTACATTTCCAAACATTCTGTTTGCCATTAACTGTAATAATCTACTGAGATTTTTGTTTGCACAAGGAGTCTGACAACAGCCAGTGCTCCACACTGATCTAATCTCATCATCATCCAGTCTGTCTCTGGAATGACATGAAGAAACAGAAAAACTGAGACAGACTAAAGCCAGAAGAACTGTGGCAACATCTCCAAGATGTTTCAAGTAACCTACCTGCAAAGCTACCTGAAAAACTATGCACAAGTGCACACAGGGCAAAAGCTGCTTTAAACGCAAAGGATGGTCACATCAAATGCTTATTTATTTTAGTTAATAGAAGTTCTTTGATAAAGAAAATCTATTTATGACATTGTTTTTGACAGCATCATCATTTTATGTGCCTAACCGCCTAAACATTTTAACAGTACTGTAGCTTTGTAGGTATAGGTCTCTTAAGGCATCTTGGAGATGTTGCCACAGTTCTTCTGGATTTAGTCTGTCTCCGTTTTTTCTGTTTCTTAAGACAGACTGGATTGAATGATGGAGAGATCAGATCTCTGTTTGCACAAGGAGTCTGACAACAGCCTGTGCTCCACACAAAAATCTCACTGGATTATTATAATTAATGGCAAAATGAATGTTTAGAAATGTAAACTGATATTTTTTTTGATTACTGACACACTACAGCAAAAGACCAACTTTAACTGACTTTAAACCGTTTTTTAGCTGATGAAAATACTAGTGGTCTAATACAATACAAATTTTTGAAATAAAAACATCAAGAAGCTGCAACACAGAATGCCGGAGTCTCAAGATACTTTTTTGAAAGCTATTTTTGACTTGACATGGGGCTTTAAACACAAAGTGCTCATGCTGTGAGACTCACAAAAACAGCGAGACAACTAAAACATCCACCTACATCTACAAACCTATTACAACTTTTTTTTTTTTTGGTATTTTGTGATAATGAGTGCCCGTATCTCTTATGTGAATGTTTGTTATTATCACCCAACCATACACGCAGGAAATCCAACAACCTGAATTCATTTTTTCATCATTTAGTGAAATTGGTTGAATATCTCTCAACATTAGCAGCATGACAAAGGCACAACAACCCCAGAAGCTTTCTGTCAGCTCCAGCTTTTGTTTTTCACAGCGCCACCCTGCCACTAAACCGCATTACATCGCATCATTTTTGGAGAGCAGTCGTGTTATTTATCCGCCCTCTCCTGAATGCAAATCCAGCACTCAAACACTGAGGTGGTGGCTATGTAGGTCACTTCCTCCTCCTCGCAGGAAAGAGGAACTCCACACAGGAGCACACATTCTTATTATAGCACACAATCACACGCACGCAGCAGATAAAGCAGCTTCAGCCCGGAACGCAGCCTTGCTAATTCTCAAATCATGGACCCAGTGGCTTAGATAGAGGTAATAACAAACTACTGAGAGAGGAAGAGAGGAGAGACGGATATTTTCTCCTCCAGAGGAAGGAGGGGGCTGCAAACACCGCTGGGAAACGGTCTACCGCCACGCTCCCTGAAATAACTCCTCTTCGCTCCGTTGTGAGAGTGTGGGAGGAATATTCATACACCGCTCAGGCTGAAGATGTGCTTGAATAATTACTGTGTTCAATTACATTTGCATCGCCAAGATGGTTTCTGGTAATAACAACAACAACATGAAAACACATTCTAATAATTACTGTGCATAAAACAGTAATAATGACTTAAAATGCAAGTGAGAGCAAATGTGAACCAATGCTTGCATGGGAGCAAAATGATCATTAAATGGATCCACAAACTTGAGCTTCTTGACCAAATAATTGTGTGTGCAGTGATGAAGCCAATGGCTCTGACTGCTGCAGTAGGTCTGTGCACGGGCAAAATTGAATCAACCAACAAATGTTCAGTCACATAATGGCAATATACAGTAGTAATATTTCATGAGAACTCCAATATGTGCCCTCCTAGAAATAATAGTACATAAATACTAGTATTAAATATAATAAAATGCTACTAAGTACCATACATGTTTATAAGGCTATCAGGAAAATGTTATTTTTGTGTACATGTTGGTTCCACTTATAAAGTTAGATATTTTTTTTTCTTTCTTTTTTCCCAAATTTGTGCATAAAAATGTTTGTGAGCAGATTTTATGCACACATTCATGTGTACAGTAGGTCATAAATAGAGGTAAAGACATTGGGTCTTATTAATTATTAATTATGTGTTAATTCTCACTGACAATTTCCACAAAAAAAGTGGTACATGTGCACACTACTTTGTTTTTAACTTTGTACCTAAGGTTATTCATTGTCATAAAACACGCCCAAACCATGTATATACATTATAAAACTGATTATATAATTGAGGTCAAAAGTTTACATACACCTTGTAGAATCTGCAAAATGTTAATTATTTTACCAAAATAAAAGGAACCAAAAGATCATCCAACATGCATGTTTTTTTATATTAAGTACTCACCTGAATAAGATATTTCACATAAAAGACGTTTACATATAATCCACAAGAGAAAATAATAATTGAATTTATAAAAATGACCCCGTTCAAAAGTTTACATTCCCTTGATTCTTAATACTGTGTTGTTACCTGAATGATCCACAGCTGTTTTATTTGTTTAGTGATAGTTGTTCACGAGTCTGTTCTTCAGAAAAATCCTTCAGGTGCAACTATTAACAGAAGGTTCAAACATTACATTAAACAATACATTAAGAGCCAGGGGTGAAAACTTTTGAACAGAATGAAGATGTGTACTGCAATTATTTTCACTTTGTATTTTCTAAATGCCTGTCACTGATCTTAAATCGTGCATGTTATTGAACTTATTTTCAAAGATTCATCCATTCACTTCATTAAAAAAAAAAAAAAAGGACCTAAGTCTGGTCATAACCGCAACTACCTGTAAATGAAAGACTTTTCTCTAGTGAGTTAAACAGGTTTTCTCAAATCATTTAGTTATTATAGGTCACTAACACTGAAAATAAAACCAATAAATAAATAATTAATAATAATAACAACAATCATAATAATAAATAATTGACATGGCTCATTTAAATTCTTAAAACTTCCTGTACTAAAATAACTAAAACTTAAAGGGGTCATCGGATGCAAACTTCACTTTTTCATGTTGTTTGAACATTAATGTGTGTTGGCAGTATATGTACAAATCTACCCTATAATGATAAAAATCCATGCAGTGGTTTTTAATTAATCTGTAAAAATAATATTCCCTTTTTCAAATTGAGCCATTCTCAGAAGCCTGAGGCCGCTCCCACGATAGTTGATTGACATGAGCGTCTTACCTCAGATCAGCTGTAACAGTCCAACCTCCATTGTTTTGATGCTGGAGCAGAGATGTAAGTTAGACAAGAGTATCTCTGATTGAGCGATTGAGGTGTTGTGTTGCTGGATGTAATAATGAACATAGTGGTCGTCATTTACTCCTGACATCTAAACCGCTGAAGATGCAGTGGATAACATTTGTTTGTGAAGGGAATGCGCCTCCTGATCTACATGCGTAAATGAGTATAAGGTTTTTTTTTATGAATCTCTGCAATCACCTTTCCTAATAACGTGCTAGTTAGCAAGTTTCGCGGCTAAACGCGCTAAATGCAGCTAAAGTAAACAATCTCTCAGAGAAGCTCCTCACTCCACAGAAAGAGGAGAGGGGCGGGGCGAGCAGAGCTCATTTGCATTTAAAGGAACAATCCATCAGAATGGGAAGATTTTTGCAGAGCTGATTTTGACAAGGTAAAAAGGGTGTTGTTTTACACAAACATTGAGAATTTTTAACCAAAGTATATTATAGACTTTTCATTAAGACCCTAAAGAATCATACCAACTTGTGGAAAATGGGCATCCGATGACCCCTTTAAATAAAAATGAATAAAACTACTAAAAATGACAAAAACACACAACAAAATTACAACCAAAATTAAAATGGAAAATATAAAAAATAAAAACTGATTTATTTTTGGTCGTATTTTTGCTTCATATTTTTCAATGTCAGTGACATACATGATATGTGCAGCAATCTATCTGCAGTGTAAATATGGTTAAATGGCCAAACATTCTACTATCAACACCAACAGAATGAGAAGAACAGCCTCAACAGTGCAGTACACTTATTAGACCATTGAACACACTGGACTTGAGGTTATGTGATGAGGAAAGTCACTGCAGAGGCACAGGATCACTGTTAGGGCAGAAATGGCTCTTGTTTGAAAGCAATCAATGGCTGTAAGCCAGAACTCTCTAGAAGAAGAGCTCTCCATCTAACTTGCTCCTCAGAGGCCATATCGCTGGAGACAATGGACATGAGAAATGAACGCAATTAGGCCATTCCACAAACAATTATATGTTCAATATGTTGGCTAAAGCCCATAAATATCACACTTTGCACACTTTTTTAATCAGCACAATGAAGTTTATGTAAGACAAAGCATGTAGCGTGTTCATATTCTTGTCTGTTATGCCGCTATGGCCAAACTAAAGTGCACTTTTTTCGTGAGCCAATTATCATCAGCATTTGTTATGTGGTAGCTAATGCTGCCATCAAGTCCAGTTGGATGATGCTGCGTATGAGCTCAAATTTTGACACAAAATCAAGAAATTTTAGTCTGAAAAAATTAAAGGGATAGTTCACCTAAAAATGAAAATAAAACTTTCTCCACTTCAGTCTACTATGTGAATTCACACTAGCTTGTGCCAAAGAAAGCACACACATTTTAATAGCTAGTGGTTTATGCAAAAATCAAGTAATAGAGAAAGCAGCATGAGGACTGATGAACACTTGATAGGCTGAACGTGTGGCTTCCGCTAGCAGTCTCTCCCCATCTGCGTATCGTTTGTCACTCGAAGTGGCTGTCCACATTCACCACAGAGAAACGGCAAAAGCTGCGGGTCTCGTATGAATACAAATATGCAGTGCCATTCACTGCCATCAAGTTAACACAATTAAAGCTGTTGCGAGTCATTTCAGCTCCACTAGCGGCACCAAATGGAATTGCAAAAATAATTCAATTTTGATCCAAACTAGTTTTCCAAAACAGCTAGACCTGCCCCAAAGACTGGAGAGAGTAGTTGCATGACACTTCACCCCCTTTTATCCTGAAAGCAGCGACGAGACAGGAGACAGTAATTTACTGACACTATAGTGCTGCACTCAGTATTCGCCTGCTCTGTAGTTGTCACTCAGACAACAAGGTAAGAGACTGAAGACTTACTCTACTCCTGTGTGAATCTTTGAACTTTGGTTCAGTTGACCAATCAGCAGAAAGGGCGTTTAATTCCCACCCACATGTACAAATCAAATATTCAAGATGCTTATTAATTTTTCTACCCTTGAATGAAAAAATAGGCAGAATTCTTGTTTTTGTTTTGTTTTGTTTGTGAAAAAATGAAAAAGAAGCAGTTTTCTCATGTTTCTATTTTCAATATTAAATCAAAAAACGATTGAACGAATGGAACACAGATTAGAGTATTATAACAGACTATATGGCAGCTTAATCACCATATTTTACATGCACTAGTATGTTCCAATATTAATCAGAATTTGGTATTATTCTGATTATGTATGCTCATGTAAAACACATTAATCTATTAATTTATTTTTATTGTTTTTTTTTTCCCTACAAGTGTTCAGTACTGTGCTAATGTAAATAAACTGAATTTCTTACATGCGTGTCAGATTCAAATGGGTTTTAAATTAATAATAACTTGCATTTGACAAAAACAGTTTTTCACACAGAGCAACTGAATCAGTTCAGAAGACTTGAAATAATGCACTACTTTTGTGATACTTTTTAGAGCTTGACAGTTACAGTCACACGCTCTCATCCTGCATCTTTGTGTTTGAGAATGAAAACCTCATACAGGTTTGGATCAACATGTTTGAATTTTTATTCCTTTCATGTTGCTTCTGCAGAACAGGCTATATCATTTCTTTTTGAGATAAGTGTCATTTTTGTGTGATTAATTTAATTATACAAAAATGGTCACATTTGATTTGAATAATAGTTATAATAATGATAATGAGAAATATTCTTAATAAAAAAAGATTAGAAAAAATTAGATTATCCTGATTTATACAATACTGTTCAAAAGTGTGAGGTCAGCATGGTTACTTTCAAAGTAATTAATACCTTTATTCAGCAAGTTCACATTAAATTGATCAAAGTGACAGTAAAGACAATTAAAAGAGTTCTATTTTTAAATGCTTTTTATTAAAGGATCTGTAAATAAAATATATCTTGGTTTCCACAAAACTATTCAGCAGTACAACAGATTTCAATGTTGACAATAATCAGAAATGTTGCAAAATCAGTATATTAGAATGATTTCTGAAGGATCATGTAAGACTGGAGTAATGATGCTGAAAATAAAATAAAATTAAAATTAGGAATAAATTACATTTCACAGCATATTCACATAGAAAACACATTCAATTGTAATAATATTTCACAATATTACTGTTTTTACTGAATCAAAGGAATGCGGTGTTGGGGAGCAGAAGAGACTTACTGACCCCAAACCTTTGAACATGAGCGTAGTTGCGGAACTTGGAAAAACCTTTATCGGGAAAATGCCAATATGTCATTCTCCAAACACAGCAGGACACTAGTCAACCAGTGCAATGGATTCAAAAACATTATGCTTTTGAAATGCAAATAATCTGAAAAAGAGACATAAGCTGAGAGACACAGCCACGCAGCCAGAGTCATATGAAAGAATCTTCCCCATGAGGATTGCACAAATAGAGAAACACTGAGTTCAGAAATATTCCCAAGGCCATCCCAATAGCCTCTGATTACTCATTCCCAGCCAGCCCTTCCGCATTCCTCCGATCGTTCCCTCTGTTTGCGCGTTCCTTTCATTTGCTGGGGTTTATTTCTGAATGCTAATCAGAGCTCTTGTGAAGGTAATCATCACCTGGGCTCCCCAAGGGCCGCTCTCCCGCACAAGAGACAGAAATAAATTATTAAATGAAATCTAATTTCATTTAATTCATTTGCGAGCAGCTGAATCCAATTTTGGCTGGGCCCTCTGGGAACTGCACAACAGTGACCCTGTGGTTTTAATATTGAATGTATTCAATGGATTTAACAGTATTTAAATACGACAGATACAAATATACACCACTGGAAACACATGAGAGAGATGCGACCAGAGACAGCAATCAAATCATTATATCATAAAGCTATAATACACTGATGAATGACAGTCACAGTCCCGCTGTGAGAAAATGACATTAAGCTGTGACCTGACAAAGTCTGCAGACTGTCCTACAGCAGGTTTCGCTCTGACAAAAGAGTGACTGCAAACTTTTTTTAGCAACTTTAATTTTCAAAGCACTTTTCCCACTTATGGGGAAGCTGGCTGTTTTATAGTTTCATCCAGTGATTCTTCCAGTGGGGTCGTGTGGATTAATGTCATGACGGCTGTATGGGCTTTTTAGAGCATCAGCTTTTGGGCAACCGTTAACATGTGGAGTCAAAAAGACAGACTATTATTATTACTGTTTTTAAATCATATTTCATGTTCATTTGAAGAAAGAAAGTCATATACTGTATATCTGGGATAGTTTATGTCCTTCAAAAAATGAAATGAAACGGAAAAACAGCAAGATTGTTGATGTACAGTCACGTACGGTTGAATAATATACTTTTTATTGGACTTAACATAACACTATCTTCATCCATGTCATTCTCACTGTCGTTCTAGTACTATATCACTCCCATTCATCTAAAAATATCTCTGTGAGCATTTTAAAGGAGGTGATAATTGCGGGGGATTTTAACATCAATTAGGAAGACAAATCGGCAAGGAAAGCTTTAAAGGAGACCTATTATGCCCCTTTTTACAATATGTAATATAAGTCTCAGGTGTCCCCAAAATGTGTCTGCTGAAGATTCAGCCCAAAATAGCCCACAGACCATTTATTTTATCATTTTAAAAATGCCTATTTAGAGTGGAAGCAGAAACAGGCTGTTTTTGTGCATGGCTCTTTAAATGCAAATGAGTTTCTGCCTGCTGCCCCATTTACCAGATTAGAGCTGTGCCTTTACAGCTCGTAACTCAGATACTCTGCTAAAAAGCATCTGTTTGGTTTTGTAGTAGTACTTACTTCAGGATAAGACAGCTGATGTAGCTGAGGTCCTCAATAATTGTTTTCATTGATTCCTGAGTCACAGAACAAATGATAAATGCCCTGGAGTCACAGAGGAACCAGAGTTGCATCCACACACTAGCACAAAGTGCTAGGCCGAATGGAAGAACCCGATATTGGTATGCTTTGCCCCTGAAAGCAAACCTTAGGAACTTCCTGTGTTGAGGAAGGATGGAGACGTGGAAATAGGCGTCTTTTAGATCTAGCGTGACAAACCAGTCCTAGGACCTGATTTGTGACACGACCTGCTTGACTGTCAGCATCTTGAACTTCAGACACATAACTGAACGGTTCACCTGACGCAGATTTAAAATGGGCCGCAGTCTCCCATCCTTCTTCGGAACTATGAAGTACCGGCTGTAGAAGACCCGGACTCCATGGAGTTAGGAGGGACCACCTCGATGGCCTCCTTCCTCAAGAGAGTAGCTACTTACTGTTCAATTACCAGACTCTGTTATGTTTCCGGGCGGGAAGAACTGAGGAATGAGCTCGCTGGAGACCGCTGCGCCCTGGAACACCGAGGAGAGACGGACACCGTGAAATGCGGTGCACCCTGCTCTTCCCTGACAGGGGCTGCCCTCAACGGTCCTAAACCGTGATGGTCAGGACCGTTTGGTCGAGGACTTCCTCAACTGAAGCACGACCCTCAGGTCTGGCTTAGCCTTGGAAGCCCCCGACTTACAGCATCGCTGGTCTCGGTCCCGCTGCGGGGGAGCACGAGAGGCAACGCTCTGCTGTTGTGAAGCCCGGTATGAGGAGCTGTACACGGCTTGGGCTGCTCCCGCCCAGCAGCCCCTTGAGCTAGGGAGCGACGAGGGAGATACCGCTGGAACGCCGCCGCTTGTTTACGAGCCTCCTTGTACCTGTCGACGACGGCATTGACAGCGTCGCCGAACAGGCCAGAAGGCGCAAGCGGGGCGTCCAGAAGGAAGACCCTGTCCTTCTCTTACATGTCGGACAGGGTCAACCACAAATGCCTCTCCGCGGCCACCAGGGCTGCCATAGACCGCCCAATGGCACGGGCGGTCTCCTTAGTGGCACGGAGAGACAAATCAGCGGTTCTCCTGAGCTCTGTAATATCCTCTTTCTTTATTTTGTCACTCTCATCTAGCTCTTTGAGGAAGTCAGCCTGGTATGCCTGTAACACCGACATGGTGTGCAGACAAGAACCAGCCTGACCCGCAGCCATGTACCTCTTACCCACCAGCGCTGAAGTTGTACGCAGCGGCTTGGAGAGTAAGGTCGGAGGCTTTAAAGACGATGCCGTGTCGGGGGACAGATAGGTTGCAAGCGTCTGTTCCACCTGGGGCATCGTCTTATAACCGCTCTCTGCTGTCCCTGCCACATTGTCATAATAATCTGAAGCAGGGACAAGAGGCGGGCAGAGAATGGTCTTCCCCACAATCTCGACACCTTGGCGTGGAGATCGGGGAAAAACGGCAGGCTCCGATGTGAAGGTGGCGACCTATTACGCGGGAAGCGCTCATCTAATTTACTCCGCTGTGGTTTGGCCTGTTTCTCGGTGGGCCAATCGATGTTCAACTTGGCTACCGCACGAGTGACCACCTCCAATAGCTCCTCATACTGTGGTGTTTGTGGGACTTCATCGATGTTCTCGACATCAACCTCCTCAGAGGAAGATATACGGAGCGTCGAGCCCGTTCCCCGGAGGGAAGAAACCGCAGAGCGGGCTTCCGATCCCAGAGAAGGGACAATGGATCTGACAGGTGAGGAAGGAGATAGGGGGTTACCTGTCTCCATTCCCTCCAACAGATCCAACTGTGAACCCCACGAGTGCAACCGCCACTCTGCCTCGGCGGAAGTGGGATCAGACCCGCAAAGAACGCTAGCGAAGGCTCCCTCCTTGAAGAGAGCCTTCCGGGAGCGGAGAGTATGCAGGCTGAGGCGCTCGCCTCCCTCGAGAGCCGACTCTGCATAATCCGCTCCCAAACAAACCACGCACAGACTGTGTGTATCTCCGCTCGGGGTGTAGCGTGAACAGGGAGGGACACACTGTCTATAACGTGGCTTTCTAACCTCTTTCCTAGCCTCTTTAGACATCGTGCTCGAAATAAAAGGAGTGCAAACTAGCACAAAAAAAAGAGCACGACAGACACACACAGAGCGCTTAGGTGAATGACAGAAAGCTCAATGACGGTTCCGATGCACGTGCTTTTAAGCTTCCTGGTCTATGACGTCACCCGGCTCTGACATCTCGCCTCTCTATTGGATTGATTGCACATACGATTCGGAGCGTGGTCATGCTGAAGGCGTTCCACAATGTGTTTTCGACGCAGCTGGAGTTCCTGAAGGGGAACCCTTATACTCACTTCTGTTGTACACTGTAAAAAACAATTTGTTGAGTCAACTTAAAATAATTTGTAACCTGGCTGCCTTAAAATTTTAAGTTCAGTCAACTCAAAAAAAAAGTTTATTCAACTTGAAATGTTACATTATACTAAGTGACAACTTAGATATTTGAGTTGAATCAACTTAAAATTTTAAGGCAGCTGGGTTACTTACCCATCTGTTAAGTTTAGCAGACACAAATATCTAAGTTGTTACTTAGTACAACGTAACATTTCAAGTTGACTAAACTTATTTTAGTTGACTGAACTTAAAATTTTAAGGCAGCAGGGTAACAAATTTTATTTTAAGCTGACTCAACAAATTGTGTTTTTTATTTTTTACAGTGGTGAAGCTGGATCACAAATGACTCGCGCGTACATAGATGCATTTATGTAGATCGGGAGGCGCATTCCCTTCACAAACAAACGTAATCCACTGCATCTTCAGCGGCTCAGGTGTCGGGAGTAAATGACGACTACTATGTTCATTATTACATCCAGCAACACAACACCTCAATCGCTCAATCTGAGATATTCTTGTCTAACTTACATCCCTGCTCCGGCATCGAAACAATGGAGGTCTGACTGTGACAGCTGGTTTGAGGTAAGATGCTCATGTCAAACAACTATCGTGGGAGCGGCCTCTGTGGTTGTGACACCACAACGACAGGCATCTGAGAACGGCTCGATTTGAAAAAGGGGATATTATTTGTACAGATTAATTAAAAACCATTGCATGGATTTTTATCATTATACGGTAGATTTGTACATACACTGCCAACACACATTAATGTTCAAACAACATGTAAAAATGAACTTTGCATCCGATGACCCCTTTAACACATCGGATTCAGTTGGTTAGAGTGAAGGATCTTCAATCAGGTGTTGTCAGTAGGTGTCCCGCAGGGTTCGATCTAGGGCCCACTTTTATTTTCTCTGTATGTGAATGACTTGCCAAATGTGTGTCTTAATTCCAACATCCAGATCATCAGCAGATCATATAGTAGTTTTTGTAAATGTTAACACTGCAGCTCAAGCTGCTGATCAGCTAACAAACTCAGTGCTAAAGACCACAGAATGGCTAAAACACAATTGCCTAGAACTAAATGAATCAAAAACTGCATGTATGTTTTTTTAATAAATCTAAAAGTTGCCGTGCTGAGCCAGATGTAGTCGTGGAGGAGGAGAGACTACAAGTCATCTCAGATTTTAAATATCTGGGAGTACACATTGATAACAATCTTACTTTTAAATCACACATCAACTTGGCAAATTTTAGATATGCCCATAGCTGCATGTCAACTAAAGCTGCGAAGAAGTTTATGCACTCAATGATCTTCTCACATATCACCTATTTTTTGACAACCTGGTCACAAGCAACACTTCTCTCAAAACAATACTCTCTTTATATAAACAAAGTTTTACATAGAAAATTCATACACTATCATCACTGCTATATTAAAAAAAAAAAAATAAATAAGTTGGGGAAATTTGATTACATAGATCTTTGTCCTATGTATAAACAAACAAACATGAACTGGTTCCTGTATTGAGCCAGTTTGTAAACATAGCACCAACTGGTTACAGACTAAGGCCCCGATCACACCGAACGCGTTTTTTAGTTCTAAAAACGCGAGGCGCACCGCACTGCCTTTTTCTGGTGACTTTTAAAAAAAGAGCAGTGCGTTGCGCTTTTATATGTTGCTAGGCAACCATCAAGTAAGCCGTACTGTCAATCTAATCAAAGGATTATAGCGCAAGCGCTCTAAAATCTTTGGTTTTTAGCTGTTAAGTAAACTGTCATATCAGCAAAAAAACTTAAAACATACAGCTCCGGGTAACCAAAATTAGATAGACACCAAAAGTTTCTCCTCCGTCACTGCAGTCTCCGGACTTTTTAAACGTCGGTAAAACTTTCGTCACCACAACAGAAGGCCCGCCTCTCCATTCATTCGATTGGATAATGGAAAAAACCGCGATGACGTCGGGCGCTTTTCTGCTCAGAGTTGCTTTTTTTTTTTAACTTCAGGCGCTCAGAGCGCTCCGGCAAAAACGCGAGGCGCCCGCGGCGCATAAACAGCGCGCATAACTCTCACTGCCTATAGAAAACAATTCAAAAAAGGCGCCTCTCGCTGCAAAAACGCGTTCGGTGTGATCAGGGCCTAACAAGTGCAGTAAAAGGCGACTGCATAGTCTCGTTAAGAAAAAGTGCATTCAGTCAAATGGCTTTTTTTAGTTAGGGCTGCTCATGAGTGGAACTCCATCCCAACTCACATTACAAACTTTCAATACTTAAGTTTTGCTTAAAAGAGTGGTTAATAGACAGTCACCATTGTCAACGTAAATTTTACACACTAAATCCTGCTGCTATCTTGTCTTTTCTGCTCCACCAGATTTTTATGCTATGTATATAAGGTTGTTTAGTTTAGTACTGATTGAATGATTAAGGCTAAATTAATGTTAGTTGTCTGTATGTTTACATTATCCTTGCCTGTATGTCGATATTATTGGTACATTGCTTGTCATATTGTCTGGCAGTCAGATTGTGTGTATGAGTGAGCTGGTGTTGATTTGTCGGTTCTATGAATAGTGTAATTTTTAACGGATGTTGACTAGTATTGGGATGTAACTACATGTATTATGTATAGCGCAAACTTTATGTGTATTTTGGAGTATGTACGTATTATGTATACATTATTTCTTTTATATTTATAGGGTGACAATTTGACCATCAGTCCAGGGACTATGGGAGAAAAATAATGTCTTTGCCATATGTCTTTGAAACAAAAAAAAAAACATGCTGAATAGCACTAACTGAAAAATAATGCATTGGATTAACAGTGCTTGCATTTTAATGCCTTGTATTTCCAGGGTTTGCATTTTCAGGTCCTGAAATTTAACATATTTCAATTCAAAATATTTCACACACATTTTCACATTTAAAAAAAAAAAAAAAATCAATAATTCATATTCACCTTCCAGAATTCACTTCCAAAATATTCAATCTGTTTAATAATACAATGTATAATATTCAACAGGCAAATTTCAGTCCATTTTATTTCACTTTCCAAATTTGCTTCCACAAATTCAGCCCTGGAAATACAAGGCATTAAAATGCAACCACTGTTAATACAATGCATAAATTTCTCAGTTAGTGCTATTCAACATTTTTTTTTTTTTTGTTTTAAAGACATATGGCATTATTTTTCTTCCATATAGGACTGCAGATGCAAAATTCTGGTATATTGTCCATTATTAATATGCCTGGTCCCTGTGAAGTAAATCTGAAATTATACACTGTTAATTTTCCGTAACGTTCACCAATGAAAAACTGTAAAAATGTTACAGTAAAATCATGCTAATGTTAAATGTTAACTTACCTTACTATATACTGTGAAAAATTGTGAATGGTTTAACATCACATTATATATAATTTTACATGTAATACTGTCAAAATGATTTTTGCATATTGTCCATTTTTATGGACAGCTGCTTAAAATGAACTCTGATTTCCATTTTACCACATTATGGTGGTTGTCAAGTACAACTGAATGTAAAAAAGTATATATAAACATATATACACCAACTTGACCATCTGCTAAGTTTCACAGCAGGAAGTGGTTGCTGTTGAGCTCTTTTCTCTGATTGGTGGATCTCTCTTTGGGATTATGGGTAGCGTAGTTCATTGGAAATGATGCGGTTTTAAAATTCAAAAGTGTATTGTACAGTATATCAAGAGCTCATGGTGGATCTTTTAATTGAGAGATGTAGATGTTATTCTTTCTGAACAGAGAAAACTAACGGGGTTTTTACTCCCAGAATCACACTGTTGTGCTCTATTAAAATTTTAAGTAGGAACTTTCCGTAATTCAATACAACCTTTCATGGAGACACACTGTGGAGAAGCAGTCATATCACTCCATGCACACTCACATCCGGCACGTCCACAAAAGATCATGGGCAGCAGGGCTTGTGACAGACCATTGAGGGTTAAAATCCCTAAACTCCAAACGCATTTAACCCCCCCACATCACTGACAATAGACCACGTACGTAAAGAATCTGCTGCGCCGCTCGAGACGGCGAGCGCTGACATTATGCATTCAGAGACTCATTCCGTCAGCTCTAGTATTGACGGATCGGACCGCGGCCGTCCCTTGGCAGCCTGAGATGTGGAGAGTCAAGCTGCAATTAAAGGAGACTGTCACTGGAGGTGTTTTAACGAACACTCTCCTCGCAATTACAGGCGGAGGAGAGGAGAGCCAGATAAGGAGAGAAGGACATCAAATCTTGCTCTTTAATTAAAGCTGTTTTATGGGAAACATACAGGGGTAATTAGGCTTTCTCTGACAGCTCCACAGAGCATTGCTTTTGTTACAGCATACATGATAAGACACATAATCATAATTAATCTTCAGGCTTCTGATTTCCCTCAGCACCAAACAGAACACACAAAAACACAAGAACACCGATATCTGCATTCATATTAACAAATGTGGGTGTTGATGAGCTCAATAAATCATCAGGTGTTGGGAAATCACCACACAAGTACAGTAAGGAGTAACAGTACAGCTGCTGCAGACGTCTGACACGATACAGTTTACTCAACCAGTCCCATATGAAGTCGAAACAGGATTTCACTTGTCCATGTCTGCAGAAGCTGGGAATGTGAGTTTATCCTAGGAAAAATGAGCGACCACTGTTATTTCGTACACATACTTGCAGTATTTTTGAATAGTATCAATAATGTCCCTGTCCACCATTTGGTTGCTCACCTGCTCTACAGTAGGATGCGGTATTTGAGGGCTCGAGGGACTCTGTTAATCACCAGCCGGCCGTCATAGCTGAGGGAGGCAAATAGCCAGGGGTCTGCAGCAGACCACTCCACTGCATACACGCTGTCCTCATGCTCCTCATAAGTGGCAATGATGCTGTCCTGCAGGGGCTCTTTCCCCCTTCACACAACAAACATACATGAGCAGAGTAAATAATAATGATAATATATGCAACTGAATCAAACCAAACCAAATCTAACTCAACTAAACTGACATGTACTAAATAACATTAAATTCTATGAATCTAAACAAAGTGAACTGAAACTGCATATAACTGCACTGAATGCAATTCATTGGAACCACTGAAATAGTCTGAACGAAATTGCTGTATATTGAACTGGACTGAATAGAACTGAATAGAAAATGAATAAAATTGTGGTAAACTAAATGGGAAATAACTGGATCAAACTGGAACAAAAAAACACTGAGCTAGACTGAAATTAATAGAATTATACTAAAATCATTTGAAAATAACAAATGTAATTTGTGGAATGTTACTGAATCAAACTGGACTAAAAAGAATTACTGAGTTACAACTACACTGACCTGACATAATTGTAGTGAACTGGCCTTAAATTAATAGAATTGTACTAAACATAATTAAAACTGATGCAAGCTAAACTATACTGAACTGGATGGAAATGAATAGAACAGAACTTAAAATAAAAAAATTTACTTTGGAATTTAACTGATTGAAAACTGGACTGAAAAACACAGAGTTTTATTTATATTTATTTATTATATTTATATTTATATTGAACTGGACATTGAACTGGACTGAAATGGATAGAATTAAACTGTGCTGTACTCAAGTGAAAAGAACAAATGTACAGGTGCATCTCAATAAATTAGAATATAGTGGAAAAGTTTATTTATTTCAGTAACTCAACTCAAATTGTGAAACTTGTTTATTAAATAAATTCAATGCACACAGACTGAAGTAGTTTAAGTCTTTGGTTCTTTTAATTGTGATGATTTTGGCTCACATTTAACAAAAACTCACCAATTCACTATCTCAACAAATTAGAATATGTCATAAGACCAATAAAACATTTTTAGTGAATTGTTGGCCTTCTGGAAAGTAGTTCATTTATTGTATATGTACTCAGTACTTGGTAGGGGCTCCTTTTGCTTTAATTACTGCCTCAATTCGGTGTGGCATGGAGGTGATCAGTCTGTGGCACTGCCAAGGTGGTATGGAAGCCCAGGTTTCTTTGACAGTGGCCTTGAGTTCATCTGCATTTTTTGGTCTCTTGTTTCTTATTTTCCTCTTGACAATACTCCATAGATTCTCTATGGGGTTCAGGTTTGGTGAGTTTGCTGGCCAGTCAAGCACACCAACACCATGGTCATTCAACCAACTTCAACCAATGTGGGCAGGTGCCAAATCCTGCTGGAAAATGAAATCAGCATCTTTAAAAAGCTGGTCAGCAGAAGGAAGCATGAAGTGCTCTAAAAATTCTTTGTAAACGGGTGCAGTGACTTTGGTTTTCAAAAAACACAGTGGACCAACACCAGCAGATGACATTGCAGCCCAAATCATCACAGACTGTGAAAACTTAACACTGGACTTCAAGCAACTTGGGCTATGAGCTTCTCCACCCTTCCTCCAGACTCCAGGACCTTGGTTTCCACATGAAATACAAAACTTCCTCTCATCTGAAAAGAGGACTTTGGACCACTGGGCAACAGTCCATTTCTTCTTCTCCTTAGCCCAGGTAAGATGTCTTTGATGTCGTCTGTGGTTCAGGAGTGGCTTAACAAGAGGAATACGACAACTGTAGCCAAATTCCTTGACACGTCTGTGTGTGGTGGCTCTTGATGCCTTGACCCCAGCCTCAGTCCATTCCTTGTGAAGTTCACAATTTTGCTTGACAAGCCTCTCAAGACGGTTGGTTGTCACGGTTGGTTGTGCATCTTTGTCTTCCACACTTTTTCCTTCCACTCAACTTCCTGTTAACATGCTTGGACACAGCTTCTTTGGCAATGAATGTTTGTGTCTTACCCTCCTTATGAAGGGTGTCAACGATTGTCTTCTGGACAACTGTCAGATCAGCAGTCTTCCCCATGATTGTGTAGCCTAGTGAACCAAAATGAGAGACCATTTTTAAGGCTCAGGAAACCTTTGCAGGTGTTTTGAGTTGATTAACTGATTGGCATGTCACCATATCCTAATTTGTTGAGATTGGTGTGAATTGGTGGGTTTTGTTAAATGTGAGCCAAAATCATCACAATTAAAAGAACCAAAGACTTAAACTACTTCAGTCTGTGTGCACTGAATTTATTGAATACACGAGTTTCACAATTTGAGTTGAATTACTGAAATAAATGAACTTTTCCACGACATTCTAATTTATTGAGATGCTCCTGTATTTTGTGAAATTTAACTGTATCAGACCGGACTTAAAATACTGAGCTAGATTGAACTGAAGTGAACTGAGCTGACCTAATTGTACTGAACTGGGCTTAAATAGAAATGTATGGAATTGTACTGATCCCAACTGAAAAGAACAAAAGTATTTTCCAGAGTTTAACTGAACAAAACTGAACTGAAAAAATACTGAGCAAGATAGAAAGGAAATGACCTAATATATACTATATTGAACTGGATTGAAATGATCAGAATTGTACTAAACTCATTTGATAAAAACAAACAAACAAAAAACAAAATGAAAAACAAACAAACACGTGTTTTCTAGAATCTAACTCAAAGCAGACCGAAAAATACTAATTTAGATATAACTGAACTTACCTGATCAAAACTACACTGAATGAATTAAAATGAACAGAACTGAAAATAATTGTAATGAAAAGATCAAATACATTTTGTGAAATTTAACAATCAAACAGGACTGAAAAATATTGAGCTAGATTGAACTGTGTGGAATTTAACTGAATCAAACTGGACTGAAACATACTTAGCTAGATTGAACTGAACTGACCTGATCTAAGTTCTACTGAACTGGAAATTAATAGAATTGTACTTAACTAATTTGAAAAGAACACATTTATTTTATGGGATTTAGCTAAATCAAACTGGACTGAATAATATTGAGCTAGATTGAACTAAATAGACCTCAACCATATTTGACAGAACTGGACTGAAATAAATAGAATTGCACTGAGGTCTTTCAAAAAGTACAAATGTATTTTGAAGAATTTAACTGAATCAAACTGGACCACAAAACACTGAGCTAGACTGAACTGAACTGTCCTAAATTAAATTCTGCTGAACTTGGTTGAAATAAATAGAACTGTGCTGAACTTATCTGAAAAGAACAAATGCATTTAGTGGAATTTAACTGAATCAAACTGGTCTTAAACATACTGAGCTAGATTAAACTGAACTGACCTTAACTAATCTTAACTAAATTCTACTGAACTGGAAATTAATAGAATTGTACTGAGTTCTTTTAAAAAGTACAAATGTATTTTGTGAAATTTAACTGGACTGAAAAATATTGAGCTAGATTGAACTGAACAGACCTCAATCTAATTTGACAGAACTGGACTGAAATGAATAGAACTGTACTGAGCTCTTTTGAAAAGTACAAATGTATTTTGAAGAATTTAACTGAATCAAAATGTACCAAAAAACACTGAGCTAGATTGAACTGAACTGACCTTAACTAACCTTAACTAAATTCTACTGAACTGGAAATGAATAGAACTGTACTGAGCTCTTTTGAAAAGTACAAATGTATTTTGAAGAATTTAACTGAATCAAAATGTACCAAAAAACACTGAGCTAGATTGAACTGAACTGACCTTAACTAACCTTAACTAAATTCTACTGAACTGGAAATGAATAGAACTGTACTGAGCTCTTTTGAAAAGTACAAATGTATTTTCTGGAATTTAACTGAATCAACCTGGACTGAAAAACACTGAGCTAGACTGAACTGAACTGACCTGAATTAAATTGTACTGAAATGGATTCAAATGAATGTATTTCATGGAACTGCATCAAACTAGACTGAAAGACTAACTAGATTAAACTGATAAAAATTAATGAACTGAGATTAACTGAATTGCACTCAACTGAGAGCACAATGTATTTCACTGTTTTTATATGGAAAATCTGAGGACAAAAAAGCTCAAGTGGAAGGTGAAAGAGACAGAATGTGTCTGGATGCGTACTTGTCTTCCTGCTGGTTCTCCTCATTGTCACTGAGGTCGTCGTCGTCCACCAGGTGTCCGAACGGCTCTGAGGAGATGGACACCATGTTGGACAGGATGACCCTGCTGTCGCTGCTGCCGGTGAGCAGCAGCTGGTCGTGAGAGTGATTGTACCTCACACTCCACACCCTGAAACACAAAACACAGCGTCAAACACGCCTGCGTTCCTGCCGTCGCTCTTCCACCTCACCAACGACACCCGGACTTATTTCGCTTTTCTCTTCCTCCGTCTATATAAGCCTGGGGCACGGCTCAGAAAAAGATCCGAGCCCTCATAGCCAGGGATTGTGGGAGGATAACTCAGCTGTCAGCAGTAAAATCTGGCTCAGTCAAGACTTCTCACTAACTAATCTGTCTCCTATCCCAAAATATTCCGTAATACCTCCCAGCCCGAGGCTCAGCCGAACCCCTGTCGCCGCAAACACAAGAAATGAGAAACATGTACGGGACGTTGTTGTTGTGGCTCTTTCCTATCTAAATAGGATCAAAACGGCTCTGATTGATCCGGCGCCTCTATCTTTAAGAGATAGCATCCTGTGGCTGACATGCTATCATGCCTTGATTGGTGCGCGCGTGTGCATGTGCGCGCAGAAAGCGATACGCGATTTTGAGGCAATTATATCCAGTGACTCACACCTACGAGCAGAGACTCTCTCACAATCACACACACACTCCTCGTTCTCCACTGAAATAGATCTGCAGTGAGCTAAATCGAGCTACGCTAACACACCCCGGAGCACTACAACACACAACTATAGCATCAGCAAGATGTAAGAGCACAGATATACACACACTAATTAAAATACTGTCTTTTGCATTTAAGATAACCATGTTGAAATCTGACACGCACAGATAAAATTGCACAGGACGGCTGGCTTTGAGTGCTGCTGGTTTCAAGGAAGATGTGAAAGATCATGCTAAAACCTCATGAAAAGATGACTATCTTTGATGTGACTGAAATACAATTATAAATGTGGCTGCAAAGGTAAGTCACATTAGACAGATTAGCGGCTAATTAACCGAGATCTCACACAGGCATTCCAACTAATTAAAGGCTATGACTGTGTCATTTACCACTGGTATAAAGAACAGGACACAACATTCAGGTAGTCTTACTATTTGACAGATTTGATTCTGTTTATAGTGAAATTCAAAATATTTATTTATTTATTAAATAATAATAATAATAAAACACTATGGTTCAAAAAGTTTCCAAGGCTGGATTCATTTGATTAAAAATACAGTAAAAACCGTAATATTGTGAAATATTACTACCATGTGAATGTTTTCTATGTGAATATGTAAAATGTAATTTATTTCAGCATCATTACTCCAGTCTTAAGTGTCACATGATCCGTCAGCAATCATTCTAATATGCTGATTTGCTGCTCAAGAAATATTTCTGATTATTTTCAATGTTGAAAACAGTTGTGCTGACCAATATTTTTGTGGAAATTGTGATACACTATAATTCAAATGTTTGGGGCAAGTAAGATTAGTTTTTAAAAAGACAAACAAAAACTGACAGTAAAAATATATATATTTTTGTATTTTTATAATTCTAAGAATCCTTAAAAAAATAATGCATTACAATTTCATAAAAAAAAAAACACACACACAGATAACAATAACAACCATTGTTAATAATTGAGCACTAATAATAACTGATAATAACTGAGAAACAAATCAGCATATTAGAATGATCATGTGATCATGTGACACTGAAGACTGGAGTAATGATGCTGAAAATTCAGCTTTAATTCATGGAAATAAATTACATTTTAAAATATACTCACATGGAAAGTTGTTATTTTAAAATGTAATAATACATCACAATATTTTTGTTTTATTAAATGTGTATTTTTATTACAGTGTAAAAAAGGCTTATCTTACTTAGTATTTTTGTCTCGTTTCTAGTCAAAATATCTAAAAATTCTTAAATCAAGATGCAAGTAAAATTATGCCAGTGGCAAGCAAGTATTTTCCTTACCCCACCGGTAGATAATTTTACTTCTTTTTTTATTTTCCTTAGGAAACAGGACTAAATGTCTTACGGCATTTTGCTTATTCATTTTGCATCTTGCTTTAAGAATTTTTAGATAATTTAGCTAGAAACAAGACAAAAATAATAAATAAGATAAGCCTTTTCTGGCTGCAGACATGCACTTGCATTTTCAGACTTGCCCTCTCAGACACCTGCACCTCCACAAGTGATGTCACTTGCAGTCTTTTTTTATTTTTTATTTCATTTTATTTATTATTTTTTTAAATGAATCTCTCAACATTTGACAACAGTAGCCAGGTGGTGAAGACAAGAAAAAAGAAACTAAATTACAACATCATTCGCAATCCTCACTTGCACTCTCCGCCTGCGACATCACTTGCAATCACACAAATCACACAAATTGTGGGTGTTGCCAATGGAGACAAGATGCTGTGGTAGTTAAATGATTAAAACGAAAATGTAATAGCATAATGTAGAGGGTTCTGAAGTCATCTGTAGGAGAAAAAGACAAGACCGGCAAATCTGTGACCACAGAACAGCAGAATATGAACCCAATGCGCAAAGTCTCTCGTTAAGCGCTTTCCTGCCGTAGAAAATCATTAAAACTTAATATGGCTTAATGAATTAAAATACATTAAGTGCAAATAAAAGATCAAATTCGATATATAGTTCATTAATTTAATGTACTTTAAAGGAGAAGTCCACTTCCAAAACAAAGATTTACATATAATGTACTCACCCCCTTGTCATCCAAGATGTTCATGTCTTTCTTTTTTCTTCAGTCGTAAAGAAATTATGTTTTTTGAGGAAAACATTTCAGGATTTTTCTCCATATAATGGACTGATATGGTGCCCCAAGTTTGAACTTCCAAAATGTAGTTTAAATGCGACTTCAAACGATCCCAAATGCAGTTGTAAACAATCCCAGCCGAGGAAGAAGGGTCTTATCTAGCCAAACGATCGGTTATTTTCATTAAAAAAAAAATACAATTTAAATACTTTTTAATCTCAAACGCTCATCTTGTCTTGCTCTTCCTGAACTCTGTGTATTCTGGCTCAAGACAGTTAGTGTATGTCGAAAAACTCCAATCGTATTTTCTCCCGCAACTTCTAAAATCATTTCAAAATCATCCTACATCGCTGCAGAAGTACAGACACAGTCTTTACAAAGTGAACATGCAAAGAAGATCAAACACCCTTAACAAAAAAGGTAAAACAGTGATATAGGATGATTTTGAAGTTGAGGGAGAACATGAGATGGGAGTTTTTTGACATACACTAACTGTCATGAAGCGGAACAAAAACAGTTTAGGCAGAGTAAGACAAGACAAGTGTTTGGCATTAAAAAGTATATAAATTGTATTATTATTAAAATAACCAATTGTTTCGCTAGATAAGACCCTTCTTTCTTGGCTGGGATCGTTTACAACCGCATTTGGGATCATTTGAAGCCGCATTTAAACTGCATTTTGGAAGTTCGGCATTGTAACGGACTAAGATGATAAAGACCAAATTCAGTGTAAGTCTTATTGTTGACGCAAGTATATACAGACCAGCAGATATGAACACGTGATTTTGTGTTTATTCTGGGCTAACCTGCTTGTGTGTACATATTAGTTGTTGTAAAAAATAAAGAGGAGCATACTGAGTTTAGTGTTTATCATCTTAGTCTGTTATGCCATATTATGCCATGTTTTGTGGAGGAAAACACTATATACATACACATTATATTAACATACTGTATATCGAATTTGATATTTTAATATATATTTAATATATCTTAATTCATTAAGCCACATTAAGTGTTTAAGATTTTCTACGGCAGGAAAGCACTTAATGAGAAACTGCGCATTGTATTCATATTCTGCTGATCTGTGGCCACTGATTTGTGGGTCCTGTCTTTTTCTCCTACAGACAAGTTGCAGGACCCTGTATTTTATGGTATTAAATTAGTTTTAATCGTTTAAGTAGAGAGTGCAGGTGGTGATCGCAAGTGACATTGTAATTTAGTTTATTTTGTCTTGTCTTCACCACCTGGCTACTGTTGCAAAATGTAGAGAGATTCATAAAAATAAAAAAATAAAAAAAGACTACAAGTGACGTCACTTGCAGAAGTGCAGGTGTCTGAGAGTGCAAGTCTGAGAGTGCAAGTCTGAAAATGCAAGTGCATGTCTGCAGCCAGCCTATCGAAAAATGCAGCCTTGGTGAGCAGAATATATATCTTTCAAAAACACTGAAATATTGTAATTATTACAACTTACAGTATTTGAATGGCAGTGTAAGTGCACATTTTCAGACTTCTTGTGCCAGTGTTGGTGTGTGTTCGAGTGTATTTCTGTGTCTAACCAGTGAGAGTGCTCCTCCAGGCACTTGACGGGCTCGTTGATGTGACGCACGTCCCAGAACTTGACTTTACAGTCGTCGCCACAGCTGGCCAGGTAATACTGCTTGTTGGGGTTGAAGTCCAAATCCCGCACCAGCTGCCCATGAGCATTTTCAATGCAGTAGATCTGACTGTGAACAACAAAAACATCACACACTTAGACCAACGAAAATGAGAACGCAAACGAACAACTGAGGCTGAGCGATGGAGAGAGAAACACAGAATAGAACGAGAAAAACAGACAGAGTGGGAAAGCGAGAGATAAGGATAAAGCGTTTCTCATGAATCAAAAGCAGCCTGAGCGTCTGGGTCTGAAGGTCAAACCTCCATCAAGCGTCGTATAAAAGTGTGACAAGCCATAAAGCACAGCCTGCCGGCGTCCTCTCACAAGGTGATGACTTCCTAGGCTGCAGGCTGGATTTGCTTGTAAAGGTGCTCGGTGTGTGTGTGCTTTAGAGGACCTCAGGCTCATCTGTATGGACTAAACAGAGTCCAGACGTATTACTACACCATCACGTCTGGATTTTTCTACTCCCATTAGCCGGCTATCTCGCCACACACTCATTAGACAATTAACATGCTAATTAAAAATCTCATTAAAACAGGTAGTGAAATATTTGACGTGTGAGAGTGTATGGAGCTTCAATTAAGACTCCATTCAAGTTGAGTCTAAAGCAGCCGCTGGAGAGCCATGTTAACATTGAGAGCCTCGTTTTATTGAGTGGGAATATTAAATCAATAGCAGAGATCATTAATATTTCAACTAGGGCTGCAACTGACTACTTTTCTGCCGATCGAATAATCAGACAATTATTTTTTCGTTTTTTGAAAATCTTCAGTGGTCAGATTTTTAAAAAAAATCGAATTTCTTATTTTATTAGAGACAGTTATTTTGACAACTAATTAATCTAATGATTATTTCTTAAACAATTTTAAAGATATATTTCCTTCTTTCCTGATAAGTTTAGGATGTTGTTATTCTGTATCTTGCTCAGTGTGTCCGTAAATGGTAAATTAAAGCATACAGAAACATTTTATTTGTTTTTTGTAAGATTCCAATTAAATTCTGTTCATTTATTAATTGACAACAAACCTTCTGTCAAATGTTTTCCAATTTTCTGTCAGCAGTAAAACAAGAGCTGAATTCAAAAACGCATTAATATTCAACTTTTCATTTTCTACATCTTTACAGGACAGAAATAGTAATATGCTAGTATAGTATTTCAAATTCAGCCAAGCAGAGGCAATGCCACTGATGATATTATGATTATACACTTTCAGATAATAGCATAGAAGTTTAACCTAATTGACTGACATATAGCCTAAATATTCTGTCAAAGACATCTGTCCACATGAAAATGAAATACACATGAAATATGACCCTTCATCAAAGCTTTTAATATAAAAGTTGATTTTATTTTCATTACTGTCCACAGTTCTCTAATAGCACACAGACCCAACTAATTAACAGTGAAACCATTGTTGATTTTAAGTGATTCTTTTGATTAGTTGTTGTAGCCTTAATTCCATCATCTTATCATTTTTTCAGACATTTTTCAGCACAGCCTCAGTCTGTTCACTGACCGTTTCATGCATTTCACACAAAACTTGAAAATACACGCTCAGATTATTAGACTGTTAAATAAGTTCCCAGAGGCGAGGTGCTCAGGTTTATATCAGGAACAAAAATCGTGTTTCGAAAAAATTGACTTGACGATCGACAAACAAACTCAGTTGAGACCCAACTCAGACTCTAAACGAGAGACTCACAAACAACACGTCTTTAGGTCTACAAGAAGAAATCTTTCTCAGAATAAATACCAGTTTAGACAACAGATCCCACTATTGAGTGACTTCTACAAAAAGATGACAGTGATTTAGTTCTTCATACACTGACATAATTAATTAAGAGATTAATTTTAAAAGTATGCCATTAAAAATAAAATGATTATTTAATTCAGGTAAAAACTAATTGTCAGTCACACTATATATGGTGGCCTTATATACTATGTACTTATTAATTGAATACAATATACTTTTTATGTACACACTTGTTGGTTCATTGTAATTACAGTACCACTTTAGATTAGGGAACATATACTTACTATTAAATAACTCCCATCACTCATTATTAATTAGCATACATATTACATCATACTGGCAGTTTATTAGTACTTAATAATGAATATATGTGTTCCCTTATCTAAAGTCACTGTAATTACATTTAAAGTACTCGCATTTATCAATATTTGTACTGTAGTAACACTGTTAAGTTTACCCCTAACTGTAACCCAAAACCTTCTAAACCTTCAAACCTTACCCTCTAGTATAATCCTAACCTTAGCCCTACCCTTACTATTAAAACCCAACCCTACCCTACCGCAATTGTATTAGTAGTAAAAGAGTGAATTTTCCAGGAACAACATGTAGTTATGCAGTACATTTATAGCCTAATAGGTATTTAATGTTAGTACAAAAAAAATGTGTGATGATTTTTTTAAGTAAGACTTACTGAAAAAATAAATCCTTTGGAGTAATATAAATGACAGGAATTGTCTTGTGACAAAGTTGAAAAATGTACCAGAATAATAAAAACAAAGAACAAAAGGAAATATTTTGAGGAAACGTGGGTAACCAATTTATGACCTCATAACTTTCATATGTATATTTCTCTATCTCAATCTGATTCTTCAGTACATTAAACAGTCACTGGTCACCACTGACTTCCATAGTATTTTTTCCTATACTACTGAAGTCAAACAGTTGCTGGTCCCCATTGACTTCCATATTATTTCATTCCATACTATGGAAGTCAAAGGAACACTCCACTTTTTTTTTTAAATAGGCTCATTTTCCAACTCCCCTAACTATACTAAGACTGACTGAAAAAAAAAAAAATGTGATTTTCTAGACCAATATGGCTAGGAACTATACTCTCATTCTGGCGTAATAAGCAAGAAACTTTGCTGCCGTACCACGCAATGATATTACGCTGCGCCTGAAAATTGTCTCCTTGTGCTAGCGGGTGGTCACGTTGGTTATGTTGACGGAAATTAGCCTATTTTCAGGTGCTGCGTAATATCAATGCACTTGCTGCACCCATGGTACAACTCTTTGGTCATTTTTGAGTGAGATGCTAACGGTCTAATCAGATTCAATGATCTATGCTAAGCTATGCTAAAAGTGCTACCGCCAGACCCGGAGATTGGCGGAATGGATTCAAAAACAGTAAACTCAACTGTTTAACTCTAGAGGAGTTGGAAAATGTGCCTATTTTTTGTTTTTTAAAGTGTTCTTTTAAACGGTTGCTGGTCCCCGTTGACCTCCATAGTATTATTCTCCGTACTATGGAAGTCAAACAGTTGCTGTTCACCGCTGATTTACATAGTATTATTTTCCATACTTTGGAAGTCAAAAAGTTGCTGGTCCCCACTGACTTCCATAGTATTTTTTCCCATATTTGTAAGCCAAATAATTGCTGAGCTCTGTTAAGCTCGGCAGTATTTTTTTCATACTTTGTAAATCAAACAGTTGCTGGTCCCCACTGACTTCCTTAGTATTATTTTTTTCCATACTATGGATGTCTAATAGTTGCTGGTTTTCAGACTGTGGAAGTCAACTGGGGACCAGCAGTCTGGCTACACATTCTTTAAAATATCTTCTTTTGTGTTCAGTAAATGATGGTAGAATTTTCTTTTTTGGCAGGACTATCACAAAACACTAAATGTCCCTTAAACATCAGGTAAAAAAAAAAATAAAACCACAGTTTTACAGGTTACTGTTGACAAATGGACCAGACTCTGTGCTGATATTGTTGGATGCCCTCTAGTTGGCCTTCTCAAACCAAGCTGACGTAACGGAGAAGACCTCTAGCAGACGGACGGGTTGTGAACCTTCTCTTTCTCCCGGTTAAGGAGCAGGGGACGTGTCCCGAGCCACAGCCAGCTCCCGACCCGGCCAAGGAAATGGAGCAAGAAATGAGGTTAGCAGCGCTGCTCCTGAGTCCTTCATGCTTGTAAATGTGAAATTGGGATCCGATCAGGCAAAGCCTGGGTGAGCACACGCCACACAAAATCGGACAGAGATTAGTTTGTGTTGATCCGTAAGCCCGCGGACACGGCACGGACCAATCTGCGTCCTCTGCCCAACGTCCCTTTCCTGGCCGCAGAAGTCATTATGAGCCGCTGTTCCGCACTGCAGCGAGGCAAGGCCGGCTGATAAATGGACGTGGCTGAGCGGATCGGGCTGCGGTTCCCCAGCGCTCACGGAGCCGGACCTCTGTTTCCATGGCAACAGCCAGGCACATGACGGCGGAGCGAGACAGGCTGAATGGAAGGGCTAGAGGCCTGATGTCTGCCTCCGTCTACAAGGAAGACAGTTTAAAAGCATGTGGATTTCAAACAGCTCTTAAACGCTCTGCAGGAAATGGCACTTTCTAAAGGCTACGGGTTATTAGATAGACAGCAGGAAAGTTAAAAGGTCAGGAGACAGTCTGTGGATGTATGCAGTCTGACACGTTGAGAAGACGTCCAGTGTTAAAACACTGGCGTGTGTGGCTCACAATGAAACAGCAGATATAGCTGTAGTTTAAATTATTGCCTTTTTTTTCAGTAAAGACATCATGATATTAGTCTCGCAGGATCTAGAGAAAAAAAAACTGTCTGAAAAGAAAGAGTTAAAAAATAATAATACAAAAATTATAGAAAATCAATTATATAAGAAAAATATATATATATTTTTTATTTTAAAAGTAAACTGAAATTAATAATCATTTTATCGCTTCTATTAGAAATTTGTATTCAATTATGTTGTATTGCATGTCTAATTTTATTTTAACTTTTTATTTTAATTTAAATGTAATGATAACATTATATATAAAAAAAAAATGTCAAAACAATTTCTTCCACTGTGTTGGTATTGTATATTTATAACACTATATTTTAACTACAGCAGCATGTAAATTGATACATTTTGATTAGTGTATGGCATATTTCAGCTTTTATTCTTACTTTTTATTTTATTTTATTAATTCAAAATATCAGTGTCATATATTCATAAAATATTAATTTGACAAATATTCTTTCTCAAAGTTTTTGCCAAATTATTTTTTATTAGAAATGACATAAATATAGTATGACTGACAATCTGTAATATAAGTGAATCAAACAGTTTTTATTTAGGAATAACAGTAATTTTATGTTTTCTTTTATTTGACCCAGATCCTAGTTGTTAAAGCAATATAAAATAAAGTAAAGTTAAATAGGGGAAAAATTGCTAACATCACATGCATGCATATAGCTTCTCATGACCCTTGAAAACCTACATCTGGAATAGATACAGATGATAGAAAATGAGAAGAGCGAAGTAAATGAATGTACCTCCGGGCATATTTGACATTATTCTTGAAATAAAAAAAAAATAAAAAAAGAAGCATTTAAGCTGAAACTTTTGATGAAGCAGTTTCCCGTTAACACCTTCCTCACTGAGCTGTAAATGAATGTGCTGACGTCTCCTGAAATCAGCGCAATCAAACTGCAGGGCATATTTTCACTCAACGGTTATCATGCAACCTCAATCTATCACACACTGCTCTTTCTAGCAGAGGATCCTCCATCAGCGTTATACAGTGATCATATTAAAGTTATCTCAACTTTGTAGGTTTAATACATAGCTTGAAATAAACTGCATTACGAATGGAAATATGACAGATTTCTCTTGTTGTGACATTCATCATGTACGGTAACAGAAACAGCACTTTTCGGAGTAACTTTTTAGAATATAACAATGTGGAGTCATTGCCATGTTTATGTGTACATGGTGTACATAGTTTAAAAGTTCCTTGTTTTAACCTTACGCCATAATATTGTGATAATAATGTGATTATAACTACAGCAAGGATTCACCTCTCAAGTGTCTGTACATCGACACAAACTCTGTTCTGTGCATCTCAAACATCATCATCTCCTGGTCTTCATTTCTCTCTCATCTCCTCTCATCAGGTCTGACTGTTATCCAGGGATCAATAGCACTGTGATTATTATTCCTCCAGCAGCGCTCACGTGAACATTCATTTCTCTTGACACACAGCTTTCCTCCTCTCACACTCACACACCAGATCACGAGAATCTGAACTGCACAACTGGTGAGGAACAGATCACCGTGTCAAACTAAGACTACTGGGACACATTTCTTTAAGGTGTGATGTTTGACACTGCATTATTAGTGTTGAGAAACATCTTCAGTCTTAATGTTCAAAACATTGAGTCAACCATAATATTTCTAAATAATATAGACAAAATAAAGAGTACCAAAACATACCATGAAATTACCATTATCACAAAGCATTTTTGGTCATCTATCATGATTATAACATGGGTTTCTGGTAACGTGGAGCACCATACCTTATGAATTACCACAAATTACCATGTGCACTACTGTTCAAAAGTTTGGACAGTATTTCGTATTTTGGAAAGAAGTTTCTTCTGCTCACCAAGGCTGCATTTATTTGATCAAAAATACTGTAAACTGTGTAATACTGTGAAATATAACTACAATTCAAAATAACTGTTCTGTTGTAATATACTGCTGTGATCAAAGCTGTCTTCACTGTCTTCACTGTCACATAATCCTCAAAAAAAATACTAATATGCTGATTTGCTGCTCAAAAATTATATATATATATGACCCTGGACCACAAAACGTCATATGTTGCACGGGTATATTTGTAGCAATATCTAACAACACATTGTATGGGTCAAAATGATCGATTTTTATTTTATGCCAAAAATCATTAGCATATTAAGTAAAGATCATGTTCCATGATATATTGTGTTCCAAGATATTTTGTGAATTTCCTACCGTATATATATCCAAACTTACTTTTTGATTAGTAATATGCATTGTTAAGAACTTCATCTGACAACTTTAAAGGTGATTTTCTCAATATTTTGATTATTTTGCACCCTCAGATTCCAGATTTTCAAATAGACCAATTATCTGTTTGGAAACATTCGAGATGTGCACGCAGCATGGTTGCAGAAAACCCGCAGAGATAACCTTTACAGCTAGAGAATTACAAGGATACGGCACAAAATAATTAGATTTAAAAAGAGTACAGATTATATTGATTAGATGTCATTTTTAAAATGTTATTCGCATATTACCACAGCTTGTCACCCCGCCATAAGCAATGTTATTCAACGAAATTGACGTTCGATAGTGGGACAGTCTTACAGGGATGACGTTTTTTTATGGGCGGTTCAAGTGGCAGTCTATGGAGCCATGGAATAAAAGAATAAAAAAGGTAAATTTGATTTTATATTTCAAAATTCTGACTTTATTTTCGCATTCCAAGATCCCACAACTCTAGAGAAAAACAACTCGTCATTCTCTCTTTTCCCCTCGGCTCAGAGTTTATATCCCACACTACCGCTTTTTTCCCTCAGAATTAACAAACTCACTAGTTTTGTTAAATTGAGTTATAAAGTCCGAATTATGAGATATAAACTTGCATTTGTGAGAAACAAAAATCAGAATTGTGAGATAAAATAAAAAATGTTAATAGTAATAGGTTTAAATAATATTTCATGCTGTAACTGTAGGGCTAATACAGTACATCCCGTATGAACAGCATATGTGAATATTATGTAGACCTATTGCTTAAATCAAATTTATGTTTTAAAAGTAGAGTAATCATAGCAGTTTTCATCCATAGTCTGTCCGTTTAAGCGTCTGCGTTTAGCTTCAAATGGCGTCTTTGACTACAGTATTGTATAAAAATTATTTGCATTCCGATTTTGACATCAAAAGGCACAAAAATATTTTTTTTCTCTTATTCCATGGAGTTTACCCGTTTACCTCCACTTGCTACCAGTGTTTTTCAGCAACGACTATGCGCGCGCAGCTGCAAATGATGTCACTGTGACGTCTACTCCAAATTGGTCTATAGTTGTATATCAAACAAATATCGTCCTATCATAACTAACCATACATCAATGGAAAGCTTATTTATTTAGCTTTCAGATTATGTATAAATCTCAATTTAAAAAAAATTAACCTTATGACTGGTTTTGTGGTCCAGGGTCACATAAACATACATACATATATATATATATATATATATATATAAATGGTAATAATGTGACATAGTACCATGGTACTGCCACATTTACATATTACTCTTCCGTCTGTGAGCTTATACAAATGTTAAAGAGATTTGAAGTCATGAGTCTTGTGTGGTGCAAACTCTATGGGCAACTGAAAAGAGATCTAAAAGCTACAGGATGTCATTGCAATGGTGTTCTGGGTGGTTGCTAGTTTTTTTAACTCCAAAGTAAAGTAAGCTTCATTAGTCAGCAACAGAGAGAAGTGGTGCATACATACCTCTCTCAGCTCTTGTTAACTGAAACACAATCACAACACAGTATGGTACAATAGTTTATGTGCCTGAGATGAAGGGAAACCAGTCTGATCAATTAGCCATAACAGCCTGAAGGAATTGAAAGCTCTAAGTGCTACAGATTAAAAATTTGGTCTGGTGTCTGGGAGTTTGAAACAACTCAAAAAGTAGCCATGAACACTGTATCTAAATGATGCTCCTCACATCCTACCTCATACTCCGCAGGTCCCAGCCTCGGATAGCCGTGTCATTGGCCGTGGCCAGCTGTGTGCTGTTGTGATGTGGGCTCCATTTGCCTGCTGTGAACTTCAGCTGCCCTTTGCCCTCCAGAGTGGCACTGCTCGAGATCTGTGGGAGGAGAATCGATTCACATACATCTCAATCAATGGCTGCATATTCACCAGCAATGTGAGGCAAGCCTGCTCACAGTCCCTGACGGTCACAGTAAATATCAGCGCACAGAAATACGAAAGAACGGCAAATAACACACTGAATTAAACCTGAAATTTTGAAGTAGAAGAATTGAAATAGTGTTTTCTTGTAAAAAAAGTACTTTTTTTAAAGTGAAGATTGCACAGTGAAGAGCCTTTAGAGAAAATAGAAACATCTGTAAAACATGACAGTTCTTCTGTCTTATGGAGGTTTTTGACAATATCTGAGAATGCAAAGTAGTTGTGTTAGTTTATTTATAATTTTATTTATTTACAGTGTTAATATAACATGCAATAGAGTGCCACAGTGCTCACCCACTGTTTTCTAGTAACCTTGTTTATGGAGGTATCATCCATTTTATAGGCATATATATAAAAAAAAAAAAAAAAACATTAAATATTCAAGCATTATATGCCAAAAAATCAAACCAACCAGCTATGAGGTAATTCACAACCTTGATTTGAAGCAAAAAGTGCAACAAAAAGAAAAAAGACGGTGTGCTTAACAGCTTTAATGAGGGTAAGAACCAGGGCTGCCAGGTTTTCACAACAAAACCCACCCAATTGCTACTCAAAACTAGGCCAAAAGTAGCCCAATCGCATTTTGAGGGGGGTCCCCAATTAATAATCACATTCTGTGGGGGGTAAAAAACGCTGGGATCCCAAGCATTCCAGGGGCTATGTTACTGCGGTCGGCGGCAGCAGTGTTAAAGTAGCCCAATTCCGTGAGAAAACCACAGACTTGGCAACACTGTTAAGAACTACAATCCCCTGAAACACTGCAAAAGATAAATTAAAAAAAACAACTGAAAAATGTACAACTATTAATTTAAAATTGTTGATTATATTTATACACTGACCAAAATTATAAACACAACACTTTTGTTTTCGTCCCAATTTTTCATGAGCTGAACTCAAAGATCTAAGACTTTTTCTATGTACACAAAAGGCCTATTTCTCTCAAATATTGTTCACAAATCTGTCTAAATCTGTGTTAGTGAGCACTTCTCCTTTGCCAAGATAATCCATCCACCTCACAGGTCTGGCATATCAAGATGCTGATTAGACAGCACAGGAAACTTAGACAGCCGGCCACAATAAAAGGCCACTCTAAAATGTGCATTTTTATCACACAGCACAATGCCACAGATGTCGCAAGTTTTGAGGGAGCATGCAATTGGCATGCTGACTGCAGGAATGTCCACCAGAGCTGTTGCCTGTGAATTTAATGTTCATTTCTCTATCATAAGGCATCTCCAAAGGTGTTTCAGAGAATTTGGCAGTACATCCAACCGGCCTCACAACTGCAGACCACGTGTAACCACACCAGCCCAGGACCTCCACATCCAGCATCTTCACCTCCAAGATCGTCTGAGACCAGCCACCTGGACAGTTGCTGCAACAATCGGTTTGCATAACCAAAGAATGTCTTCACAAACTGTCAGAAACCGTCTCAGGGAAGCTTCTGCATGCTTGTCATCCTCATCAAGGTCTTGGAGAGATGTACTCTTCACGGATGAATCCCGGTTTTCACTGTACAGGGCAGATGGCAGACAGCGTGTATGGCGTCGTGTGGGTGAGCGGTTTGCTGATGTCAACGTTGTTGATCGAGTGGCCCATGGTGGTGGTGGGGTTATGGTATGAGCAGGCATATGTTATGGACAATGAACACAGGTGCATTTTATTGATGGCATTTTGAATGCACAGTGATACCGTGACGAGATCCTGAGGCCCATTGTTGTGCCATTCATCCACGACCATTACCTCATGTTGCAGCATGATAATGCACGGCCCCATGTTGCAAGGATCTGTACACAATTCCTGGAAGCTGAAAACATCCCAGTTCTTGCATAGCCAGCATACTCACTGGACATGTCACCCATTGAGCATGTTTGGGATGCTCTGGATCGGCGTATACAACAGCGTGTTCCAGTTCCTTCCAATATCCAGCAACTTCGCACAGCTATTAAAGAGCAGTGGACCAACATTCCACAGGCCACAATCAACAACCTGATCAACTCTATGCGGTTTTCGGACCCCCCCAATACAGAAAAACTGCACATTTTTGAGTGGCTTTTTATTGTGGCCAGCCTACGGCACACCTGTGCAATAAACATGCTGTCAAATCAGAAACTTGATATGCCACACCTGTGAGGTGGATGGATTATCTCGGCAAAGGAGAAGTGCTCACTAAAGCCGGGCTCACACTACAGGATTTTTAGCCCGATTTTGCCCCGATTTTCCCCTCCCTAAAATCGGAGCAAAAATCTTGTCGAGCACCTCGATCGGTCCCGATGTTCAGCACGGATTATCTGGTAATGTGAGACGTTCAAAACACGTATGTATCATGGTGCTAAAGAATAATCTATCATATTTGAAAATATTGTAGCACCTACACTAAACAGACTCTAAACCAAAATGACAGTGTTAACAAAAGAAAACATTTGCTAAAGCAACCATGGCATCTTATATTGCTTCTAAAAGTCTTTAAGCTCTTTTATAATGACTTGTGTTTCATTGGATTCGTACCCGAGTGCTTCACATCACAATTGTAATGCTGTACCAGGTGTGCTACCGAGCAAGTTTACAATGACAGAAAAGCCAAACATATGAAGCTGGTTGTGTGATGCAAACATCAAAATGTATTAGTTCACAAAACATGCACTATGATAAAAGAGTTTGGAGCTCATAATATAATATTGTGCTAAATATTGTGATAAAGTTATTGGCGTTTTACTGCCTTTAGTGTTCGTGACGACCCATGTGTATGTCTGTCGTCTTTCGGTTGAATTGCTCCGCCTCCTAACTGATTGCCCTTGGATGGGTTTTGTCGAGGACACCTGTTGCCGGGTTCCTGTCTGGCCTTTTGAATAGCAGCATCACAACTGGCCAGCGGGAGCTGCATGTGGGATTTGATTTTGTTTGGTTTCTGTTTATCTTTGTTTTATTTTATGCATCCGACACTCCTACAGCCCATTACATGTTCATTCACTTAACTTTACACTACTGATTCTTTACTGTCTCACGCTACATTGTTTAGTTTCTGTATAGTTCTATTATGTTAATGTGTATTATTTGCACTTTCTCGTGTGTCCCCCTTTTTGTTACGTCCTTTTCGAGCCGTGGGGCGTAACAAATGGGGGCTCGTCCTCTTCATAGTAAAATTGATTTCTTAATGTGTGATTGAAATATTTGATATATTCATTCGTTTAGTTTTGGATTTCATTCATTCGTTTGAACAGTTTGAAATCTTGATTTGCTCGCAACGTTTTGAGGGAAATCCTATTTGAATAGTTTGACGTCACATTGCAATTTAGTCATGTGTTTGGGAACACCTGAAAGTGATTGATGCAGTTTGGTCGCCGTTCGGAGTCACAGACGGGTAAGTGGCTCTTGTGAAAATTTGTTTGTTTTACTTGGGGTTTTTCCCGGTTAGGCTTGGTGACATGTTTTCTTTGAGACATGTCGTTTTTGTTGTTTTGGTAGTGCTGTGGTGAAACCGGATAGTTGCGTTTGTTTTGGGAGCGCTTCCATGCGGTTGTGAACTGTCGCTGGTAACCAGTTGCAGTTTCACCCATTGGGTTTATGTGCTTTAATTTCCCCCCGCCGATTGGGTATTTGGGAAAGGTAGATAGAGGGAAAATTCAGAGTGTTTGCTTGCACAAGTAGTTGCTTGCGGTCTGTGAGATACTTATGGCTGATGTTGAAAAGTTTGTCAATTTGAAATAAAACTGAAATAAAACAACAATCTGAACAAGGTGAACTCGAGTTAGAGAAAGCAAAGATGGAGCTGGAGTACCTAAAACTTAAATTGTTACAGGAAAGTAAGATTGAAAGTGGTGCTTCAGTAGAATCCGGTGCTTGTGCAAGTTTTCCACTTCATCAAAATTTAAAACTTGTTCCTAAATCCACAAACATGACCCAGATGTATTTTTTGCTCTTTTCGAACGTGTCGCTGAAATACAAGGTTGGTCCAAAACAAATTGTGTGTTGTTGTTGCAGTGCGTGTTAGTTGGTAAGGCTCAATTAGCTTTTTCTGCTTTGACTATGGAAGAGTTCAAAGATTATGATACTGTTAAGTCGGCAGTGTTGAAAGAGTGTGTGCCTGAAACATATGATTCCAGGTCAGACACATTTGGAGTTTGTGCGGGATTTAAGACGACATGTTACACGCTGGTGTTTGCCTCTTAATGTGGAAACATTTGATGATTTGCTTGAGTTAATCATAAACGAACAGTTTAAAACCTCTGTTTCAGAGCAAAATGTGACATATGTTAACAAACACAAAGTTCAGTCTCCAGAAGAGGCCGCGTCGTTGGCTGATAACTTTGTGCTTACTCATAGGAGAACTGTTGTTGGTTGGCAGACACCGGAGGAAGGGAACATAGTTCGTTTTGCAAATACTCCTTCACAGCCCGGTCGCATTTTTTCAAAGTTGATGCGTCTAAAATGTGTAACTACTGTCGTGGAAAAGGGCACTGGAAAGCAGATTGTTTGATACTTAAAAGTAAAAATAAACGCATTGAGACAAATAATTCCAAACCTGCTGCAGTGGCCAATTCTGTTCACTTAGATGGGGCTGAATCTAGATTAATGATTCTAATGATTGTTTTGCTCCTTTCATTACAGAAGGTCGAGTGTCGTTATTGGATGGATCTGTGGAAGTTCCCATTAAAATTTTGTGAGACACGGGAGCTGTGGATTCGTTCCTGGGAAGAGTATGTTAGTTCGGGGAATGGGTTTTAATACACTATCAGTTCCTTTACATAAAGTGAAGATCAACTCCGATTTAGTGACTGGTGAGGTAGTGGTAGGACTGCGCCCTGTTTTGCCGATTGAAGGTGTCCACTTTATTTTAGGTAATAAATTGGCAGAGGGCCAGGTTTGGCCTAATGTACCTTCATCTCCTGTGGTTTTAACTGAAGGGGAGGTTAGTCAGGAAGTTACCAAGAAAAACCCTGTGGCTGTTGTAACTTGGGCCGTCTAAAAATGCTGAGTGAGTGTCGACAGACGAAACTAAAAGAGTGTCAAACGAAATTGTTTCTCTTTCTGTACCTGACTTGTCTGATTTGTCTTTTCCTTTCTCCACAGAAGAATTCAGGAAGGAACAGAATTCAGATTCTTCACTGGCTGAACTGTTTACTCTTGCTCTTTCTGGCAGTGACGTACCTGATGTTGCCAGAGCATTGTTCAGGACGGACTTTTGTTGAGGAAGTGGAGTCCTCATGGTGAGGATTTTGTTGGTGATCCTATTATTCAAGTGGTTGTTCCCACAAAGTATCATTCTGTTGTTTTGGAAGTTGCCCATTAAAAAGCTGGTCACCTCGGGTTTAGGAAAACCTATGACCGGATTCTGCGTCATTTTTGTCATTTTTTTTGGGCCACGATTGAAGCGTGATATTTCAGCTCATATTAAAAAGTGTCATACTTGTCAAGTCACTAGTAAGCCAAATCAGAACTTAAAACCGGTTCTGTTAAACCCGATTCCAGCTAATTGTGAACCCTTCGAGCATATTATTGTGGATTGCGTGGGTCCACTTCCGCCTTCAAAATCGGGAAGCAAATATGTGCTTTAGCCACACGTTTTCCTTCTGCTTATCCTTTGCGCACAATTACATCCCGTTCAATTGTAAGAGCTTTGTTACAGTTAATGTCAATTTTTGGCATCCCTAAAATCAGTGATCAGGGTACAAAACTTACATCACATCTTTTCCAACAAGTTTTGAAACAACTAAGAATTAAGAATAATCTTGCTAGTGCATATCATCCACAAAGTCAAGGAACGTTGGAGAGGTTCCATCAGACCTTGAAATCTCTCCTTCGTGCTTTTTGTGTACAGCTGGATAAAGATTGGGAGGAGGGTTTGCCCTGGTTATTACTGGCGGCACATGAGGTTGTACAAGAAAGCACTGGATTTAGTCCTAGCGATTTAGTTTTTGGTCATAGAGTTCGTGGGCTTTTGGCAGTACTTCAAGATTCAGTTAAAAGTTCAGATTCACCAAAAAACTTGCTTTCGTATGTGGATGGGTTTCATCATATATTGATACAAGCAAGAGAGTTGGCCAGTATTAAGCTTGAAAAGCAACAGAACAATATGAAACAGTTGTATGATTGCAAAACTGAACGTCGTGTTTTTGAGCCGGGAGATCAGGTTCTTGTATCACATCTTTTACCATATTCTCCTTTTGAAGCGAAATTTGAAGGTCCATATGTGATAAAATGTAAACTGAGTGACGAGAATTATATAGTAGCAACCCCCCATCGTAGAAGGTCTGCTCAGTTATACCATGTAAACTTGTTGAAACCGTACTACGAGAAGTCTAAGTCAAATATTGACAGTTCCATTCATTCAGTATTACTTGTGATGTCTGATGGTAAGAATTTTTGTTCAAGGGAGAAGGAGGGTGATGAACCTTGGGTATAACACGACATTGATGTGGGTAATGCTTCTCCTATTAAACAGCATTATATAGAGTGTCACCAGAAAAACAGAAGCTTATGGAAGCAGAAATTAAGTACATATTGGAAAATGATATAGCGATCCCTTCGAATTCAGACTGGGCATCTCCGTGCTTGTTGGTAGCAAAGTCTGATGGTTCGGTAAAGTTTTGCACAGATTTTCGTAAACTTAACAGCGTGACAAAGCCTGATTGCTTCCCACTTCAGCGAGTTGACGATTGCGTTGATCAGGTTGGTTCAGCCAAATTTGTAACTAAGCTTGACCTGCTTAAAGGGTATTGGCAGGTGCCTTTAAGTCAAAGAGCTCAGGAGATTTCCTCATTTGTTATTCCGTTAGGCCTCTATTCGTACAAAGTTATGAGCTTTGGGTTAAGAAATGCACCTGCCACCTTTCAACGGATGATGAACCATGTGGTTTCAGGCCTTGAAGGGTGTGCGGTGTATTTAGATGACCTTGTCGTGTTCAGTGATAGTTGGGATTTACACCTAAAGCGCTTGGGTGCTGTCTTGAAGCATCTGTCAGACGCCAAATTGACAGTGAACCTGGCAAAATGTAATTTTGCTCAGGCTACTATAACGTGTCTTGGCAAAGTGGTGGGGAACGGAGAGGTCCGGCCAGTAAGTGCCAAAGTTCAGGCTATCTGTGACTATCCTGTTCCTACTACAAAAAAGGAGCTCATGCGCTTTTTAGGATTAGTAGGTTACTATCGTTCCTTCTGCTGTAATTTCTCTTCAGTAGTCGCACCACTTACCAATCTTTTAAAGGCCAAGGTAAGATTTGTTTGGTCGTCAGATTGTGCACTGGCTTTTGACAACGTTAAATCTTTGTTGTGTTCCTCTGCTGTTCTGGCTGCCCCTTGTTTCGAGATGCCTTTTTCATTACAGGTGGATGCAAGTCAGATTGGTGCCGGGGCTGTCCTCCAGCAGGATGATGAAGGCGTGGTCCGCCCTGTCAGTTTCTTTTCTCGCAAGTTTACCTCGTATCAATTGAATCATTCGGTGGTAGAGAAGGAAGCTTTGGCTTTGATTTGGGCGTTACAACACTTCAATATTTATGTTAGTTTGGGTCAACCCATTGTGGTCTACACAGATCACAACCCGTTGACGTTTCTGAATTCTTTTCACTGCCCAAATCAAAGGCTTATTCGTTGGTCTTTATATTTTACAGGCCTACTCCCTTGATATTCGACATGTCAGAGGATCTGAAAATATTGTCGCTGATGCACTGTCGCGGGCTCCCCGGGTAACTAAAGTGTAGTTAAAGATTTTGCTAATTTTTGTTTTGTATATTACAGGGATTCTTGACAGACACCTGTCTTAAGGGGTGGGGTGTGACGACCCATGTGTTTTAAGTTTTAGAATAATAGAGGCACAATCTAAGGTGAGATCTACACTAAGATGATAAAACCAGAACATACTCTAAGCAAGTATCTAAGAAGTCACTAGAAAATACTCACAAACCTGACACCTACTGCTAAATTAATAAAAACAGGTCCTTTATCTAATAAATAATCACAGAGCACTGAGTAATCACTTTATTTGTACTCAGTTGCTGTTGCAAAAGCTGTTGAAAAGCAGATTTTCCCGTTCTCTGAACCTCTCCTGCTGATTTTTCATGGTTTATCACTGTGCTGTAGCTCACTGACCACAGAGAAAACAGATTCAATATTCCAGCACAAACACCAGCCTGAGCTACTGAACAATAACACATTGATCCCCCTTTTGATAATCTGCCTATCAGACAACATTTTAATGCATGATAAACACACTCAAAACAGCAGGGAGCACGATTATTTGTATTATGCTACTTTTTAAAATGATTTATTTTGCTTAAATGCTACACATGGGCCCTTTTCTGAAGAGAAGAAACATAAAATGCATTCCAACAAGCTTACTAAAAAATTCATAGAGAGGAATCTTACATATAAATGTACTTATTTTTATATAATGCTAAAGCAAAATTAACAACTCAAATCACTCAAATCAAATCAACTCAACTCAAGTCAAATTAAACTGGAATATTGAACCACATATTTTGTGTGCTATATATTTCAGGGCTATTATCTATGGTGACCGGGAGGGGACACCTTTGGTTCACTTAAGTTTGTCGTGGCCACGACATATCAACTCGTGGGAACGTGATATGTCGTGGCCACGAGATCATTTTGTCGAGGTAACGACATCCTTATGTCGTGGCCACGTCTTATTATGTTGAGGAAACGACATGCGCTTCTCGTGGCCACGAGTTTAATGCGTAAACAAACCTGCGTGACCATAGTAACCAGGGATTATCAGAGATATATTTATTATTTTATTTTGAATTAAGGAATTATTATATTAATTATTATAGAAATAAATACATTATTAAATGATTATATTAGTAACGGGATGCTGTCTATGAGAATGCTGTCTGTGCGCGATGCATTCGAAAGAAGTTTATCATTAATAAATATTACCCAAAGTACATCAAATAAAATAGGCCTACAAGATATTTTTATCCAACCTTCTATTAACTGATCGTTTTTTCAGTATTATTATTATTATTATTATTATTAGCCTATTATTTTATTTTCGTTTATGTTCCATCTCTTTACTTAATGTTCTATATGTAAATACTGTAAATGCTCGACATATGTTATATGACTGGGATTTTTACTGGAATGCAGTTTAATAAATCTATCTCTGATAATCCCGGGTTACTATGGTCACGCAGGTCCCCCCCCACCTCCCACCCCCCTCATTTTGATCTTGTTACTTAACGTTCTATATGTAAATGGCATAAATACAATCATAAAGTCAAAACTTTATTGGCTATATTTTATATTTATTTTGTATCGCTTTGCCTAACGTTCTGTAGGCCCTATATGCTAGTATTTGCTATATTTTGCAAATACTGTAAACGACAATTATGCCAATAAAGTTTTGATTGTATTTATGCCCGTGTGTGACGATAAATGATTTACAAATGAAACTACGTCAATATATAGGCTAGTCTATTAATTAGACGAAATAAAATAGAATATATGTCAAATTCAACCTTTAAACTGCATTCCAGTAAAAATCCCAGTCATATAGCATATTCAAATTTTTACTGTATCATTTACATTCAAAACTTTAAGTAAAGAGATAGAAATTAAGGTAAAAAAGATAACGAATACAAAGGAATGATACAAATATTACAGAAAAAAAGAGGATCAGTTAATGGACTTAAAAGACTGTGGGATGCATGAAATGTTTGTAGGACTATTTGATATACTTTATGTAATATTTATTAATGATCAACTTCTTTTAAATGCTGTGTACATCGCGCACAGACAACATTCGCATAGACAGCATCGCATAATATTATCATTTAATACTGTATTAATTTCTATAATAATTAATATAATAATTCCTTAATTCAAATAAAATGGTAATAAATATATCTCTGATAATCCCGGGTTACTATGGTCACGCAGGTTTGTTTACGCATTAAACTCGTGGCCACGAGAAGCGTATGTCGTTTCCTCAACATAATAAGACGTGGCCACGAGAAATGGGTGTCGTTCCCTCATCATAGCATCTCGTGGCCACGACATAAGGATGTCGTTACCTCGACAAAATGATCTCGTGGCCACGACATAATATCACGTTCGCACGAGTTGATATGTCGTGGCCACGACAAACTTAAGTGAACCGAAGGTGTCCCCTCCCGGTCACCGTAATTATCAGCTTGTTATTAAGCATGAATTTCTTATTTAGTAGTTTTGTCTTCTTGTACAAAAATTGTTGTAGCAAAATTAATCAAAATTAAATGAACATAAAGGTTCCAAAAGTTGGTGTTTTCACAGCGAATGGCACTGAAAAACTCAAAGAACCTTTTAGTGAACAGTTTTTTTTCTCAGTGTAAAGAACATTTTAGTAATATGAAGAACCAATTTTTCACTATAAAGAACCTTCTGTGCAATAAAAAGTTTTTTATGAATATTAAAGGTTCTTCATGGAACCATCAATGCCAATAGAGACCCGTTATATTTATAAGGTTACTGTTGATTATTTTCTCAGCCAGTTTGTTTGAGAACGCTTCTTCCTTTGGAGAAAACGCCCCAGATACATGCAGACGTGAGCCTGGTGGCTGCTTCTCGCTTCCTTTTCTGTTTGTGGGATTCAGCGATATTTGTATAAAACACTGGCAGACGCAGCATGGTGATAAACACATCAACCTGAGCTGTTCAGAAGAACAGAGGGATGAGCGGATGGGGGAGGCTGACGAGTGTGTGTGTGTGTGTATGTTGTGTGGATGGGGGCGGCATGAGGGAAGATTTGCATGAGGCAGATTAGCATTCTTCACGACACCGCTGGAATCTAGCTGCGCCGAGAGCTTTCCGAACATCCTCTCCGTCTCTTTCTGCCTCCCCCTCGTTTCCCTCGCTCTGGTGTTTTTAATGGGCGCTGCACTCAGCGGGCCTTGCCACTCCATAACCTCCCCTCGCTTTGCATGCAAAGCTGACAATAGCGGGACCTCATGGAGCGGCTCAGTGTGATGTCAACCACGGGACTGTTCTCCAGTCGCCGTTAAGAGCGAGAGTGGTTTTGCACGTGACGCTTCGTCAAATGTCGAGTCAAGGTTATGTTTGCAAAGGCTTGTGATACCGCAGTCTGTGAGCGCCGGTCCAGGAGGCTTTAATTAGTAATGACTGTAGCTGATTATTATTGAACATTATGCGCAAAGCTGTTTCTAACTAATAGCGCTGTCATGTGAACCATGTGAAGTTTCTTCTCCTCACTACATATTAGGGATGTAACGATATTATCAATATCATGGTATCGCAATAGTCTCAATATTATTGATATGAAATGATAGGTCTTCCGGGCAAAAAGTGTAGATTTTTAAACTAATCTAACATAAAATGTCTTTAAAGTTGTGTTTTGGGTCATTATGCTTTGGCACAGTATCTGTCAAACGAACTAAAACCGAAAGCACAATGGCTTAATCCCTTCATCACGTCAGGTTTTCGCTGGATCAGTTCACAGTAAATGAATGCAGTGAACTCGTTTATTGCATGTGCTGTGAGTTTAGATCTTACAATTTTGAGTTCATAATTTTTCACATAATCTACCTTTATTCTACACCACTCTGTCCCTTCTCCGATGAACGCTCTGATTATTTCCGTATTATTTTTTTATGAAGCCCCTCCCTCAGAAATACGCAATGGTTAGCTGGTCTAGTGTGTTGTGATTTGCTAAACCGCTAGAGAGCGTTCATAAACGTCACGCCCCTCACATGCGCTCCGGTTGTATTGTAAACAATGGCGTTGTCAATATTGCTGATCAATTTGAGAGAATATTAGTGAAGAGGATCGCGCAGAACCTGTGCAAGCACGGCTCTTACAGGACGTTTCAGAATGGTATGTGTTTTTGTTTGTTGTTGTATCATACTTTTAGATACGCTGTGATTTGTAAATACTACTGCTTATGTTAGCTTTTAATATACGGTTTTATCCTGATTAAAAGCTTTGATACAGCAGAATACATGATTGTGTTGTAGCAGTTTTTGTAAAGTAATTGTTTATTTTGTAGCAGTAAGAAGTGTTTGCCAGCAAGTATTGCTCGCTACGCTTCTCGTAGCTATGTGGAAAATATCTGTCTGTCTGTACACATAAAGTGTATAATACGTGGGTACAATCGCGGGTTTCCCTTGGCAGAAATCGTGAACCCGGGGCACCTAGACCAGACCGAAAGGGCAGTTTAGTCAGAGCTCAAAGGGGCAGTAGGGCTCGAGCGGGGGTGTGTGTGTGTGAGAGAGAGAGAGAGAGACCCAGAGAGATGCAGAGCAGAGCGTGTAATAATAATACCGTTTATTTTAAGGTACGTCACAATTTTTTCCATGTTATCCATGTTTTAATTTAAACAATAAACCTGCAGCAGATTATTTGCCAGATAAATAAAAGGAATTGTTCAAATTTCTTTTAGTTAGATTTTAAAAGAATAACTACAATTTTTATGCACTGACTTGATTAACACCATTTTTGATAATAAATTTATTTTTAAACATAAACACAGAAAAACAAACTAATAAAAAAACAACAGACAACACAAAACATCTGCATATTATTATTATTATAATTGTTAAACTGTTCTATGTATGTTTTATAAATTAGTTAAAAAGAATTAAAATCCAGGATCTAGAAAAAATAAAACAGAAAACATGGAATTTGGGAAAAATAAAACAGATTTTTATTGTGACCTAAGTATTGGACAACTCAGTTTATGCTTTAGAAAAGGTTTCGCTCCGGGTTTTGACCAAACTATCTAGCATACTTAATTTCTGGTATATTTTCACAAACTTTTTTTTTGTGTGTGTGTGTGTGCTTGTTTACTGCACATTCAAGTTTGGGTGCATGAAGACATGTGACAACAAATTTCACATCAGCACCACCAAAGAAACTGCATCTTGTGTGTTTCATAATTAATTGTGAAATTTGTGGAAGTGTGAATGAGATTTGAGAACTACAGCAGATGGTAAGGTTTTATGGCAAGCAATACAAATTGTGACATTTACATTTTTGTTTAACATTTAAGCACAATAGAGGAAGAAAGAAAGCTTCTGCGTGAATTCAGAAGACATGCAATGTCCATGATCATAGCTGTACACACAGACCCCAGTATTTATTCTAAAATGTATTTTAAAAAAAAGCTGTGAAAAAACTGTTTAATAATAACTGTGCTTTGCTACTACCTAGATATTTTACAATGCCAAGAGAACCGACTCGGATCAGTGGTCTAACTGCATTGTCAAAATGACTGAGATGTCTAATCAAATCAAAGAAGGCAGGCATTACTGTTATTATTTACAGAGGCTGAGTATGAACTCCAGCTTGAAGCTTTAGTTTTAATGGTCAAAAAGTGAGATGTAACTAAACATTTAAATGTTTAAATGTGAAAAAATGTGAAAAATAATGGCTTTCAGTTATACTGTAATGTTGAATGGCTATGATTATTAGGTAGATTTGAGGGAAAATTCGTTTAATAGAGACAAAACATTGTAAATATGTTTAGTCATTGTAGTAGTAATAAATGCCTAATAAAAGTTTCATGGCCGGTAAAAAAAAATTGGCCAGTAAATTTTATTACGTCACTGGCCATTGGCAAAAAGTTAATTTTAGGCCCTGATTATAGGGTTCTTGTGTACATACACTGCCAGCACACATTTATGTTCAAACAACATGTAAAAATGAATTGTTTGCATCCAATGACCCCTTTAATATTTGTGTTAACATACAAATGTTAAACGACCAACAATAATATCCACGGATGCAAAAACTCATCTAGAGCTATTTTCATCACATTTTCAGCATAAGTCATGGCCTAATGGTTAGAGAGTCGGGCTTGTAACCCAAAGGTCGCTGGTTCGATTCCCGGACCAGCAGGAATTGAAGGTGGGAATTGTGAATAAACAGCGCTCTTTCCACCTTCGATACCATGACTGAAGTGCCCTTGAGCAAGGCACTGAACCCCGAGGAAGAATGGTCTTATCTAGCAAAACGGTTATTTTTTCACTTTTACATGTTGTAAAACCATTGGTTATTTTCATTTAAAAAAATACAATTTAAATACTTTTTAATCTCAAACGCTCGTCTTGTCTTGCTCTCCATGAACTCTGTGTATTCTGACTCAAGACAGTTAGTGTACGTCGAAAAACTCCAATCGTATTTTCTCCCTCAACTTCAAAAATCATTTCAAAATCATCCTACATCACTGCAGAAGTTCCGACCCAGTCTTTGCAAAGTGAACATGCAAAGAAGATCAAACACCCTTAACAAAAAAGGTAATAACCACATGGGGGCAGCCGTGGCCTAACGGTTAGGGAGTCGGGCTTGTAACCGAAAGGTCCGGCAGGGATTGAGGGTGGGGGGAGTGAATAACCAGCACTCTCTCACCCTCAATACCACGACTGAGGTAAGTCCCTTGAGCAAGGCACCGAACCCCCAACTGCTCCCCGGGCGCTGCAGCGATAGCAATATGGCTGCCCACTGCTCCGGGTGTGTGTTCACTGCTGTTTGTGTGCACTTGGATGGGTTAAATGCAGAGCACAATTTCCGAGTATGGGTCACCATACATACACCGTACTTGGCCTCACGTCACATCCTTTCCTTTCCATTCCTATTTTGGATCGTTTGAAGCCACATTTAAACTGCATTTTGGAAGTTCAAAATCGGGGCACCATATCAGTCCATTATATGGAGAAAAATCCTGAAATGTTTTCCTCAAAAACCATAATTTCTTTACAGCTGAAGAAAGAAAGACATGAACATCTTGGATGACAAGGGGGTGAGTATATTATCTGTCAATTTTTGCTCTGGAAAAATGAATGTCTGCATATTGCATTTAAAGGGGTCATCGGATGCCCATTATCCACAAGTTGATATGATTCTTTAGGATCTTAATTAAAAGTCTATAACATGCTTTGGTTAAAATTTCTCAATGGTAGTGTAAAAAACACCTTTTTTACCTTGCCAAAATCAGCTCTGCAAAAATCAACCTGTTCTGGTAGATGTTGCCTTAAATGTTAATAAGCTCTACTCGCCCTGCCCCTCTCTTCTCTCTGTGGAGTGATGAGCCTGTTTACTTTAGCCACATTTAGCCACAGAATTTGATAACTAGCATGTTATTAGGAAAGGCGATTGCAAAGATTCATTAAACTGGACTGTTAATGCTCATTAAAGGCGGGTCTAAGGTAAGATGGCCATCTCAATCAATCTATCGTGACCTCTGTCGTTGTGCCCAACCCTAACCCTAAGACAGACAAGATGCTGAGAATGGCTTGATTTGAAGAAGGCAAAATTGTTTTTGGATTTTTATCATTATAGGGTGTTTGTGTACACACACACACTGCCAACACACATTTATGTTCAAACATGTAAAAGTGAATTTTGCATCCGATGACCCCTTTAATGAACACTTTCCTCATAGCCTTTAAATGAATTCCCTTATCCCACACTGGAACATGATAACATTTCTAGCTTTGACAAATGTGTTTACAGGTTATGGTTCAGACAGTCATTTAGCCTATTAAAATAAAAATATATATATATATATATATTAATAATTTGCTAATAGAACAAATTTATCACATTTTTTATTTATTTATTTATTTATTTATATATTTATTTTTCATATTTATTCCTTTAAATTTTCTCATTTTGACAAAATTCTCCAGTGTCTGGAACCGAATGGATACGAATGACATGGTTTTAAGGCTACTGTTACATAATTTTTGCTCCCCAGACATCTGAAAATACACAAATGTATCAGAGGATTCAGAATTGCTGTGCATAAGCCATATAGATTTCTGCTTTTTTTATTCATTTCCAGAGCTCAACAGCCCCTATATGCTTTCATTTTATGCAAAGAAAAGCATGAACATTCTTCCAAATAACTTTTTTGTGTTCCACAAAATAAAGAAGGTTGGAGAGGTTTGAAAGTGTATGTAGCAGCAGTTTCTCTTTTCCTTAACACAAATTCTAACATTCAGCAGCAAGTAAAACAGCTATACACATTGTGTTGTCGCAGTAATATCTAATAGGAACTGCAAATGAATGTCACTGTTAAGAACCTGAACGTTGTGCCCTGTATCGCTGAGAAGCCGTGCCAGTGTCACGGCTCCAGCACTGACAGAAGAGCAGTGAAACACGGCAATTATGAAAATAATGAACCTCACCGTGGCCTTGGTGGAGCTCTCCTGAAGGTCCCAGAGCAGCACGTGGTTTTCAGCCAGAGATATCACACGCTTCCCATCACCCATAGGCTCCCATAATACACTGCAGGAGGCAGGAGAGAGGATATTAACAATGAATGGCCTCAAATTCAGCTATGTGCATTTATCCAGTGGAAGTTAGTATGTAATACAATGTTTGAATGGTGCTCTCTGCATATGTATGAAGAATGCAGATAATGGCTATGAGGTGTACAGCAATTAACCCGAACTACTGTCTACACATCTATTATCATTAACTCTCCAGACATCAGCTGCAACTCTGCATTTACATATACATTTACATTTAATCATTTAGCAGACGCTTTTATCCAAAGTGACTTACAAATGAGGAGAACAATAGAAGCAATCAGACAAACAAGAGAGCAACAGTATACAGTACAAGTGCTATGACAAGTCTCAGTTAGTCTAAGCACAGGACACATAGCAATGTTTATTATTATTATTATTATTATTTAAAAATGAGAGCATGTCATTTTGTTAAACTCCAACGTCTAAACGCAGTGCAATAATCATCCAATCTTCACCCATGTAAGAATCATATCATATTTTTTTTTTTTTTTTTTTTTTCAAAACACAACCAAGGACACATGTTCTTGCACAAAATCATTAGGTCATTCTGCCCCATTTCCTTTTTCTGGTGACATCATCTGGTGATTTCTTTTTTTTTTTTAATTATTAAATGTAAAATGCTGAATCAAACATTTATTTTAATTGCAGGGATGTCATAACATGCTATCAAATAAGATTAAATGACTCGACTCAGCTGCTCCCTAGGTTATGATAAATAATGAAGATATTTTAAATGAATTTAATTCTAATCCATTATTAAATAATACCTCCGTCAGACCTCGAGAGTTTTTTTTACTTCTTATTTTACCCATAGAGTAGTTGACAATGTTAAAAGCGGCTATCCACTGCCGTTTTCACAATGCAAAACTGACATTTCATTTACTAACGCTCTTCAATCGGCAGCACTAAACCCAGCAGCACACATACTTAAATGGTGACAACCAGGCCAAATAAAATCTAGCTGATTTTAAGTTGATAAATTCATTTAAAAAATAATAATAAATATTAGCATTTTATTTTTACGTTTACTGTAAAATAATTGTATTTTTTATCTAATACTTACTTGTATTTTAAAATATAATAATATTATCAGATTTTATATTTTACTGTTTTATTTTTAAAAAAAGAAATCAATAAAATGCAATAATACTTTTTTTTTTTAAGTCAACTTGACATTACATTTCTTTTGCATATCAACTTTGGGAAAAACTTCTGTGGAACTTTGTTTTTCACCCCATTTACTCTTATTATTAATATGCATGCAGCTTTTATGATCTCATATTAACTGAGAGACTAAACTGAATATTTGGTACTGTAAAAATTGCTATGACAAATTCCTAAAAATATTAAATATTTATTTATTAAAGAAAATCATTTTAAACATTAATGTTGATTAAAACCATTCCATGGACAATTTTTGCATAAACTACACGAATCTAAATACATGCTGGGGAAGCCACTTCAAACGGTAATGCGTCAATCTAGACATGATCAAGCAAAAATTGTGGCAAAGTGTCTAGCAAAACATAATGTCCCCTTAAAAAGAAAAAAAATCTAAATCTATTAATACTATTCAAAAGTGCAATTTAGAGACTTCATCAAACATTAGGACATATGTTTAGGCTTAATACAAGTAAAGAAACTAACCAGAAAAACATATATATGTGATACTCAGATAAATGGTAAATGGCTCAAGTTTGATCTGAGGGAAGAAGGCAAGGTAGGAGGAGAGATGTCAGAAGGGAACCCATGTGTAGCAAATGTCCACAATATAAAAGGTGTGTGAGCATCGACTGGCCCCAGAACATCACAGAGATTACTCCATCATTACTGAAAGTATTGACTGACCTATATAACACAGTTTGCTTTCGTTTCTTCTCAGGCTCCAATTGATCTAGCAGCGGTGGCTCTGATAACCCATCACACAGCCATTAGCCTGTCTCACGCTGCCATCGCTACGCGCACAGCACGTCCCGTGCACGAATTCTCACAAATGCTCCATTGGCCACAAAGTGCTCAATGGGCATTGATTAAGAGGCGTCCGCTAGCTCTCAAAATGAAGAATAACAAAACATAGGTGACAACAAGTCTTTTTGGTACATCTTTCATTGATGTTTCGTCTATTCTCTTCAGGGAAGCCTAAATTGGAATGTTTTCAAAACAGGCACATACACACTAGAGAGACAGAACAGAAAGTTTGTGCAAGGCATGAAAATTCCCTACGATGCATGTTAACATTAGTCTCAATTTTTTTGCATTGTCAGAATTTTGACTATTTGACCAACATGTACAACAACAACAACAACAACGTACATTTGGAAGCAGATATGTGAGAATTCCATCTGTGGCTGACTAAGCAAACCCCATGGATAATGTGCTGTTGCGTTCAGTAAGAGCTACCTGTGAGAAGTCAGGGATATGAGGAAACAAGAAGCCTCATTGTATTAGAAGACTAAACGCATTATTGAGACCCCATCACATTAGGGGTGTCACGATAAATCGATTCGTGGATCGATTGTGAGTTGTTTTTTTTCACAATGCATCACGAGTCTCTCTGTAATCGATTCTGAGCTTAGTTTTTAACAGCAGATGGCACTCTAGGCTAGTTTTTAACGCACACTCAAATTCTCACGAAGAAGAACGCTTGTGCGTTCAACTAAGTAACTTAAGTGGTTAAATGTACTTGCACCTCGGCTTTTATGCTTTTATGACGTGAGATTAATGTAAACACAGCCCACTGTAAACACTCGTAAGTCGCTTCAACCTTTGCGAACTTATGAATGATTATTCATGTAAGTAATTAAATAAATTAGCATGATAATATCATGTATTGGCGATCTCGCAGACTGATGACAGGACCCGGAACTTGCTTCTTTGACACGGGGCGTGGCAGTACTGAAACACTGTCATTGTCACAGTTGTAAAAATGCTTTCTTTTGTGAGAGGGTTTGGCCTTGGACACACCCACGCGACACACATGTCTGACAGAAATCCTGTGTAATTTAACCAATCCGATGACAACTTCTAAACTCCTGAAGTGTTTCAAGTGTGCCGTATGCATCAGACGTTCAGCTAGCGGTCTGTGGGCGTGACGTCTGAGGCTGAAACTAGCAATACACTGGCTTCAGGTAAGAGTTGCAACTACGTTTATGACCTCCTTTGGCAATGCTGCCAAAAGCCTACCAGGACAATTACTTTCACTGTAATCAAACTACATAACCTAACCATGCCACTCTTATCAACATTATACACCATCACCCAGGTAAGATACAGCTGATTAAGTCATGGCTTGTGCACTATCCCATTCACCATACTTTCCTGTCTTCATCCAAAGCCATCTTGAGGGATTTTTAGATTGATATTGCCTTTATTTCACATGGCTCCTGTCATGGCCAATGTGCTGAAGGCCTTGATTTGATTGGCCAAATTGTCCTACTGGACAACTTTTTTTTTACTGGCTTCTTATAAATGTTCCCTCCAGAGCCAAGACATCACTAAAAGGAGAAAGCTATTGGTTAATTACCCCTTTTAAGTTCTTTAGCCAAGGCTACTGCGACCTGCCAATCACATGCAATGCAAAGACCTATACCTTGAATGCAATACAAGTTGCTTTAGATAAAAGCATCTGTGGTGGTTCCTGGCTCTGGCTGCGTCGGTAGCTCTTTCAAAAGTAATCATCTCAGTGGAGGCACACTATGGCCTCCCCCTCCCGGGCCACCTTTGGGTATCTGGCATTCTTGTACATCATCATCTTTCTTGCCAGACATTTCAAGGGCAACCAGTTTCACAGTCAACTCTGGTGGCTGCTGCTGACCTGTGTACTTCACCACATACACCAACAACAGCCAAAATACCCTTGGATGCCATTGGATGCCATGCAGGCGTTGCACTTTACAGGCATCTGTGACTAGTTGACTGCTCTCTACTAGCATTTCACCGTGTGACAGGTGGCTTGAACTGCTTTTGTGGCCTTCAGGCTGCTACTGAACCATTAAGACCAGTGACCTGGACTTTGTTGGCTCACATCCTTGCACGTCCAATCAGCTTCAGTAGGATCCACCAGGTTTCTGGTACTGATTTTTCAATAACTGTCAAGTAAGTCGTAAATGCCTAGACTGGTGGTCTTGCACCCCAGTTTTAGTTTGGAGGGAACAGCATAAATTGATTGCCAAGGCAAAGAGAATCGTGGAGATGGTGTAGCCTGACATAATCCCTACCTCTGTGCCACTCAGAAGTCAAAGTCAGCCAACATTCAAGTGAATGTCAGAGACAATGCCTTGTTTAAAACTCATACTCACCTTACATAATACTTTTAAAAGTTGAAAAACTTTCTCTTATCAACTTTAGTTTGCAGAAAAAATCTATAAGTAAAGGAAGTTGCCTTCTTGAGCTTATGCACTCAAATACAGAATGAAGTGTCCAACATGCAGTACTTGTGAGTCGTCTATGACCAATATGCAACTTGTCTTTTGCAGGCTTACTTAGTGAAGGATGTACACAATGAAACTGTCACCTGGCTGTGAACTGGGCTGATTTCATCCCTTTCCTCACCAGTCAGTCAAAACCCAATGTTATAGCTTGAAGTGAGAGGTGAATCTGCAATTCTTTCAGCCCTCCCAAATGACTTTGTCTTGTTCCACACCTTCTTCGACCTTCCAAGAAGTCACATCGCAGGTGCACACAAAGAAGGAGTTTCTCATGGTTCTTTTACTGTAACCTGTGTGCCTTCTGCTTCTTCTCAGGCTAGTGTGCATCCCTTCCTTCCTCTAACCACTTTTCATTACTTGATGTTAATGATTCTACACATACTCCACATATGTGTGACACCCTCCATCATCTCACTGATAATATCTGTGACCACTGGACCAATTTCAGTGCTACAGAGAGGTAATAGCACAAGTCAAATTACCCAGCCAATCTGACCCAATATCTCCCAGAATCTCTTCCCTCTGCAGTGCTTCTGTGGTCAAAATTACTATCAAAATAAGATCAGCAACACTTCAGACACCTGCAAATTGTTGACATCGCTCTCCTCTTTTCTTCTGTCTTTTCTTCTGTCTTTTCACTATCTGTTCTGACTGCTGATGACTTGGTCAGCTTTTTTTTTTCTTTTTTTTTTAATTAAAGCTGTGACCATCAGCAACCAGTTGTACACAACACATTCCCAACTAACCACCACTCATACTGTTCTTCTTTTTCAGATTTCATTGAATGTCTTCATTTTAGACGTCCTGTGACCTACAACCTATCCCATACATCCAGCCCCAGCAGAGATCTTTACAATGCTGTTTGCCACTTTCACTTCAGTCTCACCTCACAGGCATATCCTACAAGGAGGGTCCTCCACTGCTTTTAGTTGTTTGCAATATGCGTCACATTTAATGGTTTGCATGCATTTGCAAAAATATAAATAATTTTATATAAATTTATACTTTCATAGATATTTTTGGAGCACCTAACCCCACCCTACCCTAAACCTACCCACTTCTGAACAATATAAAACACACAACAGGCAAATAAAAGTACAATGACAGGTATTTATTGCAAAAACTGACCATAAAAAGCAGTATAAAAGTACTACAAACAAGTCCTCCAATATCTTAAACCATAGTAAGTAAACCATAAGGCTTTAAAGGAGAAGTCCACTTCCAGAACAGGCTAGTTACAATTTATTTAAAAAGTATTAATATTCCAAGTCTTCCAAGTCAAAACAATTGATTTGTTATAGGAATAGACACAATCACCTTCTCTATCCGCCATAAAACTCATCCAGTGTGCTGTCTGTGCACGAATTTAAAAATTGCTGTCAGAAGAAGTGGAACATCAGCTTTGGTTGTGAAATGCCATTAGCTCTTGTGTGTCTCGTGACTGATTGCATCACGCTAAACAATTTTGAGTATTTTTTTGAATGTGCGGGAGCGAGGTCATCTTCAGAGATTAAAGGAGAAGTCCACTTCCAGAACAAAAATGTACAGATAATGTACTCACCACCTTGTCAGCCAAGATGTTTATGTCTTTCTTTCTTCAGTCATAAAGAAATTATGCTTTTTAAGGAAAACATTTCAGCATTTTTCTCCATATGGTGAACTTCTATGCTGCTCCGATTTTGAACTTCCAAAATGCAGTTTAAATGCGGCTTTAAACGATCACAAAAGCGGTTGTAAATGATCCCAGCCGAGGAAGAAGGGTCTTATCTAGCGAAATGATTGATTTTTTTTTTTATAAAAATAATACAATTTATATACTTTTTAATGTCAAACGCTCGTCTTGTCTTACTCTGCCTGAACTCTTTTTTTTTTCCGGTGCATGACAGTTCAGTTTATCAGTTCAAGATCTTCTTTGCATGTTCACTTTGCAAAGACTGGGTCGGTACTTCTGCAGCGATGTAGGATGATTTTGAAATGATTTTTGAAGTTGAGGGAGAAAATATGATTGGAGTTTTTCGACATTTTGCATTTTGGAAGTTCAATAAAAAAGAAAGAAAAGAAAAGAAAAGAAAAGAAAAGAAAAGAAAAGAAAAGAAAAGAAAAGAAAAGAAAAATCCTGAAATGTTTTCCTCAAAAAACATAATTTCTTTAAGACATAAACATCTTGGCTGACAAGGTGGTGAGTACATTATCTGTACATTTTTGTTCTGGAAGTGGACTTCTCGTTTAATCGCTGAAGATGACTTGCTCCCACACATTAAAAAAAAAAGATAGTCAAACTTCTTTAGCATGATGCAATCAGTCACGAGACACACAAGAGCTAATTGCATTTCACAACCAAAGCTGATGTTCCACTTCTTCTGACAGCAATTTTTTTAATTCGTGCACAGACAGCACACTGGATGAGTTTTATGGCGGATAGAGAAGGTGATTGTGTCTATTCCTATAACAAATCAATCGTTTTGACTTGGAATACTTGGAATATTAATACTTTTTAAAGGGGCCATCGGATGCTTTTACATGCTGTTTGAACATTAATGTGTGTTGGCAGTGTATTTACAAATCTACCCTATAATAATAAAAATAAATCTAAAAATAATATCCCCTTTTTCAAATCAAGCCATTTGAGCCATCGAGCCATCGAATCCTGTCATTGTTGCATCACACCCACAGAGGCCACTCCCATGATAGTTGATTGACATGAGCGTCTTACCTAAGATCAGTTGTAACAGTCCAACCTCCATGTTTTGATGCCGGAGCAGGGATGTAAGTTAGACAAGAATTGAGTGATTGAGGTGTTGTGTTGCTGGATGTAATAATGAACATAGTGGTCGTCACTTACTCGCGACATCTGAGCTGCTGAAGACGCCTCCCAATCTACATATATCCATCTATGTTCGCGCATATCATTCATGATCCATCTTAACTTGCAGCAGAAGTGAGTATAAGGGTTTTTTTATGAATCTTTGCGATCGCCTTTCCTAATAATGGGCTAGTTAGCAAGTTTAGTGGCTAAACGCGGCTAAATGTGGTTAAAGTAAACAGTCTCGTCACTCCACAGAGGGAAGAGAGGGGCGGGGCGAGCAGAGCTCATTTGCATTTAAAGCAGCCTCGACCAGAATGGGATGATTTTTGCAGAGCTGATTTTGACAAGGTAAAAAGGGTGTTGCTCTACACTACCACTGAGAATTTTTAACCAAAGTATATTATAGACTTTTCATTAAGACCCTAAAGAATCATATCAACTTGTGGAAAATGGGCATCCGATGACCCCTTTAAATAAACTGTGACTATAGTTGTATCAGCCTGTTATATCCTTTTATATTGACAAATGGTTAGGTTTGGGGCAGAGGTTGGGTTAACTGCTCATAAATGTGTAAATAGTGTTTGACTGTTTACATTAAAAAAACACCCCAACATATATGCAATAATGGCAAAATTATTACACAATATATAACTTAATCATGACAATAAATTTTCCAGGGCTTTTTGCGTCACCTTACTTACACCTACGATTTTTTATTTAAAGCAATGGAAGACTCTGCATGTCAAAAAATTACACTAAAGGGAAAGCCTGTGTGTCAAAAAGTGACGGTTAGTCAATCACAACAGCACTGTACAACTGGGTTCCACAACTCTAATGACAACTAGGACAGCAAGAAGAATGGACTCCTGGACTAGGCTGGTGATACTGAACATGGCAGTGCATACAGACTTTAATCAGCCAACAAAGACCTCAACCAGCTCTCTTCGTCTCACTCCACTAGTTACCTACATCTGTACCAATACTGACTTTCAAGACTGCAATAGAAATACACCGCCCTACTCAAAAACACTCCTGTAAGTGCCTGTTCTCTCACACTATTTATGCCTGGTGGTTCCTTCACAATGAGGTACAAAGTAATTTTGTAGAACCTTCACCTTCTGTGTTCCTCTGTGGTTGAATGGGCTATCAACCTCCACCTCATCTGCTGAAACCAAAAACTATTCTCTGTTTATCTATTTTTGTATGTTTCATTTCTGCTTTAGCTAGTGTGCCAATAACATTTACACTTGAAATTTTGTGTACTGTAAATATTGTTGCCTAGCAATCTTTATGCCAATCACTATGCCAATCGACATAGTGTTTATTCACAAAGCGAGGAAAACAAGTGGTAGAAACCACAAATATCTTCAATTTGTAAACTGATTTGACAAAGACACTATTTGATGAGTTTGTCATTGAGTGAACATCTATTTCTTAGAACTGCTTTTTTCAAAAAGCAATTACATTCTTACAGCCTTTTTATGCTCTTTAGGGCAAGACACACACACTCCGAGCTGCCATGTTGTTCATGGTCATGATGCCTTTGCTAAGAAATGTTACATTATTACTTCAGTCTCACTTTAAAACAGCTGCATGTGGGCTATTCAGGGTTTATTGTAATTCTGGCATACTGATCCATCATCAGGCAATTGTTTGTCAAGCACTACATTTTTATAAGATGCCTATGTTATTGTAAAAACATCGCAGTTTAATCAATCTGGAATCTGCTGGTGATGGTCCCAGTGTGGTATCCATTGTCCCCTGGCAGATGGATAAATGATGGGGGAAACAAGGGGTTACCAGGAATGTCTTCAATCAACCTATTTCTAATAGCAGAGTCAAGATTCATTTGTGTTTATGCATATTCAAACTTGCAACATGTTGAACCAAGTTTGATGCCAATGACCCCCATCTGTTTTGAAGTGCTGTGACCATTATAAATTTTGCACAAATTGTGGGATAAAAAAGATCACCTGGATCATTCTGCATCTCTTTTTGCGTCCATTGAAGAAAGAAATGGGTTTGGCACAGCATAATGATGAGTAAACAATGACAACATTTTAATTTTAGCATGAACTGTTCTTTTAAATTTGATCTTGTCCTTTTATCTTTCAGTACAGTGAGGAGGAGGTTTGAATTTATTGATTTTTTTGTTTAGCTGAAGTGAAATTCCAATAGTATGTGCATCTCCCTCGTCTGACGGCCTGCCATTTGGCAAAAGCTTCAAATCACAACCCTGATTTTTTTTTTCAACTCTGTGTCGTGAATTATGATGCATGAAATAAAGCATGTGACTGAGAACAAAAGAAATGCACAGAGGTTGAAAATAAAACCAAACAGATGGGTGCATGAAATACAGAGTAAATAGATTTCTGTAACATCTAGAAAAGAACAGAACAATAGATTGAAGGAAGGCAGAGCCAAAATGCTGCAAGAGATGGAGACAAAGCGAGACAGAGAGAGAGAAATGGAAATAAAAGGCATGACGAGAAGGATAGCGAAGCTAGGAAAGAGGGAGAGAGAACAGGGAAGCTGCAGGGTTAAATCGATAGCGTGTGGCGTACCAGGCCACGCTGCCGTGGGCCGTGTTGTCAAGGTGACAGAGAAGCTCCAAGGTCTGCGGGTTGTTTGATGAATCATCGGGGGACTCGTGGCTGCCTGATTCCCATTCCGGGGGCATCCTCCACACTGCCGCACATGTGAGCACTCGACTCTCAGACGCTGGCCGACAGGAAACACACACACACAACACGGTCAGAATCTCACATAAGCATGCATGCACACAAGACAGCTTAAAAACACGGACACAGCTGCTTCAGCTTATTTGTAATCAGAGTGCACAACAACCAAAATAAAACAAAGATGCTGTCTTTCGAGATGCATTTAGACGTTATCACACCATAAACCGTATCAATCTGATTATATTATTTGACGGTTTAATGTGTATGTATTCACAGGTATGTTTATGGTTCGTTTGTAATGCATCTGTGGATTGTCTTCCAGCAGCACATGCCATATGAGCAGTACAGGGGTGTGTGGCTCTGTTCTCTCAGTAGTGTATACTGCCTCTAGAGGACAGATCACTCATAACGCTTTATTATTTCAAACACTCACCTTTGAATGGATGAAATAATAAAAAATATTCTGTTGTTACAAACACATCCTGTTCACTACAATACAGATTTAGAAAAATATACATTAGTTAACATGAACTGATATTACCATGAACTAACAATGAAAAAAAAACTTCTAAATATATGCATTTATTAATTATATATACTAAAATATATGCTAAATAAATGCATTTATTAATTTGATCACTCATAATGTCTCTCATTTAACACAGTTTAAGACTGGCAAAATCTCAGTTAATTAATATATATAAAGAAAATCTCTAACACTTTAAAATCAGGTTCCATTTGTTAACAGTAGTTAATTACATTTGTTTACATGAACTAACATTGAAAACTACTTTACGAATTTCAGTTCATATTATTTCAACATTTACTAATACATTATTAAAATCAAAAGTTTTACCTGTTCATTTTATTTAATGGACCTGAGCTGACACTATCTAAACATTAACAGTTTTATTGTCAGTTAATGGTAGTTAATGCATTAAAGGAGAAGTCCACTTCCAGAACAACAACTTACAAATAATTTACTCACCCCCTTGTCATCCAAGATGTTCATGTCTTTGTGTCTTCATTCATGAAGAAATTATGGTTTTTGAGGAAAACATTTCAGGATTTTTCTCCATACAATGGACTTCATTGGTGCCCCGATTTTGAACTTCCAAAATGTAGTTTAAATGCGGCCTCGAAGGGCTCTAAATGATCCCAACCGAGGAAGAAGGGTCTTATCTAGCGAAACGATCTGTCATTTGTACAAATTTTTCAATAAAAAATTGTATACTTTTTAAGCACAAAAGCTCATGTAGCACTAGCTCTGGGTACTCCGGCTCATTTCTCATTTTCTCCTACAACTTCAGAATTGTCCGACAACATTGTACCTTTTTGTTTGTAAACAGCGTTTGACTTACTTGCACTTCCTTAGTCTTTGCGTGTTCGCTTTGTAAACACTGGGTCTGTAGTTCCGTGTGACCTTTCGATGTGATTCAATAGTATAGCGTCGTGGACGTGCATCCCAGAGCTAGTGCTACATGAGCTTTTATGCTTAAAAAAATTAAACAAATGTTTATTTTCCAAAAAAAAAATGACCAATCGTTTAGCTAGATAAGACCCTTCTTTCTCAGCTGGGATTCTCAGCTAGAGCCCGTTGAAGTTGCATTTAAACTACATTTGAAGTCCATTATATGGAGAAAAATCCTGAAATGCTTTCCTCAAAAACCATAATTTCTTCACGACTGAAGACAGAAAGACATGAACATCTTGGATGACAAGGGGGTGAGCCAATTATTTGTAAACTGTTGTTCTGAAAGTGAAGTTCTCCTTTAACTAATATTAACTATTTGTATAGTGCTACCAGGAAATCTAACTGCAAATCTGAAAGCAAAAAACTATTAAAGCCATAAGACCCTGTGTTAAAATGACACCAATGAAGCATTTTTGCTTCTTTACTTTATGAACAATTTTCAAATGTCTGTACATTATCAGGATCCTTCATTATAAGAAACTTTTACTCCACAACATTTTAAAAATGTCTTAGTTTACAAAAACAGACACACAAACACACTCATATTGTTACTGAACAAAATGAAATTATAAGTAATGTTATATAAAAATAAGTAGCAGTCTCTCTTATGATGTGTGGGAGAATGAGTGTTCGGCGCGGCGGCTGCTTCCTCCGGTGTAATGACCGCATTGGGAGACGTTCAGAAACGCATATCAGCACTTTCTGCATCAGCCGAAAAGTGTACTGCTAGTTATGAGTTACAGATAAAACCTGCAGCCAATAATTACACCTTTACCACAGTATATGGTTTGTGTATTCTCTCAAGTATTTTTCAAAAGCTTATAACTCACGCTGTATTAAAAAACTCATTCAATTTACTGTTTGAAAAAGTCAGTCGTGGGTGTCAGAAATTTTCTGTAAAAAAATAAACGTTTATGATACTATGCCTGTATAGGGGTAGGGATGCCTGTATATTTTACAGCTTTCATTAACTGATACAAATACCCATCTACTTTGACTACCAAAATTTGCTTTTCACTTTTAAAATGTACAGATAACCACCATGATAATACAGGTGGCATAGCAGAAAGCCAAATAGTAAAGCTTCTTTGTTCATGGTAAATACTCTGTCCATAAGAACACTGTCAATATAGAGCCATAAACACAAAACACCATCAGAAAAACATTCCTGGTACTAACATAATGTAATATACAGGAACTAAATAACAGAAAATATAACACTAAATACCCTAATGTGCATTACTGATAATAAATATGAGAAGAAAAAAAATATTTACATAAAATATAATCATATCAGATAAAAATAAAATTACATACAGTAACCATTAAAACCATTTACATTTTTAGTGTATATGGTAGGATTTCACGGTTTACAGGTACTATGGTAGTATCATGATACTATAGCTTCAAAATACTTGCAATAGCACTGTATTTTTCAAATTATTGTATCATCAATACGGTGCTACTGTAAGTACTGTATGTGAGGCAGTACACATTTTTAATCGCTAATTTGAACAGGCATTGTCTGCAAAAACATTACTAGAAATAATTTTTTTTTAATGCAGCAGCCTTTCCGCTGTGCCTTGTGTGCTGCAGTTTATCAGGAGAAATCCCCTATAAATTAGCAGCTCAAACCTTTTTATAACATCCTAATATCTTTTACATAAGAATGTATTGTCTGTTTATCCTTCGCTCATTTGACCACTTCTGGAATAGGTGTAATGGATAGTTCATAAAACACATTTGCATAACAGCATTTGCAAATCAGTTCTCATTAATCGTATCAATTCTAATAATGTGACATTAACATTATAAATCAATTATGTGTTTTAATATACTGTCCTTCAGTCAGATTTGGAAGTCTCAAGATATGGGGCCAAAAATGCTCCAATATGACATGATAGTTCAGCAATATGACACGAGCTAACAGAGTGCTGTTCTTCCTAAAATCAGCACCATTGCAAATGCAATTGATTTTATGCAGCAGTTCAATAAACAAAGTTTATATTAAATGACATTTTAGACACAACATTGTCAATAATGATAGTTTCACTCTATTTTGCCAATAAAAATAGCTCTAAACAAAGCAGAACTGTTGCGCTTCTCCAAGCAACACTTGTTTTTGAACACATCAATGATTCAATGATTCATAAAAACAGTCACATGCTGTTTTGAACAAATCAATTAAATAAATGATTCAGTGACTCAATCCTGTTGCCACCTACAGGAAATCTGGTCTGTATTTATGAAAATCCAGTTCATTTTGTAGCTTTATGAATTAACAAATGGTATGGTGATACGACTTGGTAATGTAATACTTCAGCTGGTATAGTATTGTAAGATATATTTATGGTATTGTGACAACCCTAGTATATGGTAAGGTAATTTCCAGTTTTTCTTTAGCAAGTTTACAGTATTTTACATTACAAATTACAAATCTTTTTGTAGTGCATCTTATAGTAAAGGCTAAGCAAGCAAACAGTGCTGCATTCAATAATACATTAATAATGCTTTAAATAATACATTTGCTGCTTAAGTGCAGTAAGGTGCAGGTGCAGTAAGTGATTTCTGAACACACTCCTAACCAAAAGGATCAAATTCCTTTCTTGATAGCGTCACCTCCAAAATCATGAACATGCTATGCAACAAAAGAGTGGACACTGCTGATTGGCCACAAATGTATATTGGTGCTTAGTCTGATCCACTTTCACCAGCATTTCTCAGAAATCGCTTACTGTACCTTTAATGCTATGAAGAGATTTCTGTCTTTTATTACAGCATTTCCATTATAGGGAAAATTTTACTTCTAGTCCATTACATATCCAACAGCATAGTATCTAAGTTTGGACTCCACTACTTTCAAAAAAGAAAAATAACATGATGTTGTTTCAAAATTACATTTAAATATTTAAATGATTATTTTTTTTCTGCCTCACTCTATAAAGAGAATGTACATAAAATCAGTTTTACTTAAGTTTATTTTAAATAAATAAATAAATAAATATAAATAAATAAACTTATTTCTTCTTATATGTATTTATTCTTATATATTTATTTACTTATTTATTTATTAAAAGTTATTTTTAATAGGTTACATTTATTAAAGGTGTCTTATTATGCCCTTTGGTTTTTCAGGTGTACTAGAGGTTTTCATGATTGATTGCTCAAAAACACATTTTTTTTTGGCATATTTTACATTATTGCAGCACCTCTCTTCCCAGCCTGCCTCTGTTTAGTTTCTGCTTCGATGAAGTCCCTCCTTCCGAAATAGGTAATGTGCTCTGATTGGTTAGCTGGCCTGCTTAGTGCATGCTCCAGAAATGTCACGCCACTTACCATAACTGCAGTTTTCATCTGTTTAGCTGTAACTATTAACAATGGCGTCGATGTTACCCAATTCAGACGGGAAAATGTTTACAAACATAAGGACTGTGCAGAATCAAGCACAAATAAAGGGGTTTTTGAACCCGGGTGGAAGAAAGAAACAGCGTCTCTTCAACATACTTCTAAAGCATGCCATGCTAATCACAGCCATGCTGATATTCAGAGTAACAGCACAATTACGAGTCTGATACTGCTTTTATACAACAGCCCAATAAGTGTACATTTTAGACAAAATCAGCTCAACTGTAAACCTGTTAACAGATCTCAGTTTGATAATGTACTGAATCACTTTGACTAATCTACTAATTCAGCTATGAATCGGTATTTCATAGCAGTTCTTTTCTGCTGGTAAAGCTGTTGAAATGTGTAGTGGAGCACAAGCGTACGCCAGAATAAGAGCTGGTCTTGGATCAGAGTGCGGCAGGCGGGTGGGTGGGGGTGATGATGGAGGCAGACTCAGTGCCGCCTGGCTACTCCATTAGCTTGAATGTCACGGTAATTACATTCCTCTTTTGAACTCCACTATGACATCTTGCACATTGGCCTCATCATAATGAAGATGGAAGGAAAAATGAAAAAAAAAGTCATATCCTAGTTTTCACTCAGAAAAGAAATGTTCCCCACTATGCGAACTGTCAGTAACCAGCCACAGGCGTCGGTCTTATAAACACGGGATTTAATTAAAATGTTCACTTTCAATTGTTTCTTCATGTTTGTGTACGTTTTTTTAATTGCCTCGAGGCGAGTGCAAGAATGTGTCATATATTGCTTTAACAGCCAGTGTGACATGACTGTGCCAGTGAGCTCATAGCACATATAAACACATATAAAGTCGAAAGTCTTTTGTGAAGTTTCACTCATGAGGTTAGAAGTACACTGAATGCGAGTAAAAAACCTTGTACTAGTGGAAGACAGCAGTGGAATCATAAGATTTATTTATAAATACTATGCAAACAACTTATTGAGAAACTATTTTAAGACTAAGACTTTGCTGCAAACCCTACCTAAACAACATTTTTAATGCTCAAAATTAGGGCTGTCAGTTTAACATGTTACCTTAATTAACTAGTTATGTAAAAATAACGCGATCCAAAAATTTTAACACAATTAATGCACTGGCCACAGCCCCAGACCTGTACGTTATCTTATATTTCATACAGTTGACTGAAGAAGAAGAAGAAGAAGAAGAAGAAGATGATGATGAAGAAGAAAAACATTAAATGGATAGTTCACCAAAAGAATTTAAATTTTGTCATCATTTATTTATTAATGAACAAAAATACTGAGTTGTTTCTCAAATTATCTTTTTTTTATGATCCATAGTTTATGTTAGGCCATTGCAGCCTAAATGTTTGTAATAAATTTCATGTTGAATCAAATGAAATATTTCTTTCTAAAGCTACAATTTGTAATGCCTAGTTGATACTTTCTCATTTAACACAAAACTACTACCTAGTTGCATGTTAGTATGCATATTGTCTGTTTAACAGTACTTCCAAAGCACATATTGATGCCTTATTCTGCATGACCAAATTTTAAAATATGGTCATGCAGAATAAGGCATCAATATGTGCTTTGGAAGTACTGTTAAACAGCCAATATGCATATGAATAAAAGCATTCATTTCTATAGAAAAACAAACAAACAAACACACACACATATGGCTGAATAAAAGCATTCATTTCTATAGAAACAAACAAACACATGCACAGACTGAATTGTAGTATATCAGGCAAATCAGCATATTAGAATGATTCCTAAAGGACAATATAAAGGACATATACATACATACATACAGGGGTTGGACAATGAAACTGAAACACTGGCCAATATAGTGTTGGAGGTTTCATGGCTATATTTATGCAGCCTGGTGGCCAGTCTTTACTGATCGCACATTCCACCAATAAGAGCAGAGTGTGAAGGTTGACTTTGTGCACCCAATAGCTCAAACATTGTACCCTGAAGGTGGTGCCGTGTATTAGGATGATAATGCACCAATACACACAGCAAGACTGGTGACAAGAGTGATTTAATGAACATGAAAGTAAAGTTAAACATCTCCCATGGCCTGCACAGTCACCAGATCTGAATATTATTGAGCCACTTTGGGGTGTTTTGGAGGAGCGAGTCAGGAAATGTTTTCATACACCAACATCACATAGTGACCTGGCCACTGTTCTGCGAAAGGAATGGCTCAAAATCCTTCTGGCTACCGTGCAGGACTTGTATTTGTCATTCCCAAGATGAAATAATGCTGTATTGGCTGCAAAAGGAGGCCAAACAACATACTAATTGTGGTCTAAACCCAGGTGTTTCAGTTTCACTGTCCAACCCCTGTACATACATACATACATATACACACATATACACACACACACACACACACACAAACACACATACATATACAGGGGTTGGACAATGAAACTGAAACACTGGCCAATATAGTGTTGGAGGTTTCATGGCTATATTTATGCAGCCTGGTGGCCAGTCTTTACTGATCGCACATTCCACCAATAAGAGCAGAGTGTGAAGGTTGACTTTGTGCACCCAATAGCTCAAACATTGTACCCTGAAGGTGGTGCCGTGTATTAGGATGATAATGCACCAATACACACAGCAAGACTGGTGACAAGAGTGATTTGATGAACATGAAAGTAAAGTTAAACATCTCCCATGGCCTGCACAGTCACCAGATCTGAATATTATTGAGCCACTTTGGGGTGTTTTGGAGGAGCGAGTCAGGAAATGTTTTCATACACCAACATCACATAGTGACCTGGCCACTGTTCTGCGAAAGGAATGGCTCAAAATCCTTCTGGCTACTGTGCAGGACTTGTATTTGTCATTCCCAAGATGAAATAATGCTGTATTGGCTGCAAAAGGAGGCCAAACGGCATACTAATTGTGGTCTAAACCCAGGTGTTTCAGTTTCACTGTCCAACCCCTGTATATATATATATATATATATATATATATATATATACACACACACACATACAGTGCCCTCCACTAATATTGGCACCCTTGGTAAATATGAGCAAAGATGGCTGTAAAAATAAATCTGCATAATTTCTCCTTTTCATCTTACATTCAAAAAATTCACAAAACTCTAACATTTCATTAAAGTAAAAAAAAAATAAAAAATCAAAGTGGGGGGAAACTTACATTATGATATAAATGTTCTTCTCTAATGCATGTTGGCCACAATTATTGACACCCCTAGAAATTCTTATGAGTAAAATACCTCTGAAGTATATTCGCATTCAGGCACGTGAACAGGTAGGGCTCAACCTGTACAGAGCACATGCCCTCTTTTCCCTTACACTCCGAAGTGCCTTTTTTTTGGTGGCAGTGTTTTTTGATTTTGTTTTCAATAAATCAGTGCCTATTGGTCACCCTTTTGTCTGTGTTTGTTTGTCTGCCTGTTTTACAAATATTTAGCCAGTGAGATGTATTAAAAAGAGCATGTGACTTAATCTTTTTGGATCCACTCAAACTGTCAGTCAAACAACCTCATAACTTCACCCCCTCTTGACAAAATAAATTTCCACAGCAGCTGAGCTAAACAAAGTCTTACAAGGGTAAATAAAGATCTTGTTGTTTGAATAAGTAGTGTTTTCTTTACGCAAGAAACTCTGTCTATAAAGGTTCATATTTTACATATTTGAGGTATGAGACGTGTGGGACCGGAGAGAGAGGGCTAGCATTTGCCATCTTGTTTACAGCCAATACACTTAAATAGCCTGTGCATACAGTAGCATTTCACCTCTTTTATAAAATTAGGTTTTGGCCAAATGCATTTTACAATAGGAAAAACTGAGCGCCCATATAGCTACAACAAACTATGTAACCTATTGATGAAAACGTAATGACGGACAAAATGCACATTTGCACACATTCGCTGGTCAAAAACCCCTTAACTGCATTTGAGTTTGACATAAAGCGAATGAGTGATCCTTGTCACCTAAATATATTTCTAAAATATGTCTTCTTTGGTTTATGATTGCTGATACAATAATTCATTACCATTTAGTCATATTATATGGTCGCGTGGTTCATGTTTACCGTGTTAATATGCACCTATTCTCTAGCTAGCTCATTTCTTAATCTAGTATTCTATACTCTCCGCTCGTCTTCACAAAAACAGTAAAACATGGTTTTAAGTATTGTTTTTGTAACTAAAAAAAAAAACAAAATTACAGAATCAGATCACTGTGAAAACTATAATTGATCATGCAGAACGTAATATTCTATGCTATACACAGACTATAGGGAGAGCTCTGGTACAATTCAAACTTTTCACTGCAACTGTACTTTATGTATATATATATATATATATATATATATATATATATATATATATATTTTTTTTTTGCTGGCTTATTTTAGACCTTAGACCAACACCCCTGGTTCTCAACAGTATCAAGTGTTTGCTAGGTAGTCGGATACATGTTGAATATGCTATAGTGACGGCATGGCTATAGTTTTTTTTATAATCTATTTTGACTGGAATTGTGTTGGACATAATTATTTAAATTATATTTCAAAATAGTTTGGTAAAAATATTTGACTTACTGCTTTACCTTCTTCTTTTCTCAATGACATACATAAACATGTTAACCAAATAATACAAATTAGCTTATAACACCAAACAGAACTGTTAAAAAAAAAAAAAAAACTTCTATTATAAAAAACTATATTATTATTATTATTATTATTATTATGGTTATTAATTGTGATTATAAATATGATTCTGTACATATATACTGATCTTTAATTATTAATCCTTACAGACAACAAAAAAAGCCTTATTACATATTTTACATAAAATATTACGCACTTTTTCTTAACATGCTGCTGAATTGTGCATAATGAGACCAGGAATGTGCATTATTAAAAAAATAAATGCAGTCAATTTAGATTTGTTTTTTTACTTTAACGGCCATATTTACTATACAGAACAAATTAGCGTGAGATTGCAAACCTTAGTAAATCATGTTGCATGATACATTTAAATATTCTATTCCCACAAATTTTGAAATCTGAAAGTGAAACTCCTACAAAAAAGCATATGCAACAAGGTCAGCTGCAACAAAACAATTGCATCCACACCTTTTCATCAATAAATCCATTTCATTTAGTAAATCCTGAGAGTAGTTTTTCAGTCAACGGTCAGTAGTGAGAGGAAGAGAAAGAGAGACTCACTCTTGTTGTAGCACGTGGTCAGCACCGCCTTGTCTGCAGGACTGCCGCTGATGTGCCATATCTCACCAGCATCGTGCAGGAGGACACTCTTATTAATCATATTATTCTCATCATCAAAGTCAATGATGTGAATCTGCAGAAGAGAAAAAAGCACAGCACTGAGGAGAGCGTCCTGACGGCAGTTCAAAGAGCTGGGACTTCACTCGCAGATATTTACTTTAATATGACAGTAAATGAAATCTCAAACGCTTTTTAACTTCACACACTCCTGACACTCATTTCCCAGCTTTTATTTCAACTTTGAAGTGACTGCATCTTTTGAACTTATGTTAGATGCATAAAAGTTATACGCAAAGCATGGCACATTTGAGGAGGCAGTAGAAAGTTATTATTTTACTGAGAGACAGAATGAGCACTGTAGGTAATATTCTAAGTGTTGTCATTACGTGCATAATGGAATTGCGTTCACGTCACTAAATCCTATTCTATGTCTTTCTTTTCACTAACAACATCTAAGCAGCCTTAAAGCAAGATCAATTCACTTGGAGAAGCAACATTTAGACACATTTGGTCTGTTAATTTTGATCTGAAATAAATACTTTAGATAAATAATCTTTTAAATATTTGACTTTAGACCAGGTTTACAGTTTTCAGTTGCCTCAAAATAGCAATGTGCCAACCATGTGCCTGAACATACCTTGTTTTCAGACAAGCACGCTAGGGTCTGTCCCGCTTTGCGTTGTACCACACAGCATTTTCAACCTTTGTCCCACACATCGCATACTGAGAAAATGTCCCGCATTTTCATCAGTCTGTTGGTTTTTAATTATCATATTAAAAAAAAAAAAGGTCCATACGTTCTTTTGCCTTTTTTTAAGAAAGCATTTTTATTTATTCTTTTTGCGGCATAGTTTCCGAGCAAAAGATTTGCGGACGTCATCAAGTGATCTATCACCACCAACAGACATAGTTGAGAGCAGACATGAAAAACACAATATTCTTCATTCATTTTGACCAATTTAAAAAAAAAAAAGACATGACTATCTTCTTATTTTCATAGTTTGTTTGAGGCAGTTTCTGTGGTGTTATTTTAATGTCAAATGTCTAGAGCGCATTATTGTAATGCGGGGGCACATCAAAATGCGCAAGCACAAATCTCTTCTCTTACAGATGGATTCTCTTTATTCTCATAAAAAAGATTCGCTCAGAAAAATAAATCAGCGCATATGACAACGGATGTAATCAGTATTTACACAGCATAACAGTAGAAAATGTATCTGTCTCACACACATTGTCCTGCAAAATCACATCTGTCCCACAACGGGCATACAGTAGTCAACATTTGAAGTGGATCAAAAAAGTTAAACAAAGTTGTCCTAAGACAAGAACGGGTATTCTTTTGGTTTTTGATGAAAGTTTTTGGTTTTGATTTACTTCAAATGTTGACTTCTGTATTGCCAGGTGGTCACCCTACAGCACACCCATGGACAAACAGAACAACAGGTGCAAGACCATTTGCTATTTAAAGAGGTCATCAGATGCCCATTTTCCACAAGCTGATATAATTCTTTAGGGTCTTAATGAAAAGTTAACATTTATCAGTTGTAGTCTAAAGCAACACCATTTTTACCTTGTCAAAAATAGCTCTGTTCACAGCGAGCCATTTCGGTGCATGTCCCTTTAAATGCTAATGAGCTCTGCTTACCCAAGAAATTCACTAACTAGTACATTATTTGGAAAGGTGATTTCCAGTGATTCATAAAAACCTTTACACTCACTTCTTCTGCAGGTGAAACTGGATCACAAATGATCTGCACAAACATCCTCTTCATCTTCAGCGGCTCAGATGTTAGGAGTAAATGACGACTGCTATGTTCATTATTACATGCAACAACAAAACACCTCATTCGCTTAGGAGACATTCTTGTCTACCCCGCTGTGGCATCGAAACAATGGCGGACAGTTTACAGCTCACTCAGGGCGGGCCTAAGGTAAGATGGTCGTGTCAATCAACTATCGTCGGAGCGGCCTCTGTCGGTGTGACGTCACACAGCCAATAATCTGAGAATGGCCTGATTTGAAAAAGGGAATATTATTTACAGAGATTAAAAAAATACCACTGGGTGGATTTTTATAGGGTGTTTGTGTACACATACAGTGCCCTCCACTAATATTGGCACCCTTGGTAAATATGAGCAAAGGTGGCTGTAAGAATAAATCTGCATTGTTTATCCTTTTAATCTTTCATTCAAAAAATTCACAATATTCTAACCTATCATTTAAGTAAAACCACGGAGGGCAGGGGGAAAATCTCTTTATGAAATAAATGTTTTTCTGTAGTTCATGTTGACCACAAGTATTGGCACCCAATTATTGCACTGTCCTTTATTCAAGATAACAGCTCTGTGTTTTCTTCTTTAATGCCTGAAGAGTTTGGAGAACACCTGACAAGAGATCAGATCACCCTCCTGAACAACATGTGGTGACATAGGGGCTGTTTGAATTTTTTTTTTTTTTTAGTCTTTTCGCCCCAAGACTCAACTAATCTCTGCAATTCTCCTACTGTGATCCTTGGAGAGTCTTTGGACACTTAAACTCTCCTCCTCACCATGCATTAGGACGATATAGACACACATCCTTTTCCAGGCAGATTTGTAACATCTTTAGTTGATTGGAATTCTTAATTATTGTCCTAATGATGGAAATTGGGATTTTCAATGCTTTAGCTCTTTTCTTACAGCCACTTTCTATTTTGTGAAGCTCAACAATCTTGTTCTGCACATCAGAACTATATTATTTGGTTTTATTCCTTGTGATGGATGATTAAGGAAATTTGGCCTTTGTGCTCCTCATATTTATAATCCTGTGAAACAGGAAGTTATTGCTGGACAATATCATACTCCTTGTCATTCTAGCGTGCTAAATAAATGCAAATATGAATGGGAATATACTTCAGAGATATTTTACTCATTATAATTTCTAAGGGTGCCAATAATTGTGCCCAACATGCATATGAGAAAAACATTTTTTTCATAACGTAAGTTTCCCCCCACTTTTAATTGTTTTACTTCAATGAAAGGTTAGCATTTTGTGAATTTTTTGAATGTAAGATCATAAAGATAAACAAAGCAGATTTATTTTCATAGCCGTCTTTGCTCGTATTTACCAAGGGTGCCAATATTAGTGGAGGGCACTGTACTACCAACACACATTTATGTTCAAACAACATGTAAAAGTGAATTTTGCATCCGATGACCCCTTTAAACACAGCGCTCGACGTGAAAACTGCATCGGACTGAAACTAGCAAAAAACACTTGCGTTGCACCTGGCGCCGCACTTCACCAAGTGTATGAAAGGGTCCTTCATTATTAAAAAAAAAAATGTTATGTTTTTCCCCTCTGTAAAAATTTATAACTCTAATATATCAACAAAATGAAATGAGAATTTTAAACTGGCTTTATCAAATGTTGAGATTTCTGTTGAAATGAATGGAAATTAGTGCTTATTTAATTAGATAGTGCCTCATTTGCATGTTTAAACATAACATTTCAGAACACATACATTGTGTTAATATATACTGTGATTAATTAATGGGGAAGTATGGTGGAATCTAATTTTATAGATTTAGTGATTTTACTGAACTGATTTTACACAGTTTACGCTTTTAAAAAATACTGAAATACATTTTTCACTATAAATACATTTTGGAAATGCGCAGATTTACAAATCCTCCAGAACTGTCTGAAACTGTGAAAAAAAAACAAAAAAAACAAAACTATTTTTAATGTGCATTTTCAAATTTATCTCGGCTACTTTGTATAAATCTAATTTCTCAATTAATATTAATACAATATTAACATACAACGAGAGTGTTAAGAAATCTGTCATTGTTATATACATTTTTTTTTTCCAAAAGTAAAATAAAACATAGAAAATAAAATAAACATAATAATTGGAGTATGTTTTACAAGAACATACAATTTCAGTTTTTCTACTTCAAAATTTCATGTTTAATTCAAAGCGTTACTTGGCTTTTTTTGTGTGTGTGTGTGTGTAAATTGTTTACTAATCAATTACCAATTGCCTTTGCACTGTAGTTGATCAATAGGTGGATAAACAACCAAAAACATGTCCAATATCAAAGCAAAAAAGAACACTATCCGTACTTGCAAATGTATCAAAAATACATTTTGATTTTTAGAATCTAATCTATAAAAGATTCCTTTTTTTTTGTTTTGTGAATTATTTACTAGTGAAAATAGTTTCTTTATATATTTTTTTCTTTATATATTTGTTTTGTTATAACATTGAATTTGAGTTTTTGCTGTATATTTTATGACATGGGTCAGTAAACCAACATCATTCACTACATAAAGATTTAACTAAATTAATGTCATATTAACTAGCTGTTTGTAGAACTAGACGAAAAGGTATTTGTCTTGCTGGTCAGTCGTGTAGATGTCTGACGTGAGAGAGAGCGAGCGCATGCATACTGTACGTGAGGGCATCTCTGCCGTTCAGCCTGCTGAAAGTTGGAGAGGAAGCCATTAACCTTGGGTTGGACTGCACTGAAGGAGAATTATTAGGCAACGTTATAATTTTATGGAGGGAAGCAATACAAATAAATTCCGATGGCTGGACAGGATAATTGGAGGCGTTGGAAGGTTCTGTAATGAGCGCTGGGCTTGGAGAGACTCGCTCATGATTTATCAGCCTCTACAGATGCTGAGTGAATTATCACATGGGCCTCGTCTCTTGCCTTAGTGGTAATGTGAAGGAGCGGTCAGGGGCTCACGTTCCGACGACCACAGTAATGACACACATACAGACCTCTGGGTGTGCTGCTTAGGAAATGATGCGCTGCAGGGAATGTTGATGAAGCAACAAAAAATTTTCTTACCATGCTCAATGTTGTTACTGTATTTGCTTAAAACAAGAAAAACAAAACTATTTAGCAGCTGCCAAGCGAGAAAATGACAGTTGGGCTCATAAGTTTACTCTCACAGAATACACAAAATGCTTGTATTTTTAAAAATAATGAGGGTAAAAAGCATGTTCAGATTCAGTTTTACTACTCAATCAACATTTTTTTTCTTTTAATTTCTGTGGAACACAAAAGAAGATATTTTGAAGAATGAAAGTTAATAGCAGTGTTGCCAAGTCCTCTGTTTTCCCGTTTAATTGGGGTACTTTAACACTGTTGCCGCAGGTTGTTTTTCATGTCTGCGGGTTGAAGCGACCCCAATAACGTGATATGTATCCCTTGGAATGCAAATTTTACCCGCGGAACCCCGCCAAAAAAACTTGCATTTTACCCCCCAGAATGTAATTTTTAACGGGGGAACCCCTCAAAACGCCATTAGGCTACTTTTGGGCTTGTTTTGAGTAGCATTTGGGTAGGTCTTGTTGTGAAAACCAGACAACCCAGGTTAATATAGTCCAGTTTTGTATTGGACACCATTAAGTTGCATTGCTTCATGTAAAAACCTGTTGAAATATTCAGCAAAAGATATCTTCTTTATAACTTTCCACAGACGTAAGAAAGTCAGATAGGTTTGGATTTGGATTGACATGAATGACTAAATTATGATTTTTAATTAATGATTTTTTCCCCCTAGAATAAATCACCCTTTGTCATGTGGAATATATGTTATGCGGTTTCTTTGGGGCAAATATTATATGATGTTATTTATTGTTAATCTTATTATTGTAACAATAATATAATCTTACTATTATTACTTCACTATATATTATTATATCATATATTATCCTATTTATTTTATAACCTGATACTAATATTAATTATTTATTAACTTTTTAATTATTTAATTAATAACTTTATTATTAATTAATTAATTGTATTTATTAATTATTAATTTTGTCTTGATTTCTAATGTATGATCTTGTATATTATTTATATTTTACTGTATTTTATATATTATTTATTACATTATTATCTCATTTATTTATTTATTTTACTATATGTTATTATGTATTATTGATCTTAACTCAATTACTATTATCATGTTATTAATTTCATCATCTTGTTGTCTGGAAGCATATAAACAGTTACACTGAGCACAACTATATAATCTGAAAGCAGGTCTGAAAATCTTCTTCAAACAGAGAAAATGTTTGGGAAACCTGTTTGCAAACAGACACTTGTAGTCATGACAAATGACTATTAATGCCTAAATTTTAAATGTATATAAATTCTTCAACTACTAAATCAAAGTCTGATATAAACAACAATAAAACAGCAACAGACTCAATGCAGTATCAGTATCACAGTAATTTAACAAAGCAACAACTGATAAATGCTTTCTCTTACATGTTAATCAGTGATTTGCTTTTAACCTGTTGTGACAATCAAGTAGATATGTTGTTTTGTCATATTTCTGAGGTGTTTTCTTGAGTAGCTGTAAAATTTTAGTAACATTACAATAAGTTTACATTTATAATGATTTTTTATATGTTGGGCCTATTATCAATTAATGCAACAGTTGTATTACGTGTGAGCATAAATTAAGAAACATGACCGAATCAAGCACATGCATTCAGAGTTCTGCAAATATAGAACATCATTATACAACTATGAGGACTCTAGAAAAACCCACAGTGCGCACAATCCCATGTGTCCATCCACTCACCTGGTTGTCAAATTTGAGTGACTGTGTGCCCACTAGAAACCTGATGGCATCTGTCTCAGCTGTCTGAGCTGTCAGAGCACGCGCCTGCAAACATGCAGAGAGGACGACAGCCCATGCATTAATGATACACAGTCAAAATACTAGAAAATGCAATGCATATATGACACCAAATGCCTGCGAGCTGCTACCTAGACTGCATTTTGGGGTATTACAGTTGAGCTCATTAGTACGTTTGCTGCCCAGATAGTTCACGCAAAAACGCTGACGAGGTAAGCTTACTAGATACGCGTTTGCTATGTAAGAAGCATCTAGACAAGCAACTCACTTGATATCTGAAACTGCAGTTTATAGACAGCTCACTCGATAAGCTAAACTGATCATTTAAATTACGTAAAATCACATCTGGCTAGGCAATTAAACCAATGCCAAAAACACTGGCTAGGTAGGCAGCTCACTAAACACAGCTAAAAATAAATAAATAATGTCTGATCCAGTGTTATTTTAGTATCATTGATATTTGATATTTTTATTTTATTTTTTTTTTTTTTATATATATATTTTCTATTTTTATTTTAATTTTAGTTAAGGTTATAGTAATTTTGTTTTTATCATTTTTATTATAAACGGTAGCTAAAAAAGTAATTTTATTTTATTATATTTTACTCAGTTAATGTAAAATGTAAAATAACAATGGTACAAAAATGTACCAAAACCATGCAATACATCTTTAGATCTTTTTTGTTAGAAAATGTAAATATTTTATTATTTGAATATTTTGTATTTAATTTAAATGCAAAAATTAATGTCCTTTATTTTTGCCATGGCACATGAAATTCGAATATGCCAATCATAGCTTACTGAAGTGCTATAGAATTACCATCTCATTCTACAGTTATTATACATGTACAGTTTACACATTGTGACGTATTTGAAACGGAAAATATCTCGCCATTTGTTATGTTTAATACAAAACCTAGCGTTAATAACCATCTGATATTAAACATGTAAATATCACAACAATGAAACACAGGTACAGGTTTACTGTAAAACAGCCCATGTACCTATATGACACTGTTGTGTGCAAAAATGACAATGTAAACAGAGCTACAGTACCTGAAACTCCAGGCCGTAAATAACCGGTGCGTCATCCTCCATCTTCGGTCAGTCACTTATTCATTTATCCTTTAATTCAGAGTAAAACATTCTCCTGCTTCTCAAATACTTATAACATCTACAGCAGTTCCGCGAGAGTAAAAAGACTTACGCTAACGGAGCATGAAAACTACCGTAGCACTCTTAACTGTGACTTCGTGCTTTAGGTTTTGTGAACGTAAGTGTTGTTCGAGAATAACAACCTCCGCCGTAGCGAAGACGTTTGGCACCTTTCGCACACCGTAGGATTAGTTTGCTTACGTCAGTGCGCATGCGTGTGTTTACACTGCTGTCATCCCAGCGTTCATTTTACAGAAGGTAAAGTCTTATTTTTAACTGTTTTGATGAAGTATAATGTTATAATTTTCTCTCTGTGCGTCAGTATTGTGAAGAATATGACGGTCTACAAAATGTCAAGTCAACAGTTATTGCGTTTTATTCTAAATTCATGCAGTTGCTATAGAGCTCTTCTGATATGCAGCTTGTGATTATTATTATTATTGATGAACGATATTTTAATCAGTTATTTCCTCCAGAATGTTTGGATTTCTATAATGACTTATATAATGATTGCAGGGGCTCGTTTGATATTCTCTAATTGTTATTGTTTAGGCAAAAACGAGGATTTATTGTTTCAGAAAAGCTTAAAGGTTACTTTAAACTTCTGCTTCTGCTTTGTGTTATAGTATTTCGATAAATGATCGTTTCCTTAAATATTACGTGAAGTGAACTATAGAAGTAAGTCTTACTGTTCTAAGTCCTACTTAAGTGGATCAAACGCTGAAGTTTAGCTAATAGTGTTTAATATAAGTTTAAACTACAATACATTTCCATTTAATTGCAGTTAATATGCAATTACACTACCAGGCAAGAGTTTTTAATGTTTTTTTTTTTTAAAGAAGTATCTTCTGTTCACCAAGCCTGCATTTATTTGTTCCAAAATACAGCAAAACCAGTAATATTGTGAAATATTTGTACTATTTAAAATAACTTTTTTTTTTTTATTTTGAATATATTTTAAAATGTAACTTATTTCTTTGATTTACAATTTTTAGCATCATTACTCCAGTGAAGTGATCCTTCAGAAGTCATTCTAATATTTTGATTTGCTGTTTCTTATATAAAAATATCATATATTATATACTGACTACAAAATTTGAATGGTATAGTGTATAATTTTACAAAAGCTTTTTATTTCAGATAAATGCAGATCTTTAGGTCTTTCTATTCATCAAATAATGAAAAAATGTACTCAACTGTTAGAAATATTGATAATAATAGTAATAATAATAATAAATGTTTCTTGAACAGCAAGTCAGCATATTAGAATGATTTCTGAAGGATCATGTGACACTGAAGACTGGAGTAATGATGCTGCAAATTCAGCTTTGATCACAGGAATAAACTACATTTTAAAATATATTCAAATACAATGCTGTTATTTTAAGTAGTAACAATATTTTACAATATTACTGTTTTTGCTTTGTTTTGGATCAAATAAATGCAGGATTGGTGAACATAAGAGACTTCTTAAAAAAAATCTTACTGTTCAAAAACTTTTGATTGGTAGTGTAAGTGTCCAAAAACATTACATTCATTTCACACTTAGATATATATTTTTTTTATGTAGATGATTTGCACATTAAGTATGCTTAAGTGTCCTTTTTCATAGTGTCCTTTTTCAGGGTGTTTATGTGATTATAGTTTATTTGTTAGTCATTTATTGTGATTCATTGATCTCTGTTTTGTTTGAACTGGAATCACAGGGAACATCCAGGCTGGACTCATGGACAACAGTGAAGGTCCAGCTCAGAGGCCTGTTACTCTAGATATAGATGGAGCAGGTGAGACACTAGAAACCTCTATCCCGCCCCAGACTGACCTGACAGATGCATCTTTCCGAGAGGAAAGCATCGACCTGGACGCCGAAGCGTTTGTTTCCCCGCAGGATGACAGCAGTCACTCTGAGAGCCTAATAGACAAGCTGAACGACCAGATGATGGAGAGCGTGATGATTTCAGACTCCCCAAATAGCGAGGAAGAGGACGTGGTTCCCATTGACTCGCTTTTGGAGCAGAATGAAGACGAGGAATCCAAAACACCTGATGGAGATACAGAAGAAAAAAATGAAGACATAAACACACCCAGTGCTGCTGAACCTGAGAATACATCTGAGGCTTTATTTAAAGAAGAGAATGAGGAGGAGAAGATTGTTCAGGTGGATGACAAAAGGGAAAATGTTGCACCGGACGACCCAGCACCAGAGGTTCCCAAAACTCAGGATATAGCGCTTGAGATAGATATGGATGCGACCCCCAAAGATGAGCCTGTCCCAGTGTGTACGATCTTCAGCCAGGGTGTGCAGTCCAAAGCACAAGCCCTGATTCCCGACGGCTTCCAGCCCACGCTGGTAAAATCTCCAAGTTTTACCATCGGCAACACAGAAACCCCCAACAAACTGGTCCCTCAAGTGTGTCAGCCGAGCCCCAGCCTCAGCAAGTTCTTTACGGATAATGGCGCGGTCAACCCCGCCTCAGACTTCTTTGATTCTTTCACAACGTCTACGTCTTTCATATCAATCAGTAACCCAAATGCAGAGTCGCCCAAGACGGCCGTCCCTCCAGAATCTCCACTCTTACCTGCCGCCACCACTGCAGAAACTGTACCGACCAGCACATACTTCACCCCGGCTGCTACCAAACCGCAAGTAAGTCCCGTGGAGCCGGCGGCTCCCATGAACAAGCTCCAGGCCGTGTTCCCGAGTGGCGACGACCCCTTTGCAAGCGCTCTGATTACCAGCGAGCTGGATAAGCGCTATGATGCCTGGCTTCCCTCAGACGAAACCAGGAAAGTGCTGATATCGGTGGCCACACAGCAGATCAGCCCTGTCCAGATAGACAGAGAGCAGCTGGCCATGCCTGGACTCAAGTTTGACAACCTACAGGTCAGTGCAAAATTACATTTACAATTTTAAAATGACCCCATGTGCCATTATGAAATGGTACCTTTGCCAGTTTCAACCAGTTTTGTATTGTTATAATGTCAGTAGTGTGTATAAATGAACAATGTGTATTCTTTCTCTGTGTTCCCTGCACCTAAACATCCATGTTTATTTGTCAGCACAAGTCCGCCTCGCTCTTAAAAATAAAAGTTCTGTATTGCTGTCGATTGTTCATCATTCTAAGAAAAAAAGGTTCTTTCAAGAACTGTTCTTCTATGGCTTTACTGCAAAATCACATTTTGAAAACATTGTTTTCAATAGTGTAGATGTTGTAAAATACATCACTGGCTTTTTCACACCCCCAGGGCCTTGGTGAAAACTAGAGATCATACTTGCACATTTTTGTGTCCCTGCTCATGGACAGTTGAATAGAGCCCAGTGCATTATGGGTGTCAAATTTACCTTTATGGCAAAAGGGCACAGCACCTTTTGTCTGTTTTCTCTAGTTGTACAGCACTGATTAAAAAAAAATCATCTTTCTAGTGCATAAACAACCAAGGTTTAAAGCCCATCTTGCTTTTGAGCTGTGTATGAATTACCCATTTGACATGGAATATGTGGCTTAAAGAAAAAAGGCATATAATGACAGAATTGCCTTTTTTTTCCCTATGAAATCTAAAATGGTTTTGTGCCTATTTGAAAGACATTGCTAAATGCTTTCTATTTCAGCAGCAAATAAATGTCAGCTCAGTGCATACACTAGCATTCAAGTCTGAAAGAAAGAAATTAATAATTTTATTCAGCAAGGATGCATTAAATTGATTTAAATAGTGCCAGTAAAGGCATGTATAATATCGCAAAAGATTTTTGCTTCAAATAAATGCTGTTCTTTCTATTCATTAAAGTATCCTGAATGTATACTGAATGTATCCTTTGCATCACAGGAATAAATTACGCTTTATAATAATATTAACATGGAAAGCAGTTCTTTAAAACCCTAATGAAAAATAAATATACTAAAATGTATTTGAAATACATTTATTTCATGCTAAGTATACTACAAATACATTTACATATGATGTACTTACCTGCAATTGTATAAAAATATAAATATAGACCAATTATAGGTTTGTAAACATTTGGGATGCGCACCCATCATAGTTGCAGAAAACCTGGGAGAGATAGCCTTTACCGCTAGAGAATTACATGGATACGGTACAAAATAGTTAGATTTAAAAAGATTGTAGATTATTGAATATTATTATATTGATTATATTTTCGCAATTCCGAGATTGCATCTCACAACTCTCATAAAGAAAAACAACTCGTCATTCTCTCTTTTCTCACACTTCTGGCTTTTTTCCCTCAGAATTAACAAACTCACTAGTTTTGAGGTAAATCGAGTTATAAAGTCCGAATTAGGAGATATAAGCTTCCAGAATTGTGAGATAAAATAAATGTTATATAAATTGTTATTCGTTTAAATAATATTTCATGCTGTAACTGTAGGGCTAATACAACAGCATATGTGAATATTATGTAGACCTATTGTTTAAATTTATGCTTTAAAATTAGAGTAATCATAGCAGTTTTTATTCATAGTATGTCCATTTAAACGTCTGCGTTTAGCTTCAAATGGCGTCTTTGACGACAGTATTCTATAAATATTTTGCATTCCGTTTTTGACATTTTACCCATTTACCTCCACTCGTTACGGTGTTTTTCTGCAGCCACTATGCGTGTGCAACTGCAAGTGACGTCACTGTGACGTCTACTCCAAATTGGTCTATACCCTGCAATTGTACTTTTAGTATTCTAAACTGGAATATTTAAAGTCTGCTAAATTGGAACAACTAATTTTGTAATTAATGCACTTTAATTGTGCATAAGTAGTACTGAAGTCCAACTGAAGATATGCTTAAGTATATTTGATCGTGCTAAAGTGGACGTATTGCATGTATACTTTAGGTACGCTTTAAATATTTTGCATTTAAAGACGGATTATTTAAAGATCATACAATCCTCATCAGTAGTGACATTAAAACATATTTTAGGCTTGAGCGATATGTCAGTAATTATGTTAATAGACTTGAACTATGCTTAGTATAAGTCAATGCATTTTAAATCCATTACTTTTTTACTAGGGAATTGTAATAATATTTCACAATATATACTGTTTTATAAATTACTGTTACTATTACTCTATTTAAAATATAAAACAATCTTTAACTTGCAGTAATTATGTATCCCGTAAATAAAAGATTTTTTGGATAACTAAGATACAGTGAAAAAACCACAGACGATAGTCACTTTTTATTTCTTCTGGAAAAAACTAAAGCTGTCTGATTTGCAGGGCGACGTGGTGAAAGATCTCATGCAGCGTTTTTTGGGCGACCAGGCAGCTATGAAGAGACAGGTGCTCTCAGCCAACTCAGTGGAGCAGAACTTCCTGGGTCTCAAGCGACTAATAGTGAGTAGCAGATCACATTTATTCCTTCATGGAGCTCTTCACACAATTTTTGACTCATTTAAGCACAGACAGACATGTTTTTTGTATTATGGCTGAGATACACTACATATTTCAAAATGAGAGTTGGAGGTGAGCGGCATTTATAGCGGAGCTTCAATTTCTGTACTTGTTCACCGTATCCATTTCTTTTGGAGTTTCATGACTGTCCAGACTCTGCAGATGTGCTCTAACTCGCAGCAGCTAGTGTTCATTTTCCCTGGACTAGAAATTGGTGCAAAAATAAGACCTAAAACCCTGCACTGTAATGTTTTCCAGCCATTAGTTGGTAAACTAGCAGTGTTTCTCTGAGACTAGTGCAGGACAGAAAATCAAAATATAGTATAGTCACTTGCAATTTAATCCTCTCGACAAAAACCCAACAAGATTTTTCCATTGGATTTTGGATTATTACAGAAAATAAACTCTGTGACCAACAAAAGTTTATGATTTTCTAGATGTTCTGTCCATCATTATCTTCACAAATGAATGCACTAATGAATTTTAAAGCATAAATACAATTATTCAAAAGTAAAAGCTAAACACCATCATTAAGTTCCCGACAACTCTTTCAGTGTTTATATGTAAAACTAGTTTCTTAAAAGTCTGAGGCAGAGTGGTTTGCAGTAGTCCAATTATGAACACAATAAGGCAAGCAAGTTTACCTGTTTAGTGATGTAAAACAAATATAAAACATGAAAATATCCTGAGCTTGTGTTAAACAGACCTTATTTCAGGCAAAAAAAAAAAACTTGCAAAATCCATACTGACTTGATAGAACCAGAAGTGCTTCTTTCCAGGTTCTGGCCTACAAAATTATGTCATCACTGCAGCACTCTATTGAGCAGTGTTGGGCATGTTACTTTAAAAACGTAATTAGTTGTAGTTACTAGTTACTTCTTCCAAATAGTAACTGACTTAGTAACTGAGTTACATCATTATAAAAGTAACTTTAATTACCAGGAAAAGTAACTATTGTGTTACTTAAAAAAAAGTCTGATATCCTGTATATGTATATGTATATGTATATGTATATGTAGGAACGATAATAGGTGAGTGCCAGCCAATTAGATTTCCGTTTGCACATTAGCTCCGCCTACTACCTGAGAAACTGTCAGTTCTTAAAAGTTAAAGAATTCCAAAGGAACTCTGTAGTTTTGACAGGAAACTACAACAAAGAATATCGTTTGCATGGTACATGTCAATTCTGCATGGTATAAGACTCTCTGTATGTTTCTTTTCATGTGTATGAGACAAAATGATGGCTTGTGTGCCTTCACACTAGAGTTTACAGTTTGTCAAATACAGGTACACTGATGAACTGAAAAAAAAATTATAATAATATTATAATAAATTATAGTAACGCCGCATATTATTGTCAGTAATGGTAACGCGTTGTAATGGGGGAAACAGTAATTCGTTTAATTACTTGTTATTGAAAAAATAACGCCGTTTATTTATAACACCATTATTCCCATCACTGCATTTGAGCGTTTTAGTGCTTACATTTTAGAGCCACCAATCTGATAATATTTGAATTATTTGGGTGCATGTGAACATGTTGTTTAATTTTGTATCGCTAACAAAGTCATCACACACATATATAGTATATATCAGGAACATTCAATGTAGTATCCATATACAAGGCATATCCCATCATACTGCCTATCTCTGTGTGAGATTGTGTGTGTGTGTGTGTGTGTGTGTGTCTGCGGTGCTGTGCAGGGCAGCGTGTCAGCTGAAGCTCTAGGGGCCCAAAATTACTGCCTCGCTGATTTACCTCTGAACACTCAGACAGGCCTGAGACACACAGCCTTGCCCGCTGTGCCCACGTCCTTCACCGAATGACAAGGATACACTGCGTGTGTGTGTATCTCTAGCGTTAGCGCTGAGCCTGCAGTGTGGCAGTGCTTGTGAAAGCATGAGCTCTAATCCCCAGATCCTGGACTTCACAGACCACATCAAGAAGCTCTGGAGCAAAGAAATGTGTGAGACACACACAGACAATTAGTCCTCCATAGTGAGGCATTCACAGACAGTGCAGTGTATCGCTTTTAAAGACCCTATGTGTGTTAACAAATACATTTACATTTGGCAGATGCATTTATCCAAAGGGACTCACATTTCATTCAAAGTATACATTCATTAGTTCATGCTTTTTCTGCGAATCGAACCCATGACTTTGGGTTTGATAGTGTCATGTTTGTGTTCCCCTGACAAAGAAAAATGTAACTAAATCATTTGTAGTTAATTACAAACATTGACATTGACATGTCTCATTCAAACTTCCTATTTCAATAGGACATATGAACAGAAAATTTAACTTGTCAAGCCATTTTAATTTTTTTATATCCCTAAATTACCCTTCAAAATGGTTATGTAAAATGCACTTCCAAATACATTTTCTGGTTAACTGCATCTGTTTGGCTTTTCTTTGGGTTGTATATTAAACTACAAACCTACTTAGAAAAGGGAGAAGCACAACTGTGTGTTTGTTATGCTGTGTTGTATGTGAAGGAATTTATATGTAGTACGTCTGCTAGCATAAGGGTAATGCATGTGAGGTCATGTCTTTTATTGCATAATTAATACAGTGGTCAGTCAGCTCTTAATCTGTAAATGGATTAAAATCCTTCATAAAATTGTGCTTTAGCTGAAATAATCATGCAACAAAGTTACAACAATTACAGTAATTATGACTAATTAGTATCCAGGCATATACTGTAAATTCACACTGTTTAAAAAAAAATTGACTGAAATTCTATGTTAAGGCAAGACACCACAGGCAATTTTAAGATTTTGGGCTATTTTGCTTTCATGACTTTCTTTCAAAAGAAAACTTCTAAAAATCAAGTTTAAAGGAGAAGTCCACTTCCAAAACAAAGATTCACATATAATGTACTCACCCCCTTGTCATCCAAGATGTTCATGTTAGAGCTGTAATCGGGCCTTAAAAGTTAGGCCCGACGGGGCCCGAGCATATTTTGATTGATAGCTTTTTAAAAGCCTGTTTACAGCCCGACATTATTCAAATGTGCGCAAGCACACAGCTCTTTTGCCTTTTGTCAAGAATGAGTCATTTATACATGTATTAACAATTTATTAATGACTAATGTAGGCTATAGGCTACTTGGAAGTTGGAACAAAGAAATAAAATACCTCTGTAACATCGTAACATCTTAGCACTCTAAATAGGCGTACACTTAGCCTATAAATAGGCCAACGCGCCAATAAAAAAGACTCTTTCTAAATTAAGATAAGGTCTAAATTAAGATTTTTAATCTTAAAAGGTTTTTGGCAATAATGAAATTAAGATAAAGGTTTCGCGGGATTTGCTTCGCCACTTCTCTCCACAATCCGGCCTCAACGCGATGGTGAATAGCATCTGAAATGTAATAAGAGAATAATGCCAACATTAGCCTATATACTCTGTCTGCATTATGCATTTAAGACTCAATTAATATTTAGTTATAATTGAAAAACCTTTACTCACCAAGATTAGGCTACATATTTTTGTGGAGGAAAATTATTGAATCCACTGTAGTTTCAGCACGGTCCTGTGCTCACTGATGGTGCGTCCAGCAGCACTGAACACCCTTTCACTGCTGCTGCAACTGGCCGGGATGCACAGTACTGATCTGGCTAATTTTGCCAAAACATAATCACCAGAGGCAAGCCTCCATTTCACCTCCTCAGCATCCATTTTTGCATCTTTCTCGCGCTAATCGAAACGCATCACATAACCGCTCATTTACTGCGCAAGCTGGAACGCAAGCCCGAGCCCGTGTAAAATGGTATAAATTAAGCCCGAGCCCGACCGAACCCGTCGGGTTTCATCGGGTTCGGGCAAAGATCTTCAGCTCTAGTTCATGTCTTTCTTTCTTCAGCCGTAAAGAAATTATGTTTTTTCAGTTAAACATTTCAACATTTTTCTCCATATAATGGACTGATATGGTGCCCCAATTTTGAACTTACAAAGTGCAGTTTAAATGCGGCTTCAAACGATCCCAAATGCGGTTGTAAATGATCCCAGCCGAGGAAGAAGGGTCTTATCTAGCGAAACGATCGGTTATTTTCATAAAAATAATGCAATTTATATACTTTCTATTGTCAAACGCTCATCTTGTCTTACTCTGCCTGGACTGTTTTTGTTCCGGTTCATGACAGTTAGTGTATGTTGAAAAACTTTCATCTCATGTTCTCCCTCAACTTCAAAATCGTCCTATATCGCTGTTTTACCTTTTTTGTTAAGGGTGTTTGATCTTCTCTGCATGTTCACTTTGCAAAGACTGTGTCGGTGCTTCTGCAGTGATGTAGGATGATTTTAAAATGATTTTTAAAGTTGAGGGAGAAAATACGATTGGAGTTTTTCGACAAACCCTAACTGAGTAGAATACACAGAGTTCAGGGAGAGTGAGACGAGCGTTTGAGATTAAAAAGTATTTCAACTATATTATTTTTATGAAAATAACCAATCGTTTTGCTAGATTAGACCCTTCTTCCTTGGCTGAGATTGTTTGCAACTGCATTTGGGATCGTTTGAAGCCGCATTTTGGAAGTTCAAAATCGGGGCTCCATATCAGTCCATTATATGGAGAAAAATCCTGAAATGTTTTCCTCAAAAAACATGATTTCTTTACGACTGAAGAAAAAAAGACATGAACATCTTGGATGACAAGGGGGTGAGTACACTATCTGTGAATATTTGTTTTGGAAGTGGACTTCTCCTTTAAGTGTTTATTTTATTACACTTTTTCTGTTTTCAGCTATCGATTTTGATTATAATACAATATCTATAAAAGTCAGAAAACTCCACTTCACCTCCACTTGCTGTACATACACCAAATGTAACAATTTTTTTCTATCTATATTCTGGTTTATACAGAGAGGGGTTAATTTTTTGACAGTATTTTCTGATTTATGGAGTGATAAAAAAGAAAAATCCAAACTCCATCTGTAAAAACCTTTAACTCAACAAAATAAAATAAGAACGTTAAAAAAAAATGTAATACAATATTCATGTGTTTAATTAAACATTGTGTTATTTACATATTTAAACATAACATTTCAGAAACCTTGTAATGCAAAAAAACAATTGTGTCGGTGAACTGTGATTATCAACTGGGGACAGAAACATTATTTTAAAAGAATATTGTTTGAAGTGGTTGATGCAATTGCTGCTGACGTGGCAGTAAAACATAAATATGTGACCCTGGACCACAAAACCAGTCATAAGTAGCACAGGAATATTTATATATTGTATAGGTCAAAATTATTGATTTTTCTTTTATGCTAAAAATCACGAAGTAAAGATCATGTTACATGAAGACATTTTGTAAATTTCTTACTGTAAATATATCAAAACTTAATTTTTGATTAGTAATTTGCATTGCTAAGAACCTCATTTGGACGACCTTTAAGGGGATTTTTATCAATATTTAGATTTTTGTTTTTTGCACCTTCAAATTCCAGATTTTCAAATAGTTGTATCTCAGCAAAATATTGTCCCATCCTAACAAACCATCCATCAGTGAAAAGCATATTCATTCAGCTTTCAGATGATGTAATTATGCTTATGACTGGTTTTGTGTTTCAGGGTCACATATATAATTAATTAAATCAACTAGTTAAAGATTTACACATTAAATGTGTAAATCTTAAATTCAGGCCTATTTGTGTATGTGCGTCTGTGTGTGCATAAGTGATTAATAATATTTGACTAATTTTGTACTGTGCAGTATAAAAGCCTCGAAAAAGGTGTGTTGAATAACACTGAGCAAGAGCCTTGTAGATATAGGTCTCTTTTCTTTTTATTGTTTATATGCATTTGTACATAGGACATTTAAGGTATAACTGTTGAAATAGTGTAGGACTGGCACTGGTGTAGAAGTACATGCTGATCCAGATCTGTCATCCCCAGAGAGAAGAGATGTGTGTGTCTGTACAGCTGGTGTCAAACAGAGAGGAGAGTCTCAAACACAGCGCGTGCCGTTCACCTGAACCTTAGAGAAAATCACTCATTCTGCAGAAGACAGAGGTCTCAGCCACCCTTGTTTCCCCCCGCCTGCTCATTTCTCTCTTTTATTCTCTTTTTCATCTGATCTGGCTCTTGTCTTCTCCGTACGGGGTTCCAGCGATTATTTTTGGCTCTGAATCACTCTTATTTCTCGCGGCACCATCCTGACTTCCTCTCCAGCTGTTCAAAATAATGTTACTCCAGCTTATTTTTATGGCCACAAAGGACTGAATCTTCCGCTTAATCTCTCGCTTCAGTGTAGACGGTGAGGCGGTTTATGCATAAGATAACATTGTATTTACATTGAAACAGTCGTTTTGAGGTTAAAGGTTGTTGTTTAAATGAATGAAAAAATGTTTTTTGGATTTTAACTCAGAAATTGCTAGTAAATGTAAAAAATAATTACAAAGAAACAGCAAGTAACACCGAATTAAACATGAAATCAAAAATACTTTTTTTTTTAGTGTACAAAATACTTCAGGATGAAGGCCGACTTCATCACTTCATATTTTTGGCTTGATTTTAATAATGATTCATTAAATATCTGATGTTGATGAGAAGTCAAGCTGTGAAAGCTTATAAATGTTCAAATGAGCCCCCATAGTACTGATGTTACTTTACTGTCTCAGAAATCAGAATTTCATTAAAAAAAATAAATATATCCAAAGAAAGTCATTGACGTAAAATGGGCCATGTTGTTTTTAGCAATCGAAATTAAATGTATAGGATTTTAACATGAATTTATGGAATACACTAGGCACTTTTCTATAACATGGCAAAGCTAATTAGTAATTAGCGGTTGCTTTGGCTGGTTGATTTATCAGCATTTCGATTCCATCTTGTCTGCATCACAAAGTCCATCATTCAGCCTGGATCTCTGCTGACACTGGCCGATGATGCTTGACTGTTGGGCCATTGGTTTCCCCATTGCATTCAGATTAGCGCTGGCCCCCAGATCATGAGGAATGTCGGTTTGATGGTTTACCACCATGGACCTTATGTGAACATTCATTTTCGTATTGGTACATTTGTCTGAAACAGTAGCAGATCCTATCTGAGATGATAATGATGTGGTAACAGCATCAGCCTTCTGTAGCATGTAGAACGCGCTTGCAGGTTAGCATAGGTTAAGCGTTCAGTAATTACCCTCTGGTCATCAGAGACTATCACAGTTTTCTTTGCTCTTGCTGGTAGTTTGACCTCATTGCTGCATTCTTGCTTCTTTACAGTCCACCACTAGGTTTCAGATGCGTCTTTATTTACTCAGACTCTGATCAGCTTCTTTCCTGCCAGACGCTTTTGTTTGCTCAGGAGAGCTGTCAGGGAAGCAGAAAATTGTTGTTGATGTTGGTAGTTGTTTCTTCAGAAACGAGAGGACTGTGTGGGTCAGTATCAGGAAACAGTGCTAACTGTGACTTTTTGCTGATATAACAAACATGAATTTGCTGAACTCGTTCTCATACAACTGGGTCTATGAGACTATCAGCCAGTTCATTACTGTTACAATGTACACGGCCCTCCAAAAGTTTGGAAACACCCCTGGCAAAGTGTGGTTTTGGATGATATCAGCATAAATCCTTATCATTTTTTTCGTGCAAATACATTAAAGTAACTTTACATTATCATTGAAGAGCAGCAATAATAATTTTCATTTTGATTAGATAGTAATGGCAATACATACATCTCAAAGTCAGACATGCCCCTTTGCCAGCTGTGATGCCTGGTTACTGGTTTAAACTTGGCCCAGGTTTTTAAAAGATTTATGGGTCAGCACACCTCAGTAGCTTCAACAATTGATTGCCAATTAAGTTACAATGAATTTAGGCCCAGATTATGCAGAGCTGTAATAGCTGCTAATGCTGGATATTTTGATGAATCGAAAATGTACATTTTTCTATGTATAAACTGTTTGTGTGATAAAATATGTTTTCGTAGTTTGTGTTGTCCCTTATCAGTGCAAAAATATCACAAAAAAGGATTCATGCCAGTATTGTCCAAAACCCCACTTTTCTAAGGCATTTCCAAACTTTTGGAGGGCAGTGTATGTTTAGTTGTTTGATTAGTTCTTTAGTTTAGTTCTTTAATTCCTATGTTTACTACTTAGTTTGGTTTGTTGCCATAGTGTTTGTTCTTCTCTTTGCTTTGCTTACAAAGCTGTCATGTTTGTGTTTCTATTTTGTATCAGGGCTCTACGCTTACTTTTCTTGTTAGGAGCACAAAACACATAACTTAAAAAATTTAGGAGCACAGTCAAAATTTTAGGAGCACCTTCTAATCAATAATCAAAAAATCTGATCAAAAATTAGTCTTCCCATTATGAGGTGATATTTGACTCCTGAAGTGATTTACAGGGGAATTTTGTTTTTACCTTCGTAATGGCATTTTTCTAACTTTATTAAAAGTATGTCATCTTTTATGTCAATTAAACTATGTTTTAAGCTTTTTAAAATTTCTAATCGAAACAACAGAATAAGAGCCAGTAGAATAAGAATCAGTTACCAATCAAATGAAACCAGTATTAACAAAATTAATTTTGGTGGCACAGAAGAACACAAAAGTGGCCTGTAGGTGTATTTTCATTTGTTTAATGAGGCTCAGAGGTGGCTAGAGTGCAATAAAATTCATAAATTCATGTTGAGATTAATGGTTTAAATATTACATTTTGAATACAGAAATATTAAATGATTTGTATAACAGAAAAGATCCTTTAAAAATGAAACATTCAAACGGCTGATTCATTCAGGAGCAAAGCAAATAACTGTCTTGATGAACGGGTAATTGAATCACTGACTCACTAGATTTGTTTACAATGCATGTTTATTCATAAACGAAACTGCTGTGTTTGAATGGAGATGCGCAGCGGCTCAGTTGTGACTTGTTTCAGACTATTTTTGACGACAAAATAGAGCAAAACCAGGCAATAGTGTTATAGTCAGACAATGTAGGTCACTTAATATTAATTTCCTGTTTATTTAACTGTTGTATTAAATCAATATTTCATTTACAACCTCCCTTAAAAATCATTAAAAGCTGTCACTCATCGTAGTTCATCGCAAACTCACAAAGTGCCATTATAATCAACAAAGCTCTCTACACTGCACAATCAATCTCTTATTTACAGTCTTTACACTTTGTTTATGAAAGGATTGGTAAGATATGTCTGTGATACATTACTCAACGTTGCAAAAGCACGTAAAAACCTTTGAAGCTCCCCTCAGCGCAAACACAGATATGCTGATCGGGTCACTCGCACATAGTGCTCCTAAATATTTTTTCATAGTCGCACACAGTAATTTTCAGTCGCAAATGCATCCAAAATGGTCGCACTGTAGCCCCGTGTATCATTCATTCTTTTGCATTATCGTCTTGTGTTTTTGTGATAAAAGTTGTAAATACTCCCTTTCCTTCCACAACTAGTAACAATGGTAGCTGTTTTACAAAGCTGTAGCCATATATTTAGGATTCAAATTAAGTAAATAGATAGCCATAAATGCATTGGTATTTTTTGTGTGTGCCTCCGTATAGCATCAGTGAATGTCTGACTGTACAGCCGCTACCTCCAGCATTTGAGCCACTGGCATGATTGTAAATTACTTTCAATGAATGTCTTGCTGTAAAGGTGACTTTGGTGAAAGTGTTTAGAATACTAATGAGTTTGAGAGTGGACTTCATCATCAAAATAATTCACTTGTACTGCAGTTTAGCAACAACATCTTATTAACATCCTTAAAGGTATAGTTCACTGAAAAATGAAAATGTGCAGTCATGCAATATATTTGTGTGATGAACAGACACAAATTTAAGTCATTGTTCACAGAAAATCTTGACATCTGTTTTGAAAAACGGTCATTAAAAAAGCAGAAATGTTTCAATTCATTAATAAATGCGGATTATGCACAACCAACTTCCGTATTCTGTAAAACAGGACACATCACTTCTGTATGTGCTTTGCTAAATATGGAGCTGTTTTACTCAAGATTCCTTTAGAGGAGCTACCAGATGAGCATAACCAATGTCCATCACCTAAAAGCTGTAATTTGTGTATTGTGTTATACATCTACAACTGGTGGAGATGATTATGAGTGAATAACAACTTCCATTTTGTTCTCTTCATCAAACAATTACAAAAAAAAATCTTTTGTTTCCGGTTTGAATTTGAAAGTTTTAACTCAGTATTTATGTGGAAAAGAGCAACTGAAAAGAGTGGATTATTAAAAATGTCTCATTTTGTATTCTACAGAAGTCTAGAATGATTTGAGGATGATGGCAGATTTTTTCATTTTGTTGGCTGAACTATCTCTTTAAAAGAGCAGAATCTCTGATCTTTCGTGTGTGTGTGTTTGGAGTTCCCGAGTGTGCAGTACATCAGGAAGGACCCTCATTTCCCCTGTCATTGACTTCTCTTATGTTTTATCTCAGTGGCGGCTGCTGCTTTTGCCCGTTTTTCTGCCAGTGGTTTTCGGCTTCATTTGCCCCTCTAATGAAGATTTAGAGGCTCTGGGGTCTCTGACAGGAAAGAGAGAGAGCAGGAAAGAAGGACAGAGGAGGTTATAATGCCAGCGAAAATGTAAAAGGAGACTGAATTTAGGATGAGAAATAAGCCCTGATGGAAAAACAGTGCTAACAAACAGCATCCCATCCAAGGGACATGTCCACATCATGAGCCAAATTACACTGTTCTTCACAAAGTTAGGTTGAAATAAGAATTGCATGAAGTGTAACCAGTAAACTGCACAAGGTCAAATAGTGAATTTCAGTGAGATTTTCAGTAATTGTGATGTTTTTTTTTTCTTTTTAACCCCAGAAAATCTATAATTATATTTAATCTATGAATAGATTGTCTATTTATAAATTATTTTTTGATTAGTTAATACTTATCTTACCATTAAACTAATCTTGGTTATCTTACCATTAAATAGTAATTTTTGCAATTCATTTTTTTATGTTTTATTCAAATATATTTTCCACACAGTTGCTTTTTTTTTTAACCCTCACAGCCTTATTTTCATTCCTGTAGAAAATTACGTATGGTGCAACCCTTACTAAGGTCCAGGGCATTAAATATTCTGCCATGTTGGCTGGTGTTGGCTGATTATCTTCTCGTGTCTTGGCAAATCCATTTAGTATATTAGAGTCTCTGAAGAAAGACACTAATTTATTTGCAGTGTGAACAAATCCACTGCCGTGGAATATGATTTGGGCTGTTCACAAGTGTGTTTATATGCACAGATTTTTGTCAGTTGGAATGAATCCAGTCTCATTTCAGATTCAGATTTTCAGAAAGCTCTGTTTATATGAACCCTAAATGTTGCAGTCTGATTCACATATTCATTTACTTGAGCATTACATGTCATTTTTGCATGATATACACTGACCAAAATTATAAACGCAAAACTTTTGTTTTTTCCCCCATTTTTCATGAGCTGAACTCAATTCACAAATCTGTCTAAATCTGTGTTAGTGAGCACTTCTCCTTTGCCGAGATAATCCATCCACCTCACTGGTGTGGCATATCAAGATGCCGATTAGACAGCATGATTATTGCACAGGTGTGTCTTAGGCTGGCCACAGTAAAAGGCGACTCTAAAATGTGCAGTTTTACTGTATCGGGCGGTATAGAGTTGATCAGGTTGTTGACTGTGGCCTGTGGAATGTTGGTCCACTCATGTGAGGTGGATGGATTATCTTGGCAAAGGAGAAGTGCTCTCTAACACCGATTTAGACAGATTTGTGAACAATATTTGAGAGAAATAGGCCTTTTGTGTACATAAAAAAAGTCTTAGATCTTTTAGTTCAGCTCATGAAAAATGGGGGCAAAAACCAAAAGTGTTGCGTTTATAATTTTGGTCAGTGTATATGTCAGAGCTTTTTTATCAAATATTTCAGTAAATCAAATTGTTTTAGGTCTACACCACCCCTTCCATTCCAGATCGGAATATCATTGGGATTGAAGACAGTCAGGTTCATTGATGTGTTTACATAAAGCGATTTCCGTCAATCCAATTATAAACAGATTCTTTGCATGCTTATAAAAGTAGCTACTGTCATTGTAAAAAAAACAATTTTGTCTGTCTCCTGTTTGTATTACAGTGGATTTTTATTCCTTTTTTTTTTTTTGCAACATGTGCAATGTAAGTCTCGGGATAATAAAAGGCAGTGTCATGCAAAGCGAGCGCTCGCAGTGACCTTGTCATCATTACAAGTGTTGAGTCTCTCTCACGTCTCCTCCTGAGCGAGCAGCTGTGTGTTTAATGGCTTCATCTTCTCTCACAGAGCACTAAGAACTGGAGGGCGGCCGTGGACCTGACAGGCAGACTGCTGACAGCTCACGGCCAGGGCTACGGCAAGAGTGGCCAGCCCACCAACCACACCACTGATTCCTTACAGGTGAGCTGAACCACTAGGACACTGGGGCCAGATTTACTAACAGCTTGTGTCAGCACAAACCCTCCTTTTTTTCTACTTTATTTTATCAACCTTTCCAAGGCATGCTTCAACACAAACCCTCTTTTGATGTTAAAAAACTACTGTCAGGATTTATTAAAGACACACAGTGACATATTAGTAATGAGAAAGAGTGAACACAGTTACTTTTGCAACTGATCTTTTTGCATATGCAGTTATAGAAGTCTCCCTTTCAGATGCAGACATTTATGGGACAACAGTATTCAAATTATTCATGCTAGGTGATTTACTATCAAAACACTGAGTTAAAAAAAGTTTTTTATGATTGTTTTTTCAGTATTTCATTGTAATTAGTGTAATTTAATGTAATACTTATAATCAATATGAAACAAAATAATTATTCAAATCTATGTGATTAAAAAAGTTAGGTCAAAAGTAATCAGCATACATTTCCTAAAATGTAATTGATAGACATTATGCGACTAACTACAATTTTTGACATTGTAATCAGTAACTGATTGCAATTTGTAAGTAATCTACCCTGATCATGATCATGGCTGCTTCTGCTGGCAGAACTCTTGAAATTATTAGTTCACGACATACACTTGTTTATTGTTTTCTTTATATACATATATATGTTATGTCTATACTGTAGACAATAACATAATTGTTAAATTGTAGTAAATAAATTAATTATTTAAAACATTTAAAGTACACTATGCAATCAGTAACATCTGTCTCTAATATTTCTGTATTTTAGCAAAGCGAAATGTAATGAATATTTCAGTGCTGCTGTCACTATTGCATCGTGCAATAAATGTAAATGTAAATACAATGTAAGGAAAACCATTCAAAGTAACCATGATGTATACAGGTGAATGTGATATAAAGCATTTTTATTTAGCATTTTTCATATTGTCACATTTACAGTTTCATGCAAATGTTTGGGAACCCCTTACAGAATCTGTGAAAATTTGAATAATTACAAAATGCATGTTATCTTTTATGTAGTACTGCCCTGAGTAAGATATTTTACATAGAAGATGTTTACATATAGTCCACAAGACAAAAAAAAATATTAAAATAACCCCCTGCAAACAAATTTGAGATCCATCTTTTCACAAACAATTGAGAACAATTGAGAGATCTCAAATGCAACTATTAAAAAAAGGTTCAAACATTCACTGATGCTCCAGAAGGAAACAAGATGCATTAAGAGCCAGGGAGTGAAAACTTTTGAACATGATGAAGATGTCCAAATTTTTCTTATTTTTTTGAAATATAATTTTATTCCATTTATTACTGCCTTTCAGAAGCAACAGAAGATACTTGCATGTTTCCCGGAAGACAAATTAAGTACAATTTACCTTGATCTTCAAATTCAAAAAGTGTACATTGTGTTTCCTTCTGGGGCATCAATGAATGTTTGAACCTTTTTTAATAGTTGCCTTTAATAGTTGTCCTCAGTGTGAAAAGATGGATCTCAAAATCATACAGTCACTGCTGGAAAGGGTTCAAATATGCAAAAGATGCTGGAAAACTGAAGAATCTGCAGGACCTGAAGGATTTTCACTGAAGAGCAGTGCTCAGTTTAACTGTTCAAAACAAACAAGGGACTCATGAACAACAATCACAAAACAAAAAAACAGTTATAGATCATCCAGGTAATCGCACGCTGTATTAAGAACCAAGGGTTCCCGAACTTTTTCAGGGGGTTATTTTAATAATTTCAGCTATTTTTTTTCTCTTGTGGACTATATGTAAACATCCTTTATGTGAAATATCTTACCCTGGACAGTGCTAAATAAAAGATAACATACATTTTGTATAATCTCTCTTGTTTTGTAAAAATTATTTTCACAGATTCTGCAAGGGGTTCCCAAACTTTTGCATAAAACTATATTTTTGTGCATTTATATTTTTATATTTTGTGCAAAAGATAAACAATGTACAGGAGTATTCCATGTTTAAATTTAAGGTAAGCGTTAAGCTAAATCAACAGCATTTGTAGCAGTGTTGATTTACAAAACAAAAATCAATCAATATGTAAATATTTATATTAAATATAAATATTCTGTAAAAATAAAAATTTTGGTTAGAGTGAGGCACATACAGTGCAAATGGGAACAGTTTCGGGAAATATATAGGATCGATCATCAACCTTTGAATTGGATAAGATCCAGTAAGTAACAGTATGAATACCAATTGATCTGAGAGCCCATTACTACCATCTTAAATCAGGCATGACACACAGCCTGCTAACTAACATGGGAGTTTCAGCGCTTTCTCACACACGATGTGCTGCACACGTGAAGTGGCCTGAAGCATCGTAGCGCTGTCAGTGTTTTAGCTATCGGTCCGACATCCACTCAGTCCACAGTAACCCACTGACAGCCCGGCGGCTCTGGAGACGAGTGAATCAAAGCACGCGTTCGCTTTGATGTGCCGCCTCACGTGGCTCCACACATACTGCTGCAGAGAAGAGTTACATTGTAATACACCCAGACCAGAAAGCACTGCAAAACTACACTTAATGAAAAATAAGTAAATGTTGATTTGTTTTGCTAAAGGAGAAGTCCACTTCTAGAAAAAAAATTGACAGATAATGTTCTCACCCCCTTGTCATCCAAGATGTTCACGTCTTTTTTTTTCTTCAGTCGTAAATAAATTGTTTTTTTGAGGAAAACATTTCAGGATTTTTCTCCATATAATGGACTGATATGGTGCCCCGAGTTTGAACTTCCAAAATTCAGTTTAAATGCAGCTTCAAATGATCCCAAATGCAGTTGTAAACAATCCCAGCCGAGGAAGAAGGGTCTTATCTAGCGAAACGATCTGTTATTTTCATAAAAATAGTACAGTTTAAATAATTTTTAATCTCAAATGCTCTTCTTGCCTTTTTCTCCCTGAACTCTGTGTATTCTGACTCAAGACAGTTAGGGTATGTCGAAAAACTCCAATCGTATTTTCTCCCTCAACTTCAAAAATCATTTCAAAATGATTCAGTCTTTGCAAAGTGAACATGCAAAGAAGATCAGACACCCTTAACAAAAAAGGTAAAACAGTGATATAGGACGATTTTGAAGTTGAGGGAAAACATGAGATGGGAGTTTTTCGACATACACTAACTGTCATGAACCGGAACAAAAACATCAGGCAGAGTAAGACAAGACGAGCGTTTGACATTAAAAAGTATAGAAATTGTATTAGTTTTATGAAAATAACCAATTGTTTCGCTAGATAAGACCCTTCTTCCTCGGCTGGGATCGTTTACAACCACATTTGTGATCGTTTGAATCTGCATTTAAACTGCATTTTGGAAGTTCAAAATCGGGGCACCAGATCAGTCCATTATATGGAGAAAAATCCTGAAATGTTTCCCGTAAAAAAGCATAATTTCTTTATGGCTGAAGAAAGAAAGACATGAACATCTTGGATGACAAGGGGGTGAGTACATTATCTGTCAAGTTTTGTTCTGGAAGTGGACTTCTCCTTTAAAGAAGGCTGCTCTCTTCTCTCTACAGCTGTGGTTTGTGCGTCTTGCTCTTCTGGCGAAGCTCAACCTTTTCCAGAATGCAGAGCTGGAGTTTGAACCTTTTGGGAATCTGGATAACCCAAATCTCTACTATGAATATTATCCAACCGTTTACCCTGGAAGACGAGGTAAAGGTTTTTTGGTTCTTTGAGAAGTGTTACCAAAACATTTTACTGACCCAAACTTTTGAATGTTGCTGCAAATGTCTTTCTAGTATGCTGTGAACCTAGTGAGGGCAATTAGTTCTTTCTAAAAGGCAATCATGATATCAGCCCATTACCCAACAGAGACGTACTGATGTATAATATAAAACCTTCTGCAGTCGTTCAGGTGAAATGTTGATGCAGCGCTTGACTCAGGTCTGCGTTGCAGGATCCATCCTGATATCAAAGAGGGGCATGATGAAAGGCACGGCCCCTCGTTTCACCAGCATGCAGTCGGTTTCTTTAGTGTGTTTCTTGACAGAAAAACAGAAGCAGGAATGGAACAATTGTGCATTTGGTTCCTGCAGAAGAGAAAAACAGGCATAAGTTATGATTTTCACAAATATGTTTCTGTTCTGCATGGCCTAGGTTCGATGGTGCCGTTTTCCATGCGTGTTTTGCACGCTGAGCTCCCTCAGTATCTACAGAAGCCTCAGGAAACTCTGGACCGTCTCCATGGAATAAAGAGCGTCTGTCAGAAGGTGAGCGCAGCCCTGACCTGAACTTTACACCTCAGCGCCAGCACCTGCTCAGAAATTTAATTAGCCTCACTGTAATTAGTGTTGTAAAACTTCTGCTCCTGTCCTTTCACAGATCCTGAGTAACCTACAGGAGGGTTTAGCTGAGGACGGGAGCATGATGAACCTCACGCAGGACAACAGACTCGGTACAGACCGCTCAAATCTCTTCTCTACATATAGCACAAGTCAAATACATAGTGCTGTTGAGTCAAACAGAATGAAAAATCAGTCATCCTCCACTCACCCTCATGTCATCACCCTTCATATTGGTTATTTATGAGATTTCATGGAAGTTATGATATCCCTTGTTACATTACAGCATAGACTTTTAAGAGATGTTCACATATAGACTGTACATCTCCTAAAAGTGTGTGTTGAGAAAAGACTGTAAAGCCTATACTGATCATCTTGCACTCACAGACATCAAAGTATTTTTCAAATGCTCTTAAAGTGAAACAAAAATATGGAAAATGTCAACACTAAGAAGAAAACTGCACTCATCAAGTCTGTTTTAAGGTCAATCACACACATATATATATATGTATAGAACAGACAAACATAAAACATAGCTAATATATAGTAGATTACAAAATATCTTTATATTAAAAATACATTTTATTTTTAATATATTTGGAGTTTTAGTTAGAGTTTTAGTTTATATTTCCTATTTATTTATTTTTCATATTTATTTTTTGCCATATTTTATAGTTAATAAAAATACAACTATTCTTTGTTATTTCATGTTAATTAGGTCCATTTGTTAATATTAATAGATGCTTTTGAAATTAAATAATGTATTAGTAAATGCTGAAATTAACATTACCTACATTATTGAAGAATTTTGATTAAAATTATTTACATTTTAACAAATCTAATTTTTGAACATCACTATTAACCATTGCCTTTGAAGAAGTTTGATTAAAATAATTTTAATGTAAGTTATTTTTACATATTACAAATTATATATTATAAATAGTGTTCCAATGTTCAATGTAATTATTGTGTTATATTTATATTGTATGTAACTTCTAGCATTAAAAAAAACACAATTTACATTTTATCCAAAATATATTTTAAGATTGAAAATTGTTTTCCTGCCCCTTGAACCACATTTTGTAATATATTTTGACTTTTTTTTTTAAAGGATGGCCTAAATTAAATATATTTTTTAGAGATCACTATTTACCATCGCCTTTGAAGAGTTTTAAATTAAAATTATTTGAATGCAAGTTTTTTTTTTCACATATTATAAATGATATATTATTAATAGTATTTTAATTTAATTATTTTTTTATTACATTAAAATTTATTTTTTATTATATTTATATTATATGTAACTTATAGCATAAAAATATTAAAAAACAAACAAAAAAACACACACAATTTACATTTATCCAAAATGTATTTTAAGATTGGAAACTGTTTTCCTGCCACTTGAAATGCAGTGTATGTAATATTTGTAATATATATTAACATTTTTTTTTAAAGGATTGCTTAAATGAAATAGATTTTCAGGGTGAAAAAATACAAATACATTCTGTTTGCAACATATATTTACCATATATTTGTAATTGGATTTCTGATTAGGTTCAAACAAATCTTATTTTTTGAACATCACTATTTACCATCACCTTTGGACTTTGAGCCTTTAAGCTTTGTCTGGCCAGTGAGCCTGCAAAATACTTTAAGAAGGAGCCGTAGATGGCAGCGTAAGATCCCGTCCTGAGCCATCCATCAGAGCAGATCACTGATGCGTCTATAAGTCTTGCATGCTCGATTGCCTTCCTCATATGTTGTTTTGGTGAAGACAGAGATAAATACATGCTTCAGCATAGCTGTGATTTCAGCAGCCCCCCGCCTGTGTGTCTGATGTGCTTTCAGTGGGACAGACTCACTCCGTCATGGGCACACGTCTCTAGCAGAGCTGCCAGGTGCTGACAGACCGGCGGTCTGATGGCAGACTTCTGCCGCCCCCTGTACTCTCACCCTGAGCCGTTTTAGTGTGGCTGTTCATTGCTCATGTTTGCCCCCAGGCAGAATGAGGAGGAGAGGTTAATCAGAGCAGGATGGGTTCAGATAGACACTATACATCCTATAATCCTATAACATCTAAGGTGCCAATTTTGTCTGAGCCGTGGGGGCTTCAGGCTTAAGTCAATATCATTTTCAGGACAATCAATATCATTTTCTGTCCTCCATTTAGTGCTGATAAAATGGCAAAACCTGAAAAAAAAAACAAAAAAAAAAAAACCTTGTGACTGCAATCAAAAAAATATTTTATTCAGATTTTTACTCTGAAATTCATATTAATACCTCAAATATCTTGTATATGATATATGTGATTATTTTGATGGACATATCAAGAAAATAATTTGATTACATTTTTAACCCTGCAAGGCCTACTGTATCACATTTGATACACAAATACGTCTCTAAATGATCAACATGATCAAACCTTTGCTGATAAACTTGTTGTATACAATTTACTACATGCCTTCTGTCATTTGATTGATAGTTCATACTTTTTTAGCCAGTATAGCTTTAGTACAATTGTACAAACATCCAACATAAATGTAAGAATAACTTTGATATTGCTTGTAGTATTTCAAGATGAACACTACTGTAATGAAGCAGCTTGGTTTACTTGATTATTCAGACATGACTTTTTCAGAAAAACCAGTGAGTCTCAAATATGATCATCAGGATTTTGAGGAACATCATTGGATTGCATTGCATTATATGTTTAATTGTCAAACTAACCATTTAGATATCTTACTAAAACACATTATTGGTGATAGAAAGCGACGCCTGATATTTACAGTTGAAGTCAAAAGTTCAGGTCCCACAAATTCTTTGGTTTTTCAGCATTTTTGTGTATTTCAACCCTTTCCAACAATGACTGTATGATTTTAAGAACCATCTTTTCACACTGAGGACAACTGAGGGACTCATGTGCAACTATTACAGAAGGTCCAAATGCTCACTGATGCTCCAGAAAGAAACATGATGCATTAAGAGCCGGGGATGTAAACTTTTGAACAAAATGAAGATGTGTACATTTTGTGTACATTTTTCTTATTTTGCCTAAATATCATTTTTTTTTTTTTCATTTAGTACTGCCCTTCAGAAGCTACAGAAGATACTTATATGCCTTCTGTAATAGTTGCATATGAGTCCCTCAGTTGAAAAACCAAAGAATTTGTGGGACCTGAAGGATTTTTCTGAAGAACAGCAGCAGTTTAACTGTTCAGGACAAACAAGGGACTCATGAACAACTATCACTAAACAAATAACACAGCTGTGGATCATTCAGCTAACAACACAGTATTAACAATCACGTGTATGTAAACTTTTGAATGGGCATTAAGCATCAGAATTTCATCTTACTGTTTGTCCATATAAATATTAGCATCTGCACCAAATTGTGTAATTTTGCTCAGTTTGGGCCTCTGAATAAAACTGAGTTTTTCCTCCAAGTATGAGCTCCATATTCTCATTATATCATTTGAACCATAAAAAGCCTGTCGTATCAAATATGGAACAAACAAACAAACAAACAAAAACTGTTCCATTCCTATAAAAATGATTTTGACAAGATAAAGTGGTTAAACAATGCAACTTTTAAAGGGATCATGAATTGAGAAATGAAAACGTCGATCTTTTGACATGTAAGAGCTCAATGTCAAGACTCGATTTGGAACGTGTCACATTATGACGTCATAGTGCGACAAAATCCCGCCTCTGCAGAATCAGATCAACACCTACATCTATACTCGTACTTGTTTAGCAGTGGAAAAACATAGCCTTTGCATTTCCTTCCCTAGAAAGATGATCTTGACATTAGAAAAGAGTGGATCAACTTTATTTGTAATAAAGTTCTAAATCTCTTCAGTGAGAACCTGGTCATTTGTTCGCTTCGATTTTACAGCGGATTTGTTTTTAAATAAGACACAATTTGACTTTCAGGATTTTCAGAGATATTGAAACTAAAATGCTGTGCAGACTATATTGGATCCGACAGTAATGTCGCAACACACAAGTGTAAATAAGTGTTTTTATCATGTCACTATTGCTCTGTTACAGATAGTTCGATATGTACTAACTGTTTATACATTTTTAACCTGAATTCAGCAGTTTCCATCTATGTAGGCTATGTAGGTCAAACAGACATGCAGAATATTACATCCTGTACATGAACTCCAAGTATCTAAAACTTTATTTTTCACGTCTTCAGTTCCCTAATATAATGTAATAGGCTACTTGACAAATAAATTAAGAATAAATATAAATACGGGTATACAGTACATTTAAATACAGTACTAATTAGCACGCTGTCGCAGGCTGTAGAAACTGCAGTAGTATCTGGCATTTGAGGTTCAGGTTTGTTGTTTTCTGATTCAGGCTCAGGCTCAAACATGTACGACTAAATTTCACCAGCTGCCATTTCTAATCGGAAGTTTTCAGAACAATTTCACATGTGAAATTTATTTTTCAATACGCAAAACTGTTAGCCAATCACAACAGTGGGCGTTTACTTCCGAGACTGAAATTTGCCACGCCCATCTGAACAGAGGGTTTCGACAAGGGGAATCCAAAACAGGACAGAAAATAGCCTATTACTGTTAAAAGTCTTCTTAACAATAGAAGTGAACTGCTTTTTTTTTTTTTTTTTAAAAATAGGGCAGTTCATGATTCCTTTAATCAGTATGTTTTCAGGAATATTCTCACAATTATCATTGTTTGTGTGGAGGAAGTTAAACAGCATCAGTACTGGGACAAACGCTGAAGTCTGTTCACGCTCACACACACATATGAGATCAGATCGGCTCTCTGATGGGGGTCTACAGTGAGCCAGAGGGGGAAAATAAATGCAATTGTCACTGTGTCTTTTCCTCCTGCTCTATAATTCCCGCCAGCAGACAAATAATTGATGGTTCACAGACGGGAAAAGGAGGGAAAGACTGCAATTTCCAATTCCATTCCATTTGCTCAGTCGGTCTCTCTCTTTCTGCTCCGTGTTTCAGCCTCCATCCAGCTGTGGAGGTCACGTCTGAGCAGGGTGATGTACTCCATGGCCAACTGTCTGCTAATGATGAAGGTACGTGAGCAAACATATACTCACTCACACATTCATATCTGACCTGAATCATACTTGAGGGTTAGAGGCTACAGGCTTTCCTTCAAGCAGGTGGCTACTGATAAAATAGCTTTTCTGATTATTGTTCTGCTGGTAAAACAGTGTGTATGCACACATAGTATATGGAGTATAACCTTAGATTTGGACTGTCAGTACCTTTAAAAATATGCCTGTTTTTTGCAAGTTATCATGTTAAACAAGTGCCATCTGCTGGCTAAGGTCTGTAGTGACACAAATACATTGGTTAGCAGACACACAACAAAGAAACTGTCAAACTGGGCTGTCAAACGATTAATTGCGATTAATCATGTACAAAATAAAATTTGAGTTTGCCTAATATATGTGTGGGTACTGTGTGTAATTATTATGTATATATATAAAAACCCATTAATGTATATATTTAAGAAATTTAAGAAGTTTATGTATTTATTATAATTTTTATATAATTTATATTATAAATGAATAAACTATTTTGTACATAATCTATTTCTCTTAAATATGTACATTAATTTGTGTTTGTATTTATATATACATAATAATTACAAACAGTTCACACACATGTATTAGACAAACTCAAACTTTCATTTTGTATGCAATTAATCATGAATAATCATTTGACAGCCCTATATGTATGTACAGTAGTCAACATTTGAAGTGGTTCAAAAAAGAGAGTTCATCAAAGTTGTCCTAAGACAAAAACGGGTATTTGTTTGGTTTTAGGACAACTTTTATGAAAGGTTTTGATCCACTTCAAATGTTGACTACTATATACTGTATATATATATATATATATATATATATGAATCACTTCTATTCTGATTTATTTTCTGTAACATAAACATAAAAAGCATTTCACTGCATGTTGTATGGTTTTGTGTATGAAAAATAAAATAAAAAAATTGAAATTATTCTTTTAAGTACTGAGTAACAATATGTATGCACTTACTATGAGATTAGGGTTTAACTTCAGGGAAGAATATGTTACCTCCTCCTTAAACACTAGATTGCAGATGTTCCTAACTGGCATTTTTGGTACTTTCATGGTGTTTTTGTTCTTTTGGAGCTTGACAGTCATGTTTTTATATGAAAAAGAGCTGTATGGAGATTCTTAAAAGGGTTAATTCACTTCCAGAATAAAAATTTCCTCATAATTTACTCACTCCATGTCATTTGAGATATGCATGTCTTTCTTTCTTCAGTCGAAAAGAAATTAAAGGATTAGTTCACTTCCAGAACAGAAATGTACAGATAATTTACTCACCCCGTTGTCACGTGCGGTTAGTTCTTTGTCTGGTTCAGAAAAGTAGGGTAGGATGAAAAACTACATCTCATTTTCTCCTATAACTTCAACATTGTCCAACATCGTTGTTTTACCTTTTTTCATAAAGGGCTTTCTTCACTAATTTGCTTTAACACTGGGTCAGTACTTCTGCCTATGTCACCTGTGCGTGCGTACGTAATGTGTGAGGTCGGGCTAGTGCGAGACAAGCATCTGTGGATACAAAGTATATAAATTTTTGAAAATGGCCGATCGTTTTGCCAGATAGACCCTTATAACTTGGCTGTGATTGTTTAGTATGGAAACCTGTTTCTGCCACTGAATAAAAATAAAAAAGGTAATTGCGTCTTTTTATCTTACAATTTAGAATTTTTTTCTCGCAATTTCGAGTTTACATCTCGCAAGTCTGACTTTTTTCCTCAGAACTGTGTCATATAAACTCGCAATTCTGATTTTTTTCTCAGAACTGTGAGATATAAACGCACAATTGCGAGTTATAAGGTCAGAATTGTGAGATATAAACTTTGTTTCTTGCAATTGCGAGTTTGTATCTCATAATTTTGAGAAAAAAAGTCAGAATTGTGCAATTGTGCATTTATGAAGTCCAGTTATGAGGAGAAAAAAAAAAACTGATAAGTTCAGAGAATTGCGAGTTTATATCTAACAATTCTGACTTAATAACTCACAATTGCCAGTTTATATCACACAATCCTGATTTAATTTCTCAGAATTTTATATCTCGGAATTCTGACTTTATAACTTGCAATTGTGAGTTCATATCTCACAAGTCTGAGAAAAAAGTCAGAATTGTGAGATAACAAGTCGCAATAACCCTTTTTTTTTTTTTTTTTTTAATTATTTAAGTGGCGGAAACAGGCCCTCTGAAGCTGCAATGAAACTGCAGTTTGGTCCTTCAACCCGCTGATCCCTATTGATGTCCACTATATGGAGAAACATCCTCAAATGTTTTCCTCAAAAATTTCTTTGCAACTAATGAAAGAAAGACATGAACAACATGGGGGTTGAGTAAATTATCAGGAAATGTTTATTCTGTATGTGTACTAATCCTCTAGAAATATTTCAACAAAATGCAGTTTGGAACAATGAGATGGTGTGCAAATGATGACAGACTTGTAAAAAGCTCATTTTATTGTGATTATTTTCTATTTCACATAAAGGACTATGTGCTGGCAGTGGAGACGTATCACTCCATCATCGAGTATGAACCAGAGCAAAAAGTGCAGCTGCTGAGCGGAATCGGACGCATTTTCCTACAGGTGAGAGCAGAGACGCCTGAACACCACTGCGATCCATGAGTCACGGGATCAGACAACATCAGCAGCAAAACACAGTTTAGAATTGTGAACTTTAGATCTTTAGAATTAGAATAATTATGTTCATCAAGGGCACATTAAAGGTCTTCCAAAAAAAAAAAGACAAAGGAAGGAACATTTTCCTTTAGGCAAATGCTGTAAACCTTCATGTTGGATCCATTTTTCTGTTGAAATAAGCAGCGTTTACCTGTAAGAGAAAAGCCAGTGATTATTGCACAGAACTGTTGCCTGTTATCACGTCTGCTGGATGAGTGAATGTTGTCTTCGCTTCGCAGAGTTGCTTGTTTTTGAAGAGGATCAGAGCGGCAGCTTCACTCTTCATGATTTATCTCCACACAGACGATAATTAAAATTCTGTTTGTTCATATTATTAGATTGGAGACATCAGAACAGCTGAGAAGTATTTTCTGGATGTGGAAAAAGCCTGTCAATCAAAGGGAAAAACACCTAATGAAGACACCTCAGTGCTGATGAACAGGTGAAAGCTGATTTCTGCTCATAAACAACAGGATGATGTCAGTCACTGAATGAGATCTGTTAACACTGTTGGTCAAAAGTTGGGAATAACTTTTTTTAAATGATTTTGAAATATGTTTTTGTCCTTTTCTGCTCACCAATTCTGCCTTTATTTGATCAAAAATACAGTAATATTGTGATATATTATTACAGTTCAAATAACAATTTCCTATTTGAATGTATGTTAAAATGTAATTTATTAATCCTTCAGAAACCATTCTAATATGCTGATTTGCAACTCAGTAATTATTAGCTAATATTTCTGTTCAATTATTAATAATGATGTTTCTTATATTTAAAACAGTTTTTAATGGTACCTAACATTTTTATGGAAACCATGATGCTTTTTCAGGATTCTTTACTCAGTGAACGTTTATTTGAATATAAACATTTTAATAATGAATTAATATAAAAAATAAATGTCTTTACTGTCAGTTTTGATCAATTTAATGCATCCTTGCTGAATTGAATTGAATTATTTTATTTAATTATTATTAGTTCTACAGTGTACTTAGCCCAAACTTTTAAGCAGTATTATGTATCTCGGTTTATTAAAAAAAAAACAACAACAACAAAAAACAGCACAACATGTTTCTTGAGCAGCAAATCAGCATATTAGAATGATTTCTGAAGGATCATGTGATACTTAAGACTGGAGTAATGATGCTGAAAATTCAGCTTTGATCACAGAAATAAATGACTATAAAACTGAATTTGTGATCAAGTAAATGCAGCCGTAGCGAGCATAGGAGTCTCCTTTCGTAAAGATATTTTTAAAAAAATCTTAATTATTTCAAACTGTTGAGCTGTAGTGTATGTGCTTCAGTAATTCCCTTTAAACTGAATGTGATGTTGTTCACAGGGCTTTTGTTTATCTGAGTCAGAATAACTACGCAGACGCACACACGTGTTTCTCCAGCGTCTTGAAACTCGATCCCAAGAACCCAGTGGTAAGTTCTGGCTCTGATCTTGATCACGTATAACCACCAGAAAAACAGCAGCTAATAAATACGGTGTGAACAATGTCATCTTTGCTCTTCAGGCAAACAACAATGCAGCCGTGTGTCTGCTGTACTTGGGAAGACTGAAGGAGTCCCTGGGCCAGCTGGAGAGCCTGGTGCACAAGGACCCGGCGCTCTACCTGCACGAGAGCGTGCTTTTCAACCTAACCACCATGTACGAGCTGGAGTCCTCACGCAGCACGCAGAAGAAACAGGCTCTGCTCGAGGCCGCTGCCTGTAGAGAGGGAGACAGCTTCAACATCCAATGCCTCAAGCTAGTATGAGAGGAGCCACAGTCCAACGCAGGACGTTACCGGATGATTACGAGTCAGGCAGCAGGTTTGAATGAACAAGTTGTGGCTGTGATTGAAAATACTGTTGTGTTTTCTAAGCTTTTACAAGTTCATGTATGTTCTTACCATGTACAGACAGGACCAAAGTTAACTTGATAACTCAATGATATTTGCTCCGACAGGACAAAATAAAAAGGGTTAAGTTTACCCGTGTTTCAAGAATCAAGAGAAATGCTTTTAAATGCATTAAATGATTGTTTCTGAAGAGTCTAAGCTAATTATAACTGTACTGTGTATTTCTGAATATAAGAAAAGGAAATCTTGTTAATAAATGTGTGAAAACCTGAACTGATTTTGAGATGTGCTCAATTAATACAGCATATTTCTAGAAGACCTGTGTTGTTTTTGTGCTGTTTTGCCAACTATTTGATTTTCATATGCCATTTTCCTGCCATTTTTACTTTTTTAAAATACCTAGTTTTGGAACTCCTAGACTGTCGGTTCAATTTGTGTGACACTTGACACACAGTATCCCAACACCATCATGACGAAAAAAAGATAAATTAAGATTTATCAAAGTGTTGTGATGATATGATATAATCCAATTCAACAGTCTATAACGGTTCAATGCAATGTCCAAACTTAAGGAAGCTTGATACGCACAAACAATAAATCATTTGGAGGACACACACCAATTTGCATCCAAATCTACCCATAGGGGGCGCTGCATCTAAAAACCTGTCAAAACACCCCAAGAGTCTGATCAAGGCAAATTGAATTGAATGTATTTCTTCTTCAGGGCAAGTGCTAACCAAGCCAAGAAAACTCAATCTTACAAAGACAATAAAAATAGCTGCCAGGAGCCAACCAACTTATGCAGCTAATAGCATGCATTGTGAATGACTGATTGTTATAATGTATGAGGCTGTGTGCTATATTTGGTAAGAAACATAATTATAATAATCTAATTTACATTTTTTGCTGACAACTCCGGAATTGTGAATGCTAGAATAAAAATGAAAGATTTCTATATAAAGACATGCTTAATTTGTGTTACAGAATGAATAGTAAAACAAACCCTTATGTGTTAAAATGTAAGTGTAATCACACAGACTCAGAAACAGACACTTTACTTATTTTTTCTAACAGTAACATGAGTTTGTTCAGTTCAGTATTTTTGCATCACAGTATTACTACTTTACAGTTAGTACAAATATATAATGCAAATTAGTGTTGGTCATGAAAACAGAACAGTTTGTAGTTGTTCCCCACATCTTTTAATAGAAAGTAATGAATTAAGGCTACAATACTTGTGCGCATTAAACTACCACCTTCCACTACTTTAAAATTCTTTGTATTTCATATTCATCAAAATACTCATGTGTTTACCATTAGTAATGATTTATTAGATGTAGTACTCATGATTGTAACCCCTATTCGTTAAAGGCGCTAGAGAGTTTGATTCTCCTGATCATTACTGATGAAGAGCACATCAGCAATCCTGTGATTCAGTGCTTCATCAACACTAAACCAATCCCATAATGCATCTTAGGAGCACCTCAGGGAGTTGACGTAGGCCTTGCGGATGTCAGAGTCATCAGCTGGACGGTTATAAGCCTTCCAGACCGGCTCACCGATAAACAAACGCATGGCTTTAGTGTAGTTCTGAAAAACAAAAAGCCAAAAAGTGGTTTAAAAGAAATAGTTCATCCAAAAATGAAAATTTGCTACAAATGTGCTCACTCTCAGGCCATTCAAAATGTAGATGAGATTGTTTCTTCATCAGATTTGTGCCATTCCATCACTTGTTATCCAATGGATCCTTAACAGTGAATGGGTGCCGTCAGAATCAGAGTTCAGTCAGCTGATAAAAACATCACAATAATCCACAAGTAATCCACACCACTCCAGTCCATCTGTTCACATCTTGTAAAATCAAAAGATGCATGTTTGTATGAAAGAAATCCATCTTTAATTAAAGCTGCAAGCAGCGATGAACGGGCCCTCGCACCCGGGCTCACCGCCGACCGGTGGCTTTAGGGAAACAGCGAATGGTGGGCACTATGCTTTTAACATAGTAAATTTAGGAGGAATATATCAAAGTCATTTAGATGTGCCAAACTTCCTGCTGCCAGCTGATGGCGCTATGCCTGTAACTGAATATTGGCATGTAGACGTCTTCAGGTCAGCGCTTTTATCAAACATATGAAGTTTGGTGCAGATTGAACATGGTATGCTTGAGTTAGTGTAAGAAAAGTCATTTCCTGTTGCCAGCTGGTTGTGCTATAATTGTAATGGAATATTGGCCTTTAGATGTGTTCAGGCCAGGACTCTTATCGAACATATGAAGTTTGGGGCAGATCGGACATTGTATGGCTGAGTTACAACAACTTCCTGTTTCATGGCATTAATAGCATGCATTAGCACTAAGAAAGTGTTTCTAGCATGTTTAGCACAATATGGCATATTTTGCTGTGCTTTTAATAGACCATCACAGTGTTAAACATGTCACTTCCGGTTGCCAGCAGGTGGCGCTATGACTTTAACTGAATATGAGCATGTAGATATGTTCAGGCCAGGACTCTCATCAAACATGTGAAGTTTGGGGCAGATTGGACATTGTTTGCAGGAATTGCAACAACTTCCTGTTTCATGGCTTTAACAATATGCTTTAGCACTTGGTAAGTGTTGCTAGCATGTTTGAGTATGTTTTTAGCAAGTTTAGCACTCAGTGGCTTATTTTAGTGTGTTGCTAATAGTGTATCACAGTGTTAAACGTCACTTCCTGTTGACAGTAGGTGGCGCTATGACTATAACTGAATATTGTTACGTAAATGTGTTCAGACCAGAACTCTTATCAAACCTGTTAAGTTTGGGGCAGATTGGACATTGCATGTCTGAGTTACAGTAGCTTCCTGTTTCATTGCATTAATAACATGCTTTAGCACTTAGCTAAGTGTTGCTAACATGTTATAGCATGTTTCTAGCATGTTGCTACCCTATTTAACACTTGTTGATATTTCTAAAATGTTGCGTTCATTACAGAGTGCAACATCTCACTTCCTGTTGCCAGCAGGTGGCGCTATGACTATAACTGAATATGGGCATGGGCATGTGTTCAGGCCAGGACTCTTATCAAACATGTTAAGTTTGGGGCAGATTGGATATTGTATGCCTGAGTTACAGTAACTTCCTGTTTCATTGTATTATTAGCATGCTTTACCATATTAGCTAAGTGTTACTAGCATGCTTTACTATGTTTGTAGCATGTTGAATATTAAGTTTGGGGCAGTTTGGACATTGTATGCAGGAGTTACAGCAATTTGTCTTTGTATTAATATCATGCTTTAGCTCTTAGCTAAGTGTTGCTAGCATGTTTTAACATGATTGTAGCATGATGCTAGCCTATTTAAAACTTGCTAATGCTTTTTAATATGTTGCTAGGAGTCTGTAACACCGTTAAACATGTCACTTCCTGTTGTCAGGAGGTGGCGCTATAATTATAACTGAATATGGGCATGTATACATCTTCAGACCAGGACTCTTATCAAACATGTGAAGTTTGGGGCAGATTGGACATTGCATGCCTGAGTTACACTAGCTTCCTGTTTCATTGCATTAATAACATGCTTTACCACTTAGCTAAGTGTTGCTAACATGTTATAGCATGTTTCTAGCATGTTGCTACCCTATTTAACACTTGTTATTTTTAAAATGTTGTTAGGCATCCACAACAGTATTAAACATGTGACTTCCTGTTGCCAGCAGGTGGCGCTATGACTATAACTGAATACAGGCATGGGCATGTGTTCAGGCCAGGACTCTTATCAAACATGTTAAGTTTGGGGCAGATTGGACATTGTATGCCTGAGTTACAGTAACTTCCTGTTTCATTGCATTATTAGCATGCTTTAGCATATTAGCTAAGTGTTGCTAACATGCTTTACTATGTTTGTAGCATGTTGAATATTAAGTTTGGGTCAGATTGGACATTGTATGCATGAGTTACAGCAGTTTTCTTTTTCTTTGTATTAATAGCATGCTTTAGCTCTTAGCTAAGTGTTGCTAGCATGTTGTAGCATGATTGTAGCATGTTGTTAGCCTATTTAAAACTTGCTAATGCTTTTTAATATGTTGCTAGGAGTCCATAACAGTGTTAAACATGTCACTTCCTGTTGTCAGCAGGTGGCGCTATGACTATAACTGAATATGGGTACTGACGTGTGTTCAGGACCGGACTCTTATCACACCTGTGAAGTTTGAGGCAGATCGGACATTGTTTGCTTAAGTTACAGCCACTTCCTTTTTCATGGCGACACGTCGAAATTTGTCAGGCCGCCACGGACACGCCCCTCGACGAAAACTCAAAAGCTTCGCAATTTAACATCGCAAGGGCCTTATGATAACACTCAGCAAATTTGAAGATGATCGGATAAAAACTGTAGGAGGAGTTCGTTAAAGTACGAGGCCTGAAAATGGCAAAAACTGCACAAAAATCGTACAGGAAATTCAATATAACGGACTTCCTGTTGGGTTTAGGATGTTGTACCAGGAGACTTTTTTGTAGGTATTGGTGTGCTACACCTGTGTACCGAGTTTCGTACATGTACGTGAAACGCAGCTCGAGGCGCACTCCGTTGAAATTTTATAGGTGGCGCTATCGAGCCATTTTGCCACACCCACTTCTGAAAACTATATCAGATGTAAATTTTCGCCAGGACTGACGCGTGTGCAAAGTTTCGTGAGTTTTCGAGCATGTTTAGGCCCTCAAAAAGACTTTTTACTTTGGAGAAGAAGAAGAAGAAGAAGAAGAATAAATATAGCTGCAAGCAGCGATGACGGGCCCTCGCCGCCAGTGCATCCGCAGCCCTGGTGCCATCAGAAAAACGGTGCCCAGCGGGCACATGCATTAACAGTATCCCTGTACCAGTTTGGATTGAAGTGTCACAGCAATGAAAGGGTTAAAATCAAAATGCTTTTAAGTCATTCTGACACAATGAGAATGAGATGGGATTAGAGTTGAAAAGATTCCTTATCCTATGAGGTCATCTTGTGTTCATTGTTGGTATTACAGTCTTCATCAGCTAGTTTACAAGTGTGATATTTCAAATGTTTTTGCAGCCTCTGAAAACATGATAAACACATTTCCTTAGAATGACTTGTTTTTTATATGTAAAAAGTTGTGAAGAGTTAGGATAATGCATTTTAAATGCTCTCTCTCTCTCTGTCACACACACACAGCCACTCAACTACCTCAGTCAGACTTACACACACACATACACAGACTTAAGCCCATCCCCCGACACAGAGTTAGAGTGAGAGAGTTAGAGTGAGATCAGATGCTGAATAGTTTTTTAATTTTCTATTTTTTGTTGATTTTTTTATATCGATGGAACTAAGCATTTATTTCTCAGAATGACTAGTTGTATGTATGAATTTTTTTTTAAAGTGTTTGGATGCTGCATTTTAATATTACGGTTATGTTTTTTCTGCTAATTTCAAAAAATCACTATAAATCAACCGTTCAAGATATCCCAAATCCGCTCGCAATTTAACATCTTCAGTATGTTGGCATCATGTTGACAAAGTTTGGTGTGAACTACTTATTCCTGCTTGGAGGAGTATGAATTTGTTTATAGCCTGATTTTTCCAAAAATCCACATTCAAATCAAAATAGCAGATTTCCTGTTGGTCGCAGCTAATGGGTGTAATTTAGAAAGTTGTCCGGCTTGATGAGACCAATATACATACCAAGTTTGGTGTCTGTAGCTAAAACTAACCCCCCCACTTTTGACAAAAGATGGCGCTATAGAGCGCCTCCTCCACGCCCATTTATGAGCCTTTACCAGTGTCTAACTATCATTAATACTGATGTGTATGTTGAGTTTCATGAAAATCTAAGCTAATTAAGTGCCCCAAAAGCACAGGAAACAAATGTTAAAGTTTGACACGTTGCCACGGCAACAGCATTTAATGTATCAAAGACCCCTTTACAGATTCTCATCGGCCGTGTTTTGACATTGTTCTGATGAAGTTTGAAGCAAATTGAGTAAAATTAAGAGGCTGATTTAAAAGCATTTTGAAAATGACACACTTCCTGCTGCCAGTTGGTGGCGCTATAACTTTGACTTATGAGAGTCACATCTATGTGATCGGCATCATACAACGAACAAACTCCTGAAGTTTCATCAGAATCAGACAATGTGTGCAATAGTTATTAGCCATTTCCTGTTTCTCATTTCTCGCCATAATTTCGTCGCCTCGCCACGGCCGAACCGTTCGAGATATCAAAAATCCCTCCGCAATTTAGCATCCTCAATGTCTTGAGGTCATGCTGACCGAGTTTGGTGGCCGTCGGAATAAAGGCCTCAGAGGAGTATATCAAATTCCAGAGCATGCGCTTTTTAAACAGCCCTGAATAGCTCACTTCCTGTTGGGATTAGCTCATCACATAGAGTGCGTGATTTGTTCGGCTCAGTGAGATCTACATGTGTACCGAGTTTCATATGTATACGTGCAAGTATGTGCGGGATATACATCAAGTTTTGGGAAGGTGTTCCAGGGGGCGCTGTAGAGCCCCTGTGCCACGCCCGGGTCCCAGTCTCTGCGGCGTCCTAATGACCGCAGATTCCAATGTGTGTGCCGATTTTCAAGAGTTTTTGAGTATGTTAAGGCCCCCAAAATGCCCCGTTTAGTCGAAAAAATAAAAAATAAAAAAATAAAAAAATAATAATAATTAAAGCTGCAAGCAGCGATGAAAGGGCCCTCGCACCCGGGCTCACCGCCGACCGGTGGCGAATGGTGGGCACTATGCTTTTCACATAGTAAATTTAGGAGGAATATGTCAAAGTCATTAAGATGTGCCAAACTTCCTGCTGCCAGCTGGTGGCGCTATATCTATAACTGAATATTGGCATGTAGATGTGTTCAGGCCAGCACTTTTGTCAAACATATGAAGTTTGGTGCAGATTGAACATGGCATGCTTGAGTTAGTGTAAGACATGACATATCCTGCTGCCAACAGGTGGCGCTATGATTATAACTGAATATTGGCCTTTAGGTGTCTTCAGGTCAGGACTCTTACCAAACATGTGAAGTTTGGTGCAAATTGGACATTGCATGTTTAAGTTAGTGTAAAATAAGACATTTCCTGTTGTCAGCAGGTGGCGCTATGATTATAATACAATATTGGCCTCTAGATGTGTTCAGGCCAGGACTCTTATCAAACATGTGAAGTTTGGGGCAGATCGGACATTGTATGGCTGAGTTATAACAGCTTCTATTCCCATGGCGAAACATCGAACTTTGTCAGGCCACCACGGACACGCCCTTCAACGAAAACTCAAGATCTTCACAATTTAACATCACGAAGGCCTTTAGATTAGACTGACCGAATATAATGTTGATTTCATAAAATCACTAGGAGGAGTTTCTCACAGCGTAAAACATGTCACTTCCTGTTGCCAGCAGGTGGTGCTATGACTATAACTGAATATGATCATACGTATGTGTTCAGGACCAGACTGCTATCAAACATGTGAAGTTTGGGGCAGATCAGACTTTGTATGGCTGAGTTATAACAACTTCCTTTTTCATGGCGAATCATCGAAATTTGACAGGCCGCCACGGACACACCCTCCAACGAAAACTCTAGATCTTCGCAATTTAACATCACGAAGGGCTTTAGATTAGACTGACCAAATTTGGTGTTGATCCGAATAAAACTCTAGGAGGAGTTCGTTTTAATACGACACCTGGAAATGGCAAAAATGAGGCAAAAATTACTCAGAAAATTCAAAATAACCGACTTCCTGTTGGGTTTCAGATTTTGCTCCAAGAGACTTTTTTGTGGGTATTGGTGTGTTACATGTGTATACCAATTTTCATACATGTACGTAAAACGTAGCGGGAGGGGCACTTCATTGAGCGTGAATAGGTGGCGCTGTTGAGCCATTTTGCCACACCCACTTCTGAAACCCATATCAGATGTAAATTTTCGACAGTTCTGATGTGTGTGCAAAGTTTGATGACTTTTCGGGCATGTTTAGGCCCTCTAAAATGCGATTCATTTTGGAGAAGAAGAAGAAGAAGAATAAACGGAGCAATTCCAATAGGGTCCTCACACCATCGGTGCTCGGGCCCTAATAATCCTTAGGGGATCAATAGGGCCTTCGCCCTTTCAGGGCTTCGGGCCCTAATAATAATAATAATCCTTAGGGGATCAATAGGGCCTTCGCCCTTTTAGGGCTTCGGGCCCTAATAATAAACAGAGCAATTCCAATAGGGTCCTCGCACTGCAGTGCTCGGGCCCTAATTAAAATACGAGTCCATAATCCATTATAATGCTTCCTCCAGTGAGAAAGTCCATCTCCTGTTGTCTCTTACATCACAATCCAGCCAGTTTAGAGCTGTTTTGTCTTGTAAACGGTGCTTGATCTGTGCAGATTTTTTCTCCTGATTCAGACCAGACCACCTTTTGACTGGAGGAAGGATTATTATTATGTATTATGAACTCCTATTTCACACAAACATGAATCTTTTGGCTTCTCAAGCTGTTAATTGATGGACTGGAGTGGTGTGGATTATTGTGATGTTTTATCAGCTTTTTATCTTATCAGACTCTCATTCTGATGGCACCCATTCACTGCAGAGGATCCATTGGTGAGCAAGTGATTGAATGATACATTTCTCTAAATCTGATGAACAAACAAACTCATCTACATCTTGGATCGCCTGAGGGTGAGCACTTTTTTTTTGTTTGTTTGTTTTTTTTTTAGCAAAATTTCTTTTTTTTTTTTTTTTTGGTGAACTATTCCTTTAAACGCATTTGCTAAATGATTGGATGGAAATGCTTTGGTTAGTGAATTGTGAGGCACATACGGTTTCATCAACGGTGAATCTGTGGTAAATTCCTGCTGGTAGTGTGATTAGATCCCCTTTAAATACAGCTATTCGGATCCAGCGGTCATCTTTGTCCCTCACATCAAAGTAAGATGACCCGTCCAGTATATAACGGATCTCATCGTCAAGATGAAGATGTTCTTCATAAAACATTTTCACCTGGAAGGCAGGAATTTGAGATTTACAGATGGATTTCATTACAAAAGTAAGTATAATATATTTTATACAAAATAAATCATGTGGAAATGCGTAACCTACTTTGTTCTCATAATCAGGAAGTTTATCCGGGTGAACAGTTATGATATCCATATAGGAATAACCCTTTTCTTCACGGATCTTCTGCAGCTCAGGGTCATTTTCATAAATATCGGCATTTAGCTGAATAAAAAAAAGAAGAGCAGAACCATCAATGATATACTATTACAGTATTTGTTAATATTTTAGATTTTATTTTTATATTTTCTCTTTCTCTTCTCACTTTAATGTGTTTTCATCATTTTTATCAGTTTTTGTTTTTTAGTCTATATAGTATTTTTATTTATTATAAAATGATTCACCTTGATTTCACTTTTTACTTAAACTAAACCAAAATGTGAAACAGTGCCTTGACAACCAGATAAATATAAAGAATCAAATTTTACATTATATTTTATTTCAGTTCACTTTTATTTTAAGTAACTAAAACGCGTTTAATTTGATTCATGATAATATCCCTGCAAAGAACCTCTGCAAAAATGTATCATTTATAACCATGAGAGTGTACATTGTTTATATTGATGGTTTGGTATTCGTTTACCACAGTTGTACTGTAAAGCACTTAAAAGAATATCAGGGTTAGTGCAGTAAAACTAGATGATATCAGTCATAACTATCATCAGAACAATTCATGTTTACCACAACCATAACCATAAAGTCACGACAGTTACTGTTGAAGTTTGATCAGATATGTTCTTGTACTGCAACATTCATGGAAATAGCATAACTGACCAGTAAAATCCAATTTTTTTTTTGATTCTATGTTTGCATATGTGACGCTGTTTGCATTAATCCATAATAACATATAAAGTTATAGTTTCTCCTCTTAATGCTCGTGTCACATGATGCGTGTGGAATGTTAATTTGTGCGTGATTTCTGATCGAACCTTCCAGTAATAAACACCGATCTGTTCGAGCTGTTTGAGAGTCACGGGCTGGTTCGGGTTCAGTCTGTGAGGGAGTTTCTGGTCCTCACTGGACTCATCCATGTACCATGCCTCGATCCCACTCATCGTTAATATGCAGTTTATGCCACATGCGGAACCCTAAACACAACTGAGTGAAGCTGTGTTTTTTAAAATAAAAGTCTCCTACAGCAATAACGATTATAATTGACAAATATATAAATAGTTTTTATTATTATTATTGTTATTTGCTTTAAGGTAGCATACAAACAAACAAGTAAACAACAATAAAAAAAATCTTAATAACATTCCAAGAAGTCCAAATAGCAGCATAACATAAATAAACAAAATAAACAAATTTGAAAAGTCAGAGAGAAAAATAAATAAATACAAAAATAACAAATATATAAATAGTGATTTTGATTTGTGTGTGTTCCTTTATCTTTTCACAAAAAAAAAATAAAATAAAATCCTTTGGACTTTGGAAAATCCCAGTAAGTAAGTAAGTAAATATTTTCAGTGTTAAAAGATTAAAATAATTAGTAGCATTTTGTTTGTTTGTTTGTTTGTTTAAAGTGAACGCCCACAGTCAATGCGTTTCGGTTGGAATCCAGGATAAGAAGTATAAAACTGCTTCAGTTTCGTTGTCGACTAAGGTGCACGGTTATGCGCCATTAAATGAGACTTTTATTGTGAAAAGCGAATCGTTTTGACCTTTTGCAGCGCTTTCCTGTCTATCCTACCGTGTCTCGCTTCACAGTATTGGGGGCTTTTATCAGCGTGAATTCCGACTCACTCCAGGTTTGTCAGACATTCATCTTTAAATGATTTTGTTTGAACCGTTCCGTTTCTTTATTTTACATAAAATGATGTATGAATATAGGGCTGATTCCTTTTAGTTTTAAAGTTTTCATTTAGAGCTGATTCGCGTAATTTATCTAGAATCACAGTAGATAATCAAGCGGCTATCAGATTCGCTAACTAAGTTAGCCTTATGCTACATTGTTGTGAAAATAATCGCTGCTTTAGTTACACACGTTCTTTCCCCATAACGGAAATAATGCGAGTTTGACTCGATTTGAAGAGGCAAAGGAAACCGTATTTCCGCAGAGTCAGATTTGAGGAAACTCTCCTGTGTGCGGTTAAATCAAATACCACAGCAATACCATGGTTTCGAGATACGCTAAAGTAATCAATGGTGTGTTTTAAAGGACCATAGGAGTGTTACTAAATACCATGTCATCTGAAAATTGTAGTTGTTATAGTTGTATACATCAAAGTACGGTAATTTTACCATTGGATACCAACTCTGTACCCTGGTATCAGTACAGTACAGGGATTTTATTTACATAAACATATCATAAACCTTCATATTATGTGCTAAAAGTTCTTCTTTCTGAATGTAAATAGCCTTAAACTCAGAGCGGTCAGGGAAGTGCATTCAGCTCATAAACTAGACGTTTTTATGACATTACAATGTAATATTGATATATATGACATTTCTGCTGTTATGTGATCTCAATCCAGTCAGATCCAGAGCTTCTGCTGTTTCTATGATCTCTGGGTCACTTCACAGCATCAATGGCTGATAATGTGGAAAATGCTGTCAATAATGTGGTAAGTAATGTGATTTGCATTGTGGTTTGTGTTGTGATTGTGTTTCTGTGTTATACACAGTGATGTATTGATCTTAATAGACATAAGTAACATTTTATATGGTAGATTATTTCATTTTAATAGTTATTTAGCAAATTTTGATCACTTTGTTCCTTTGTCCATGCTTATGTAGTGCTATTTATAGTGCTAACTAAGTGGAAGTTGTAAAGCGGTGTGTTGTGTTGAGTGAGGTTGTGTAAGAGCAAGGCGGCGCCGCACCCATGTGAGCCGAGCTCCAGCACGGCAGCGTCAGGTGGAGCGCGTCATATAGAGCTATTTATCAGTGTTTGTAGCTGGAGGCTTATCTAAAGCGTTCTGTCAGTGATCACAGCTGGAAAACTCTGCCACTTACTCACTGTTTTCATTTCCTCGTCACATGGATGATGAGATGGTGCAGTACTTTGACACATGTGTTTGCTGTTGTATATTGCTGTTCGTTCACGTGTTTTTCCAGATTCTGCAGATAGCATTGTTAGTTTTCCTGATGTTAATTTCCTTTTCCATGGGTTCATGGTATTAAATATGTTGATATATTTTTGTTGGAGGCAATAGCTATCAGGGAAAGTAGAAAGTAGAAATTGGATATTCAGAATTTTATATTTGCTGTATTATTTAAAGACTGTATTATTTTATATTTGCTGAATTATTTAAAGACTTTTTTCATGCATCTCATGCTTGATATTGAGTGAAAATATAATAGTCCTTTATTATTGTTCTTTATAGTTTTAAGCTTATATTGTAAACATTATAAAAACACCAGCAATTATCGTGATATGATAATATGATATGTCACGTGCCTGGTACTGTAATTTATAATGTTACAAAAGATTTTTAGTTCAAATAAAGGCTGTTCTTTTGAACTTTCTGTTCATCAGAGAATGAAAATATTGGGCAGCACAGCTGTTTTCAGCATTGATAATTATCATAAATGTTTCTTGAGCCGCAAATCAGCATATTCGAATCATTTCTGAATGAACATGTGACACTTAAGACAGGAGTAATGATGCTGAAAATTCAGATTTGATCACATAAATAAATGACATTTTACAATGTATTCAAATAGTAAACAGTTCTTTTAAACTATAATAATATTTCACTGTTTTTACTGCATTTTTGCAAATGTAAATGCAGCCTTGGTGAGGAGAAGAGACTTCCTGTAAAAATGTAAAAAAAAAAAAAATTACTATTAGCCATCATCATTAATCTTTTTTATTGCTATTTTATGTATTTTATATCATTCTGTTAGTGAAGTTTCTAAATAAAACCTATTCCAAAAAGTCCAGTTCAGTCAAATTTGTATAATTGTTAAAGTTATTACATTGTAAGAGAGTAAAAAGTCACATAATAGTGACTTTCATTTTAAAATGCATTCAGATGAAAACAGTTTTTTAAAAAATTGTATTAATATTTCACATTTTTACTGTTTTACAGTATTTTTTTACACAAATATATGCAAGTTTGGTGAGCAGAAGAGACTTACTTGATCCCAAACCTTTTTTTGAACACTAGTTCCAAAATGCAATAAAACACACTGACTCTTGATTTTCTCTCTGCAGTCAAGTGATGGGACGGAGGCCAACCGGCACACTGAGACGGGCAGCACAGCGACTCCCGGCCGTAATGAGGTGGAGCTGAACGGACAGCCGCCCACCGCACGACCCCCGCAGGTGGTCACAGACAGCGAGGAGGACGAGGATGAGGAGCTGACTCTCAAATATGGAGCCAAGCATGTGATCATGCTGTTTGTTCCCGTCACGTTGTGTATGGTGGTGGTGGTGGCGACGATCAAATCGGTCAGTTTCTACACGCAAAAGGACGGACAGCAGCTGTGAGTATGTGTGTAAAATAACTGTTTTTATTGGAGTTGGGTTGCAGCTCTGCCCTACAGGGCTGCTTGACAGAATTAGTTTGCTCATGCCTAGAGTTAGCTAACGCTAAGGACTAATCAGCATCACGTCCTGACATGAATCACAGACGTGTTTGTTCAGGATAAAGGCAAAAATCTTCCATGGAATCTCTAATCCAAGGGATATCACAGTTCAGCTGTCAATCACCTAAATACAAACTGTGAAAAAAAAAAAAAAAATTAGCATATTTTATTTCAACAATATTTTAAGTGCTTTTTACTTTTTAAGTATTTTAAGTATTAAATTAACTAGAATTACTTAATAAATACAAATTAATAAAAAAAGACAATAAAAAAATGAATAAAAATGTCAAACATTACTGAAACTTTATGTACAATTAAGGCGAAAACATAAAAATAAAATCTAATTTAAAACATTAACAAAAACTGTGATAGTATATGCTACTAAAATAAAATTAAAAGATGCTACTTAACACGAAGTATAAACTGTCGGTGCATAATTCTGCACCTTTGTGCTTGAGGCATGAAGGATTCCAGTCATGCAACTTGATGTGGCTAATCTGGCTAATGATAAACACCAGAATATCATAGAGACTGTCAGATGTGCTTTAACAGCGCTGTGGGAAACACATTAGAAACCACAGTGTACTAAAAACTGCTCTGAACACATTAATAACATCCTGCCAACCACACACTACTAACCACAATCAAGATGCAGGAAAACACCACTCTATACCTATTGCCAAAGAACATATTTTCATCAGAAAACGTAAGTTTGAAAGTCTGAAATGATCTGTGCATCAGGACTGTATGGGTAGTGAATGGATTGAAGCTGGTCAGTGTCCAGTGATGCAGTTGCAGTGAGTGTCCTCCAGACAGTGCTAATGCTTCACTGACCCCCTCAATTATTGTAGAAACTGTTGCTTTTGTCCTCTTAAGCTGGGTACACACCACAAGATGAGTTTTTTTTTTTTTTAAATCTAAAAATATTAAAGCGTTTACGAACTTTCACCGTTTTAATTTACTCATTTCATCAAAAATAGCTGGGGTGTTTGTCATGAAAGGGTAATTATCGTGAGCTACAACATTTTCATTACTTTAAAATAAATCTTAAATTAAATCGTTGGCACCAATAGCTTTGTGGTTAGCACGCCGACATATAGCGCCGTTGCGCCGCAGGCGTCCCAAGTTCGAATCCAAGCTCGTGGACCTTTGCTGATCCCGCCCCCCTTCTCTCTCTCCCACTTCACTTCCTGTCTTACCTACACTGTCCTATCTAAATAAAGGCATAAAAATAAATCAATATATTATAATAATAAAAATATATATTAAATGAAATTAAAAATAAACATTTCTGACTTTCGTGTAGTTTAACTTGAAGTACTAAAATAAATAAAAATGTAAAAACTTAGGAATAATAAATAAAAATTGCAAAAATGCAGTACAACAAAATGACTAAAACTTGTCATCAAAACTTGATAAGAGCAAAGAATGGAGATGAGTTGTTGATCATAAGTAGAATGGATGTAAGTTTTTGTACAGGCTTTGTACAGAACATTTCCAATTAATTGCATTAATAATTACTATATGATATAAACTTAATCTTTAAAACGTTACAGATGTGACAGCACTGAAGTGTCCTGACATCATAAACTTTATTTGCATGGAATTGCTCTATTGTTTTTGTTTCTGTTGAAATATAATGACGTGCATCTCTTCGCAGGATCTACACTCCGTTCCGTGAGGACACAGAGACGGTGGGTCAGCGCGCGCTCAACTCCATGCTCAACGCCACCATCATGATCAGTGTGATTGTGGTCATGACCCTGGTGCTGGTGGTGCTGTACAAGTACAGATGCTACAAGGTTTGTCCACTTTACTGTCTGTGTGACCCTAGTGATGTGGATGTCTTGTGGAGTCCTCTTGCATCCAGTTTGGAGGTTGATGTTATTTTTTGTGTGTGTGTTTTTCCTTTGCAGGTGATTCAAGCCTGGCTGTTCTTCTCCAACCTTCTCCTCCTATTCTTTTTCTCCTTCATTTATTTGGGGTGAGTTCAGTTTTTTTTGTCGTAGTGTTGCTGCTTTTTGGCTGTAAATAATAGGTAAAAAAAGTGATATAGGGACTATTATTAAAGACCCTGTGAAACTGCACTTTTCTGTCCTGTACCATTGAGATACTATTTTTATTATTATACTAAGTAGTATTCATTTTTGTAGCTGGCATGGCACTAAATTATAAACAAACAGTCCGAAATAATTAAAAAGAAAATTAAAAATACATTTTAAAAAAAAAATTATTTTATAAAAAATGTTTTCATTTTATTTATTTATTTATTCATTCGTTTTAGTAACTATAGTAATTTTGGATAGAAACTGGTGTTTGAGGTGAAGAGAGCATTTGATTGGAGTTTTAAATGATGTTATTGACGCATAATCAAGAAGTTAAATGCAGTATAAACGCCTGATGACCGTGTCTGATGTTATGAAAGCATTGCTACTGATGACAGCTGCACACGTGTTTCTTCACACCAGGGAAGTGTTCAAGACGTACAACGTGGCCATGGACTACTTCACGTTAGCAGTGATCATCTGGAACTTCGGTGTGGTGGGAATGATCTGTATCCACTGGAAGGGTCCACTGCGGCTCCAGCAGGCCTATCTGATCATGATCAGCGCTCTCATGGCCCTGGTCTTCATCAAATACCTGCCCGAGTGGACCGCCTGGCTCATCCTTGCTGCCATATCTGTCTACGGTCAGTCATTGAGACAGTTTCCAGTTTGTTAGGTTCATCAGGGTTAGTTATAGTTAAAGAAGGATATTGCTACAAATGATCCCAAGGTTAATAACTGCTAATAGTTACTACTTTTGTTTACTCTTCTGTAGATCTGTTGGCCGTGTTGTGCCCGAAAGGACCATTGCGTATCCTTGTGGAAACGGCTCAAGAGAGGAATGAACCCATCTTCCCTGCTCTCATTTACTCTTGTAAGAAAAACCTCTCAGCATTTCTGTCTTCTCAGGCTTGAAACATCGAATTCAGAGTTTTAGTTGAATATTTGGTTGTTACTGTCACATTTACATGTGCACCCATTTGATTCGTCAGCAACCATGGTGTGGCTGTTTAATATGGCTGACAGCGCTGAGACCAGGAATAATTCCAGCCATCCAGTTCCTCAACAGGAGAACCAAGGTGAGTTTTTACAAGAGCTCCAGAATCGCACATGCATGTAACAATGTGCATCTTTACAGACATCTAAAAAAATTGCTTCACTGGTTACATAAAACATTGACTAATAATATCTGTGCTACCTTTCAAAAATTTAGGATGATAATGTTTTAAAAGAAATCTCTTTTATTTCATTAAAAATACAATACAAACTATAAAATAGCAAAATATTATTTTAATTTAAAATAAGTTTTTTATGTGAACATATAGTAAAGTGTAATTTATTGCTGTGATCAAAGCTGAATCTTCATCATCATTACTCCAGTCTTCAGTGTCACATGACCCATCAGAAATCATTCTAATATGTGACCCTGGACCACAAAACCAGTCTTAAGGGTCAGTTTTTTTGAAAATGAGATTTATACGTCAAGCTTTCCATTGATGTATGGTTTGTTAGGATAGGACAATATTTGGCCGAGATACAACTATTTGAAAATCTGGAATCTGATTTTAGTCTGCTGTAAGCAAATATGCATTTGTATCTTTTAATTTCACAAAATGTGTTTTGAGATTTATTTGTGAAAAATATTATAATTAGATTTCAGAAAGCTGCTAAGGTGTGTATATCCATATATATATAATATAATATTTTTATGATTATTATTATTATTTATTTATTTTGCAAATACATTTTTTCCCCCCTCATATAATTCATTTTCAATGATTATTTTATTTTCCTAATTGAATAAACAATTATAATTTCAGCAATTGTTATGCATGTTTTTTGCTGTCTTCATTGACATTGGGCATAAAAAAAAAATACTGGTTGACCACTACTCTTGATTAGTGTTGAAACAACAAGAAACGCGAGTTATGTAATAATATTACTTTTTTCAAGTAACTAGTGAAGTAACGCGTTACTTTTGAATTTCTAAGAAAAACGCCAGTTACTTTTTTCCCCATTTATTGATTGACAAGTCTCCTGTCGGGAAATTGGGAGTAAACATGATGCTACTGTATTCTAGACTAAATGTGAACATGCGTTAATTCATCTCACTCACAAAAAACAGATTCAGTATTCCTCAAAATGAATAAAAAACAGTGAAATGCAAACTCAGAATATGACACAAGCCTGAAAAAATTAAATTAAACAAATATCTTTTATGTATTTAATCCCATTTTATTAACTAGTGTCTTTGCTGCTGGCCTTCGATGATGCAATTCAACCATACTAATAAGCAAAAAAATACTTTAGATAAACTAACATTTGTGCTTCATTTTTTTTTTTATAGCTGAAGAGTGGTATTCTCCTGCATAAATGTACTTTTCTTTCAGTCTGAGGTGAATTCATTTCACTTTTGGTGTAAAAGGGCTTTTACATTAGAATTGTTTTATATTAAAAGCAAAGCAGCAAGCCCTGTCCAGATTTAAAAAGTAACTCAAAAGTAATGTAATGCATTACTTTACATAAAAAGTAACTAAGTAACGTAATTAGTTACTTTTTCAGGGAGTAACGCAAAATTGTAATGCATTACTTTTAAAAGTAACTTTCCCCAACACTGCTGTTGATATTGTTGGTCACTAATAGTTATGGCCTCTCTCTGTCTTCTGTAGTGGCCATGGCACCCACGGCTCAGCCGGAGGATGATGGCGGTTTCACACCAGCGTGGGTCAATCAGCAGCAGCATCAGCTCGGCCCAATGCAGTCCACTGAGGAGAGCAGACGAGAGATCCAAGAGCTGCCCTCCGCACGCCCACCACCTGTGGAAGACGACGAAGAGCGTGAGTATCTGCAGTAACTCGTACGGTTCTGCTCCTCCATTTCAATGCATAGGGACACCTAACACCTCTCAGCATGACTTCCCAATGTCTCGGAAGTCTGTCGTGTGATTAGACCACATGCGTTCAGTGCAAAATGCATGCGGCAGTGGAGTGCAAATTTCTGACTTGAGTTTCATTCAAACTAATTGTCCCTTTTGTAAAAATAATATGCGTTTGGCAAAATATGAATGAATAAATAAAGTCTTTCCATATTTCCTACTTCAAAAAAAAAAAAAGATTAAATGAACCATGAAATATTAAAGAATTAGCAAAAATATTTCGGACAACGGAGATGTGTGATGTGAAAAAGTAAAGTCTTTAAATTATATTGGCTTCCAAATGTGGTTGCTGTTAAACGAGGTCATGACATGGATTTTTTTATTATTTTATAAGCACTTGAACTGCGTCAGAAAGCAAACACACATCTGTATACTACATCCAGTGTAGACAAGATAGCAGCAGTGATTGTAATTTCTATTTGTTTTTGACGTGACTCGACACTCACATTCAGTGGCTGGACACCGGTGGGCGGGGCCTATGGTGAGAAGAGATGACTATTCATCGATGTGTTGCTGTGGAGGCGGTTTTTATACAAACAACTGCACCCGGGTGATATCACCTTGCCCCTCAGATCCAAACAAGCCGTTTTTCTTGATTATATAAATGAGGAGGACATTTTAAGTTATGAAACTTGCAGGGTGTTTTAATGGTACAAAGACCTCTTATATGCCAAAAGATCAAGGCAAATTTGATTTGTCATGGCGCCTTTAAATGCAACCGAAACCCTTATTTCCTGTTGTCGCCTCATTAAGCAGGATTTTGTGCACATGTGTGTTTTTCAGGGGGTGTGAAGCTGGGTTTGGGAGATTTCATCTTTTACAGTATGCTGGTGGGTAAAGCATCAGCTACAGCCAGCGGTGACTGGAACACGACGCTAGCCTGCTTTGTGGCCATTCTCATCGTAAGTATAACAATAAAAACATAAATACAGTAAAGAAATAAATACAAGTAGCTAAATAAGGCATAATTCAGGTGTTTCAGATTCTCTTGACATTTATGAAGACCCCAAATGTACAGCGGATAAAATAAGTATTGAACACGTCACCATTTTTCTCAGTTAATGTATTTCTAAAGGTGCTGTTGACTTGAAATTTTCACCAGATGCAACCCAAGTAGTCCATACATACAAAGCAAACAAAACAAATAAGTTCAGAAATTAAGTTATGTGTAATAAAATGGAATGCCAGTCCCAACAGCTACAGTACCAGGATGATGAAGATGAAACAAGGGTGGACATTTCAGCAAGACGATGATCCCAAACACAGAAAAAGGAAACACTCAGTTAGTTTCAGAAAAAGAAAATAAAGCTCCTAGAATGGCCCAGACAGTCTCCTGACTTGAATCCAATAGAACATAAGAACTAAAGGTCAGAGTTTATAGAAGAGACCCACAGAACCTTTAAGATTTGAAGACTCTGTGGAAGAATGAGCCAAAATTACACCTGAGCAAAGCATGTGACTAGTTTCTCCATACAGCAGGTGTCTTGAAGCTGTTATTACCAACAAAGGCTTTTGTACAAAGTATTAAATGAATTTCAGTAGTTCAACACTTTTTCCCCTATGTCATTCCATTTTATTATACATAACCTAATTTCTGATTTTATTATTATTATTTATTTGTATGTATGGATTGATTGGGTTGTTATCAACATCTGGTGAAAATGTTATGTCAACAGCAACTTTAGAAATATATTTACTTGGAAAAATGGTGACATGTTCAAAACTTATTTAACCCGCTGTATTAGGACACTTAAAGCAAGACACTATGAGGAAAATAATCGTTTTTTTCATGCATTAGTAGATTTTGTGATTTTGGGCTATTTTCCTTTTAGGTTTTATACTTATTTCAGTGTAATGGAAAGAAATTCAAAGTAAACATTTAAGTAGGTATCGTTAAAATGCCCCGATACCAAACGCCGATACCACATCATGTGACAAGTGTGTATGCAGGCAAAGAAACACCGACAACAAAACAACAGACAGCAGAATGGAGTCATTAGAGATTAAGGATGTCTACGAAGTATATGTATGCAAGTAATATAATGTTAAACATTCAGTATTAAGCTTGTATAACTGGTGCGCGTCAGCTGATAGACAAAGCACGCACATTGGATTGAGCGCGCGGCGGCCAAGATGTGCGGGCTTGTCGAGTTAATATCCCACCTTGACATCACTGGAAAGTTTGTAGTTCGGTGAGATATGTCAAAAACAATTGAAGTAAATCAATGCACAAGTTATTTAACGGTATAGAGAGAGAGGGAGTGAGAGAGAGAGCGCGAGCTGTTGCGTGATCTTCATTGATGTTCGCATATTTAGCACACGCATCTTTTGGATTAAAACAAATTCGTAAATATAAAAAAAAATTATAGGGGCATTCGCTATAAACATCGTTTTTTTTTTCAACCTTAAGCATACACGACTGTCCGGCGAAAGTGAAACTATAGCAGCCTGTGTGAAATGCGATAGGCAGTACTGTACTTGCGCATGTTTTGCTTGCTTCACGAGTGTTTCTCCATTATTTGAGTCGCTTTGGATTATAGCCCAAATAGCAGCATATTTCCTCTAAAAAAAAATTGTGACTTATATTTCTGAAAATATCAGAGTTAGGAGATTCATAATGAGTGGTTCACGTGATTACAGTACTGAGCCGCTGCAATGGAGCAGTTTCGTGCTATTAAATTGAAAATGATGTACCATAGAGCACGAAAAAAAAAACTGAAAGTAACAAAACACATTTTAATGGGCATAATTAAGTGTAAAAATAAAAATAACTAAGGGATATATAGTCAACCCAAAAATTATTCAGACAGCAGATATACACCATCTTTTGATCATTTGTGATATATATATATATATATATATATTTTTTTTTACTAGTGGGTGCAGGACATTGACTGTATCTATTTGATAAATGAAGTTGACCAACTAACATTATACATATTCTTTTAGTTTCTGTACCCTATATTTTACAAATCTACTGGTAAATTTTAAAATATCGGTATCGGTACTCTGAATCGGCAAGTACCAAAAATAAAAGTATCGTATCGGGCGAGTACTGGAAAAAGTGGTATCGGTGCATCCCAAGTATTTGTTTTATTACACTTTTACCCTATTTGTTTCTGTACCTTTAAATTAGAGTACGTGTCTGTAAAATCCATGAGGTTTTTTCTCCTGCACTCAGTCTGAAACCTATTTTATTTGTAAAACATTCAGGAAAAATGTTTATGTGTTGTTGACAGTATTTTCTGATTTATGAAATGATAAAAGATCCTTCCAAAATCCTGTCTGGGAAAACCGTAATACTGCAAACTGTAATATATTAACAAAATGAAGGGAAAAAAAAGGTTTCATACAGTGTTCAGAGTCCAGGTTTCAGTTCTGAAAAATGTGTGCAAATTTGTGCATATTTAAATATATAATTTGCATATTTAAACATAACATTACAGAAAACCTGTAATACAAAACTGTTGTCTTGAAGGATTGCTTCACTTCCAGAATAAAAATTTCCTGATAATTTACTCACCCCCATGTCATATAAGATGTTCATGTCTTTCTTTCTTCAGCCAGAAAGAAATGAAGGTGTTTGAGGGAAAACATACCAGGATTTTTTTCCATATAGTGGACTTCAGTGGTAGAGAATAGATTTGAAGGTCAAAATTGCAGTTTTGATGCAGCTTCAAATGGCTCTACACAATCCCAGCCGAGGAACAAGGGTCTTATCTAGCGAAACGATTGGTCATGGTCTAATGTGTAAATAAATATCAGAGGTTGCGTTAACCGAAAATTGTCCGTCATTGACAGAGTTTTTTTTTTTTTTATCAGCGACGGAAAAATTAGAATATATTAAAATCACTGTGACTGTGGGGTGTGGTGTTGAACATGAAAAGTTAGGCAGTCTCATCTGTTATAAGCCTCGTCCTGTAGGATCATAATAAAAAAAAAAGAAATTGTGTTGTTAGTTCTTCGTCTGTGTAGTTCGGTAACTTCAAAATCGCCTGACATCATTGTAGTGTGTGAAGTTGAGCTAGTGCGAGACAAGCATTTGTAGTTAAGAAGTATATCAGTTTGAATTTTTTTTAGAAAATAACCCATCATTTTTCTAGATAAGACCCTTATTACTCGGCTGGGACTGTGTAGAGCCCTTTAAAGCTGCACTGAAACTGCAATTTGGACCTTCAATAATGTAATGTTTTCCTTAAAAAAACGTTTATTTCTTTCTGACTGGAGAAAGAAAGACATGAATGTCTGGGATGACATGGGGGTGAGTAAATTATTAGAAATGTTTTATTCTGGAAGTGAACTAATCCTTTAAAAAAGGTACAGTTACCATTTTGACCCGATTCAGAACTGATTGGATTGTGTAAAGTGGTGACGTCATCTGAAAACTTAAAGTAATTTCAGAGGTGGAGCTGCTTATTATATTTTGCTAAAAGATTATGAACACACAAACAAATTTGCAGTAACATGTACAGACGAATCATTCCCAGTTAGATAACTATCAAAGCAAGCAGCATCTCTAAACAAATAATGTCAGAGTATCAAATGACGTGCTGAGTTATGTAAAGTGTTGCATGTTTTGGCAGGATTCATTACGAATTTTTATTTTTTATTTTCCTTAGGGTTTATGTCTAACTCTGCTCCTCCTGGCGATCTTCAAAAAGGCCCTTCCAGCTCTCCCCATCTCCATAACCTTTGGCCTGGTCTTTTACTTTGCCACCGATAACCTTGTGCGGCCGTTCATGGATCAGCTGGCTGTTCATCAGTTCTACATTTAGCACAGAGAAGAGGTCACTTCTCACGCACTCCACTTTACAGATAATTCCCAGAATCCTCTTGCAGGGAGCGTGAACCCTGTAGACTAGCACACCTTTCCTCTTCCTCTGGACACATGACTGGATTCACTGTTTTTGGCATTGAATGACTCTTTATTAAATACAGTGCCTCTCCAGTGACTCATCTGATCCTGATATTTGCTTTGGTAACATCTTCAGCGTTATGCTGAACATTTGTTTGTTTGAAGAAAACACAGACCATTTTACATGTAAGAATGGATGAAAGTGATTATGACTTTATCACTTTATTCGTGAACTCTGTATGGAATGGGACCAGAACTTGCTTTGTCCACCAGATCTTGGATTCACTTTCTAGGCATTGCATTAATTCCAGCTCCAATATACTGAGCATTAACCCAAAGCTCTCTGAACGATATGGCTGCACGCACAGAGGTAGGTACTGATCGCTATTATTGGTTTTCTGAGGGTGCCTGTGATGCTTCGAGTTTGTTTTCAACACCAACAGAGTCCAACCGTTTGACCATATTTGAGACGATGTTCTGGTTTACTCGAGCATTAAATCAAGTGCTGATCCAAGCTACTGTTTTGCTCTCCTGAAAAATGTGAGAGCATCATTTTGGAATGTATAAACTTTCTCTTTAATTTCCTGTGTGTTTTGACAAGATGTCAGGAGACATTTTTTTTATTTACCAGCAAAACGGTTGATGAATGACTTTTACTTTCATATTACCCACACCTTTGTCATTTCAAGAAAATGCAAATGTTTTGTAACTACATTGAAAGATTCACAAATAAAGGGGTTGCTCATTTGAGCACATTTCAGTGTCTATCATATAATTTTCTGTTGAATCATATGTTTTTTTGTTTTTTTTTTTTCTTCAGTCTTGAGTACACCTGGTGTTCACAATTCACAATCATCTCACTGATCTGATCTTACGTAGACACTAATATGTAAATGGGAGTCCAAACACATTTATGATCAGGGTTGTTAGGTTTGCGTCACAAAGCCAGAGCAATCATGACCAAAAGTAGTACAATCGCATTGTGAGGGGAACTGGCAATCAAAATCCAGTTCGGAGTTGGTCAGAAATAAAACATTTGCTTGTAGTATAAAGCTTCCACAAAAAAAAGTTTCTGCAATACACTTGCCCAGCTGTCTTGTACCCAATGAGAGTCCAGTTGTGTACACACTGCGTGCAAATAAGGCTTTTTCTATTCAAAATGAGCGGTACATATTTCTATGTGAACTGCTTAGTAAAAATTGGTTTCTTATATTACATAGTTGCAATGACAAATGAAAACATAATTTTCTCTAAGATTAGATCACAATATCAAACAGCAGATATACACTGTAGAGCTGTAATTGGGCCCGAGCCCGACAAGTATATTTTGATTGGCAGCTTTTTAAAAGCCCGAACCCGTTTACAGCCCGACATTATTCAAATGTGCGCAAGCACATAGCTCTTTTGCCTTTTGTCAAGAATGAGTCATTTATACATGTTTTAACATAATTTATTAATGACTAACGTAGGCTATAGGCCACTTGGAAGTTGGAACAAAGAAATATAATAACTCCTCTGTAACATCGTAACATCTTAGCACTCTAAATAGGCGTACACATAGTTTCAGCGCGGTCCTGCGCTTACTGATGGTGCGTCCAGCAGCGCTGAACACCCTTTTACTGCTGCTGCGACTGGCCGGGTTGCATAGTACTGATCTGGCTAATTTTGCCAAACGTAATCACCAGAGGAAAGCCTCCGTTTCACCTCCTCAGCATCCATTTTCATCATCATCTTTCTCGCGCTAATCGAAACGTATCACGACCGCTCATTTACCGTGCAAGCCCGAGCCCGTGTAAAATGATATAAATTAAGCCCGAGCCCGACCGGGTTTCATCGGGTTCAGGAAAAGATCTTCAGCTCTAATACACTGACAATGGAATTTAGGAATAGCAGCTAAAAAGTCTTTCCCCTCCATACGTGATTTTCTGTGAAATCTGTAAAAACTTCAACTGCCCGAGATCTGTAGACAGCCTCGTCCAGACTCCAAACTGTGGCTAAAATCTGGAAAAAAGATGTGTAATGTATGCACATGTTCTGCTTTTATTTCATGACTAAGGCCCTTCAGTCCTCCATGTGCGATGGTTCCTTGAAAGCACAGATTAGAAATGGCATGCACATAAATTAACCTTGAGGTCACCACCTCATTTAACCCTCAATATTACCTGGTAGAGATGTCCACCTCTAGTAAATGTATAGCCTTCTCATGGAAGTCTTAACTGGACTGGCCAACACTGAAGACATTAGAGAGCAGTCAAGTCCTATTACTGTGGGGCTCATTGTCTTTGACCTATTGTTCAGTCTCGTTGATGTTGAAGGGTTTGAAAATGGTGGGAACATTTCAGAAATTCCACAATATTGCAGAACTGTCGCCCCACTTTCGAGTCCCTGAGCCTTTGGAATTGGCATGTTGCCTGAAACTCTAGAGGTAGTAGCAGTTTCCATGGGGACTGCTTGGCACGGCATGCTGGGATGGCCACTCACTTTTGTGATTGTACCTTGGTGATTAGCATCAAGCTGAGCCTTCACATTCCACCTCAGCGTCTCACCTGAAGTCTACAATTATCTTGTTATGCCACAGGTGAAATCAACAGATTTCCAAAAAAAAAAAACACACACACACACACACACAACAGGCACTGGCACATCGTTAATACTATTGCTTAAGTGTTGTTTGAAACTCTAGAACGTGGCATGCAACTCATTCCTCAAACCTCCGACTTGTGAGTTTTGCCTGGAGGGCAATAACAAGTTTTTAGTTTTTTTGTTTTGCATTATCTGCCTAATTTGCATTCATTTAAGGACCTAAGCCTGCACTCTTCAACTCCGGTCCTAGAGGGCCAGTGTCTTGCAGGCTTCAGTACCAATACCAGTTGACCCACCTGTCTGTAATTTGCAAGTAGTTCTTAACACTTTGGTTGTAGTTGGATTTAACCAATCTGCAAGATTTGCTACATGCAGATGGGGGATGGAGTTGAAACAGATTTGAAATTGGGTTTTTTCTGTTTCCTTTAGTTACGTTAGTTACTTTATCACAGACAAAGTGGATTAAAGTAAATATTCAGACATGTTTCCTACAGTACTTTACATACTGCTTAATCTTGAGCCTGTGTACAAGAATAAAGTTCAACATAAGCCTGTACTTTATAAATACCAGTAAAGTAGGTTCTGTATTTTTTTTTTATCAGTTTTATTTTGATTAACCAGACACCTCATAATATTAAGATTACTTGAAATACTTTTTGAATGAATTTCCAACCATAGGTTAAACTCGGAGCTCAAGCTGAGCCTCAGGGTCGAGCTTCAAGTCCGAGCCTCCACTGAGGACAGCAACCCAAGTTTATTTACCATTAACCATCAGTACTGAATGGACGGGCAACTCATGAACTAATATGAGGTCAGATTGTGTGAGCATTAGTAGACCTGAAGGTGTTAGAATAAAAACAAAACACACATGATCGTTGTCATTGGTGAATCCGGCCAATCCTGCGCAACTGCGCAAAATGGGCCAGCCGACTACTCTCAAATCACCCTTGCAGTATTTTGACAGCATACACCACAGTGACGTGATGTCGGACAAATTCAAGTCTAGCCTGTATGCACTTCTTTAAGGCAAAAGCCAATTGGTGTGCACAGGACAAGTCAAGCACAGCTCTTTATTAGCATGCTCTAGTGTGCTTTGTTGGGGTTAGAGCAGGACTGAGCAACTTTGGTCCTGGAGGGCCACTGTCCTGCAGAGATGAGCTCCAACCCTAATCAAACACACCTAAACAAGCTAATCGGTGTCTTCAAGACCACTAGAAAGCTACAGGCAGGTGTGTTTACATTAGGGTTAGAACTAAACTCTGCAGGACAGTGGCCCTCCAGGACTGAAGTTGTCCAGTCCTGGGTCAGAGTTAAACTCAACAGAATTGGAGTTGAAGAGCCCTAACCCAAGCTATATGTCAGGAGTGGCCAACGTCGGTCCTGCAGAGCCACAGTCCTGTAGATTTTTGCTCCAATCTTGATAAAAACTCACCTGCCTGTAGTGTTGTAGTGAACCTTAGACCTTGATTAGCTTGTTCAGGTGTGTTTGATAAGGGTTGGAGCTGAGCTCTGCAGAACTGTGGCTCTCCAGGACTGATGTTGGCCATATATGTTCCTATAGGTCAGGGGCCCTATAGGTCCAGTCTTGCTCTTAAAAGGCCATTTTCCTGCAGAGTGTAGCTCCAGCAGACCTTTGTAGAAGTTTCTAGTGACCTTAAGTCCTTGATTAGCTGATTCAACTGTGTTTAATTGGGGAAGGAGCCAAATTCTGCTGGAAGGTGGTCCTTTAAGAGCAGCATTGGATGCCCCTGCTATAGCCAAAACAGAGCAGGGAAGGGCAACTTCAGTCCTGGATGATCACTGTTCTGCAGAGATTAGCTCCAACCCTAATCAAACACACCTGAACAAGCTAATCTGTGCCTTCAAGATCGCTAGAAAGCTATAGGCAGGTGTGTTTGATTAGGACTGAAGTTAAACTCTGCAGGACAGTGGCCCTCCAGGACCAAAGTTGCCCAGCCCTGGGCCAGAGTTAAACTCTAAGCCAATGTCGGTCCTGGAGAACCACAGTCCTGCAGGGTTCTGCTCCAACCTTAATAAAAAACTCACTTGCCTGTAGCTTTGTAGTGAACCATAGACCTTGATTAGCTTGTTCAGGTGTGTTTGATAAGGGTTGGAGCTGAACTTAGCAGGACCTTGGCTCTCCAGGACCGATGATGGCCATATATGCTCCTATAGGTCAGGGCTCCTATATGTCAAGTCCTGCTCCTAAAAGGTAACTCTCTTGTACAGCTTAGCTACATCACACTTTTGTGGAAGTTTCTAGTGACCTGAAGTACTTGATTAGTTGTTTTAGATGTGTTTAATTGGGGCAGGAGCCAAATTCTGCTGGAAGGTTGTCCTTCAAGAGCAGGATTGGATGCCCCTGATATAGCTCAAACAGCAGGGATGGGCATCTTCAATCCTGGAGGACCACTGTTCTGCCAAGTTTTGTTCCATCCCTGATCAAACATACCTGCCTGTAATTTTTTAGGCAATCTTGAAGACTTAGGTTAGATTTCTGGGAATGGTAAGGTTATGGGCTTGATTTCAAGTAAGATGTACGGGTATACCTTGAATGCAGTGTAAAGCATTGCAAGCAAATGAAATGAAATAAGATGGCAGAACATCACAGAGATTAGAGGTGGATTCTTTTCAGTTGGGACAATATATAACCACCCAGAATACGTTACATCGAGATGGGTTCAATTCAGTTCGGTCTTTAAAACTTATTTGTCCCAGTGTGAGGAAGCAGAGCTAAATTTGGTCACTCCTTTTTTAATAGGCTGTTTTGACAGGTCTATTTAATTCCCGGTACGGTATTAAGCTTGCTTACTTGAGGCCATACAAGGCTGTAAAACACTCTAATCTCTGGAGGTGAGTCTACAGCGCCTAGTCCACTGAGACTACAGGAGATGTGGCTAAGGATAGCTCCTCTAAGGGGATTACTAGAAGTGTGAGGGAGTGTCCTATGACATGCAAGACAAGCCGGCGCTCAAGGATTAGGCCATTAGTGATTAGCTGGGACACAGAGTCAACCACAGGCACCAAGGACACAGCCACTCTCTTATTTGGCACTCCTACACTTCAACCCAGACCTATACCTTCCTCTAGAAACCATGTCGAAGGAAAAACTAGAAGGCCTGGTGAAGCGAATGGAGGTGACCCTCGTGGAGATGGAGCAGCTGAAGCTGCACTGTGGTCGGCAGAGCGAGGAGCTGAGCCAACTGGTGGTGGAGCTCCGCAGGGAGAACCAGGAGCTCACTGAGAAGTATAACCAGCTGGCACAGGACATGAAGGAGGCTAAGGAAATCATCGAGCAGTTGCAGGACACCAAGTACGCATTTGATGCAAAGGAAAGGCAAGCCCAGAAACTCAGCCGACAACTCTGAAAGAACACGAATGGACTAGCGACCCAGCATTTACTAGTTGCATGTGCCGTGTTATTGGGAATATTATTAATTACAGAGACTTGTTACAAAAGAGTGAAGGAAACTACATGGACTTGGAATCGTATTTAAAGAATACATGCTGTGTGCTTCTGCTGGTGTGTTTTAGGTCGAGGAGTGAACCAATGTAAAACATGCAAGTGCTGATGTTGATGTAAATGTACTTTAGTTCAACCCTTAAATGTCTGGTTTCAGTGTAATGAAAGAATGGCAAATGGCAGGTTTTTGCTAACAGAAAATCCTAGTTTGTGATTGAAGAACAGACAAAGCCTTGATACCAGTATCATTAAGCTGCCAGTATTATATGAATATGAGTTAGTTGTGAAATTGTTAACTTAACAATGACAAAGCATTTCGTTAAGTGAACCCATGTTATTTAACAAAGTAAAATCACACTCTGGTTGATTAATGCCTGAACACGTGGTCGACCAACAGAGTATTATCTAACCTAATGTAAAATGTCTGAATCCTGCTGGCGACTGTACATCTGTCAACAGTTTTCTTTTGAACCCTGAACTGAGAGGGCGGTGGTTAGGTTATAGATCATGCCAACATGGGTTTTGGTGCCCTGTATAATTGCAAATATTATATCCAAATATATCCCATTCCAGTTAATCGGTTTAGAAAGATGACTAGATCAAGCTTTGTCATCGCCATGGATTTTCAAAATGCCTTTGAATGAAGAGTTCTCATTGAATTTTGGTTCCCTTGTCTTATACTCTAAACATTTCACTAATCACCCATCTGTTAAAAACTGAAGGATCCTCTATTGCATTTCTTACCCTGTGACAATATTCAAAGCCAGCTATGATACAATTTGGGAAATTTGGTGGTATTTTCTTTAACAGTGTCCACTCTTGGTTCCACAGTAAAAATGCCTTTTAATTTGAATTAGAAATTTGTAAAATATTGGTACAAATCAAAATTGCAGATTTTATCCTTGCATCTTTTGTTGGTTGTCTATTTCTTCTGTACTTTTGGAGATAATCATAATTTCGAAGACCCATATGTTGAACTACAATCTTGACTATGCTATCTATCACTACAGTGTTATGTTGCTATGATGTGTTATTATGCTGTTATAATTTCTACAGTACACTACTGAAGATTAATTCTATAATAATAATAATAATAATAATAATTTCTGTAATAATAGTTTATACAGCATTGAGAAAATAAAAAAAAGTATTTAAATTTTTTTAACAAATTAATTTTTCTGTACATTTAATGTTTGATTAACATTACAACAAAACTGATAAAGGTCCTCTAATTTAAAATATTACACTGAAAACAGATAAACAGACTTTGCATATAAATTGACAGAAATGTGGTTTAATGGAAAAACCAAAAGAACCTCGTCCTAACAGTAAAGCATGGTGGGTGGATGACTTGACAATGCTTTTCTGCCTAAGTGGTTTGTCCTAGAGTCAATGAGAGTGTGACCAGCAAACACCACTCTGATAAAGATGATCTAACGAGCAGATAAATCCTTTCAATACCAGCTCCTGAAGCTAGAGAGTGCAGCTACTTATTTGACAGTGCATGACTTGTTGAACTATTGATTACACAGAATATTTATCATTGTTTATTAGATCACCTCATTTTTTGTTTAAATAAAGCTTAAATATCCATTTTTGTAAGTCAATAAATAGGTTCATATACATAGTAAAGCATAATAGAACTAGAAGATGAATCATGAAAATGAATTTTAATTTGCGCTTTGTTAACATTAATATATTTTAATATATATGAGAAATATATTTTAATACATATGACGGAAGAACACTGGTATGATTCATGAATTATTTATAAAGTTATGTATTCCTTCAGGCTATTTATGTTGGCCCTTTATATCACATTTAAGTGAAAATACTATGCAACAAGCAGAATAATTGTTTCCAGACAGTTGCATTGTTGAAAATGCATGCACACCTGAGGTGTAATGCTTCAATTTGTAGCAGCATTACCAAGCTGGAGTGAGTTATTCCCACTGATCTACAATAAATAATATAGATTTCAGTGGTCATTGCTCATAATAAATAAAACCATTCTGATATTCATACCAACAGCATGACTGCAAGTGTGATATTGCTTTAACAACAGTTCAAAACACCATTAGCTGTTATTGACTTACTCTGTATAGTTTTGCTGTCATACAAAAAAAAAAATGTTGCTTTCAGTGTTGGAAATCTAAATTCTGCAGGAAAAACACTCTCAAGTGAAAGTAAAATCACCACAGTGATTGGATCATCTTAATGCAAAGTGGATTCAATTGTCAGAGGCAAGTGGATTAACTTGTAGGGATTAATTGTGCACCACAAGAACAACAGTGTGTCTGGGTTGGGGTGCTTGGAGTGATGGGTTTTTTATTTGTTCATAAAATAAAACAAAACAACAACAAAAACTACCTCGTGGGGGAAAAACACTGCTGGCAGCGTGGCAGTAAAGATCAGGACATGAACGGGGAGCATACGATAACAAACTGGCACAGGACTGAAAACACAAGGACAATAAATAGAGAGCAAACAAGGCAGGTAATGAGGGAAACACAGGTGGGACAAATGAACCAATAATCAGGAAACAAGATGGGTGGGTTCAACAACACAAGACAACACAAAACAATCCACGTGGACAGAAGAGCATATGGGCTGAGCAAGCTCAAAACCACAGGCTCCCACAAAAAGACAGAACATGGAGCACGAGTGTCCGAAACCCCGACATGAAACCGAAACTCATCAAGACATGAGTGCCGGGATCCGAACACCACGCTCCAACAAGAAACAAGGCACGCAGACAACATGAAATCTAGACATGATGGGAGTGCCAGGGCTCTATCACAAAACCACAAGTAACCTAGACTGAAGTGACAGAAGCCTGACACAATGTGCGCTAAAGTAGTAAGGGTCCATTTTTGATTTCACATAGTCCTCTAAGATTACTTTATTCCATCAGGACACAAAAGAAACAGTGTTTTTGAGTGAATCACTTAAAGGGGTCATCGGATGCAAACTTCACTTTTTCATGTTGTTTGAACATTAATGTGTGTTGGCACACATTACCTCAGACCAGCTGTCGCAGTCCAGTAACTTTCCTTGTTTCGATGCCAAAGCAGGGATGTAAGTTAGACAAGAATATCTCAGACTGAGCGATTTAGGTGTTGTGTTGCTGGATGTAATAATGAACATAGTGGTCGTCATTTACTCCCGACATCTGAGCCGCTGAAGATGCAGTGGATTAATGTTACATTTGTTTGTGAAGGGAATGCACCTCCCGATCTACATATATCCGTCTATGTTCGCGCGAATTATTCGTGATCCAGCTTCACTTACAGCAGAAGTGTTACAGCGTTTTTTATGAATCTTTGCAATCGCCTTTCCTTATAACGTAACTGGCTAAACACGGCTAAAGTAAACAAGCTCTTTATTCCACACAGAGCCGTATAGAGAGAGAGTTGCGACAACTCCATTGACTCCAATGGGCCAGTTTTTTTTACAGCAATGGCGGATCGTGGAGGCGCGCAATAGTTCCCGGAAGTTAGCGCTAATACTATCAGCGCCATAGAGATGCAGCAGAAGAGACCGCTGTGATCGACTTTTACAAGGTAAGACATTTATAGGACAAAGCTATATATTATCAGAGCAGCTAATTAATTTACCTTATGCATTAAAACAGATTATTATTAGATTATTCCTCACTAAATTAGTAGATTTATGGGGTATTATTCATTCTCTTAATGCAGTTTCATTCATCGTTGTGTAATTGAGGCTTTTAAACGTGATTTTTGCTGATGGAAAGTTAAATATTAGATTTATTGCAAAGGATGCTGATGGACCTAAGTGAGAATGAAAAACAGGCAGGCAATTTTCATTTGAGAATCATACTAGGCTAAATTACCAGAAATATATTAAATACCACTACTGTATACAGTTAAAGTCAAAAGCTTACATACACCTTGCAAATACTGCAAAATGTTAATTAATATAATTTCTTTTACCAAAATACGTTTAAGCATTGTTTATTTAGTACTGACCTGAATAAGATATTTCACATAAAAGATGTTGTTTACATATAGTCCATAAGAGAAAATAATAGTTACATTTATAAAAATGACCCAGTTCAAAAGTTTACATACACTTGATTCTTAATACTGTGTTAATATTGGTAAATTAATTCAAATTTTGCAGATTCTGGAGGCTATATGTAAACATTTGACTTCAACTTTAATAAATGTAATCACTGTAAACCTGTACTTTATTACTGTTTTATATTTACTGTACTTCTGTATTTCTTATCTACTGTAGAAGCACTGTGTGTGGAGGAGCAGCGATGCCACAGGACTGATATGTATAGAGAGAGAACCACCAGAAGACTCCCTGTAATGAGAACACCTCTGAAGAGATGACACCAAGCTTTGAAAGGACTTCAGATGATGCCACCTCCGAATAAACACATAAAACTACCAAATTTTCTTTGTATTATAATCAACATGATCAAATCATTACTTTAATGTATTAATTGTTTCTGCTGAATACATGATGTTAACTAACTGCATGATTTGTATAGCCTAATTTTAGAACATTTCTGCCATATGAACATTACTTTGACAGTTACACCTGTTAACATAGCTCTTATTTGTAACGTAGAAACATTAATTTTCTGTAAAGCTGCTTTAAAACATTGTGTATAATAAAAAGTGCTATACAAATAAATGTGGATAAATAAATAAAACTTGATGCATCTTTTTTCTCCTCTCCGTGTCAGTAGGAAAACCATACGTTCATTCTGCTTTCTGTGAGTCACTCTGGATCATTCCCACGTAGCACAGCAAACTACAATGACAACATGCTTTTACGTTGATTATAAATTAATAAATCAGTTGCTGTAAATAAGTGTATAACAAAAGTCAACATATGTAAAATATATGATTAATTGTGTAAAAACAATGTTTTAAGTTGAATATACTATGAAAATATTTATATATTAATAATTAAGGGGTGAACAAGAATCAAAAACATTAAACAAGATGAATTTCCCTTAATTTAATTTTATAATTCACTTATTTGGTATTAAGACAACATACCAAGAAGACAATACCATTTCAAAACAGCAAATGCAGTCTTTAACCAAAGTCACTTTAGCCTAAAATATGCAGTAATATTCATGCTAATAACCAACTGTAACAATGAGAACAATATTATTATTAAATCACTAAAATATGTAAGGTGAGAAGGTTACATAAAAAGCATGCATTTTAAGGTTAGACTTTAATGTTAAATCCACTATTGTGTTGTATATAAATGCTCTACAGCCTATACACAGTATTAAGTTCAGTTAATTAAATTACAAAAAAACCTTACTTTACTTTTTCAAGGGAAAAGTAATTAAATTACAGTGACTAATTACTTAGTAACTAGGTACACCCAACAGTGGTGCAGAGATTCATGTGTAAAACGTTTGTAAAACGTTTCCAACTGTTTTTATGAATTAGTTAAACGCACCGCAAACAATTGAGCCTGTTATGACTACTTAGGCATGTCTTTTTTGTTTGTTTGTTTGTTTGTTTGTTTGTTTAGGTATTACCAATTATTTTGAAGCAAGTATTTAAAAAAAACACCTGTAAATTTATTTAAAAGCTCTGTAAAAGCAAACAAACAATCAAAACAACAACACCAAAAACTATATTACAAACAAAACAAAACAAAACAAAACAAAAAAACTTTATTTCCATGCTGCAAGGGGCTTACGACAAGATAAAAATGCCAAACAAATTTAATTTCCTAAAAAAGGATTTGAAACAAACCTCAAATTTATTTATTCATTTATTTATTGTTATTCGTGATAAAACACTATCACATTAAGAATAATTGTAACTGTAGCATTTGTAAATATGTTAATTGGCGGAAACTATGGTTACTATTTTTGTTAGGGGAGTTTTCCCCACTATTAAAATGTTACAACTGAACGCTCCTTTTCTCAGAGCTGCAGCGCGTGCGCGCGCGTGTGTTTGTGTGTGACGCGCTGTGGACATTTAACACCAGTCTTTCCTCACGCGCCTCAAGAGAGTGAGTTCAGAGAGCAGATTGATCAGCGTGAGATGCGAACATCAACTCTGCTTTCATTCGACAGACGGAACGAGTCAGAGTGAGTTATATGTTTACGAGTTACTGTTCATATCTTTTTCAGTGTGTCTTCTGTGTGAGAAAGATTGTTTTTTGAGGTTCTCGCTGAAACATGAGCAGTTCATCAATCTGTGTGCTGAGTGATTGTTTCATCGATGTCTTTGGGGGATTGATGTGGGAATCCTATTTAACTCTGACTGGACTATTTGTTAAAAAGAGTTTATCATCTGAATGAATGCCGTTGAATGTAATTTTTTTTTACAGAAAAGAAGTAGAAAAGCTTAGAAACACTGAACTGAAAGTGAACAGTTAGAGTAATTGATGACATTACATGAAACAAAGCAAGTTCATATTAATCAAAAGAAGGTTTAAATGTCCTTTATGAACATTTCTTGTCACTTCACATTATTTTAATGACCTTTTGCAATTCCCTTCAATAGTCCTGTGATGAAAAATTAATTTTTAAAAGTACAAGCATTACCTGTAGTCTCTGTCAGCCAACATTGTTTAATTTATAACATGCTGTTTAGTCTTAAATGCAGTGACTCTGATTAATCTGTCATCTCAGTCTCATACAGCAAAGCTGCTTTCTTGTTTAATTTTTAGTCTTTTGCTTGCATTATATTTTAACTGTATGTTCGTTTTGATGCCTGTGTGATATGTGTTAATTAATAAGATTGAACAAGTAAAGTTTACATCAGATTCAATGTCACTATAAATTTATTAAAATAAATGTATTTACATCTGAACAAAATCTGAAACAACACCTACAGGCTTCTCCTGCAGTTCAGAAGAGCACAACTTGCAGCGGCGTTGGCAGGTGGCAGCATGCTCAGACTGGCAGCAAAGCGGTCATTTACTGTATTAAAGAACATTCATAGCTTGTTTCAGGCTGTTTGAACATGATTTCTGAGAGGGTTATTTGACTATCCAGAAGTCTAGTGTATATTGGCATCACTGAGTTGAAGCGCTTTCACTGTTGGCTGCCCCAATGACAGTTACGGTAATTTCCTCCAAACAATAGTGCCACACATACAGCACTGACACTGCAAACAAACCTCAGTGCCCTCAGATCACTGCAACATCAGGCAGATTCAGAAATTAAGAACTGGCTGCTTTCAATTTGTGAATGTGGATTTGAAGTGAACACAGGATGATGAGTTGGAATTGGAATTAGGTTGATTTTTCAGTCACACAGCTGAGGAATTATATTAGTCAAAAACAATCATTCATTTTGATATATAAAACACATTTTTCTGAACTGGTTAGTGTATTTCTGTTAACTAATCTAAAGCTGAGTTGATGCTGTATTACCTTGGACACAGATTGCCTGTCTGAGAAACATTTTAGGGGTTGTTTCTCTTGCTATAGGGCCTCTGAAATTCTAGCAGTGTCTGAAATGTTACACCACACTTACGCAAGTGCTCCTCTATGTACTACGAGATGATTTGATCCATTTTACGGTATGGATGAGTCAATGCTAATTGCTAAATGTCAGTACCAGTCTACAGATTCGGGGGAAATATAAGTTGACAAATTTCACAGAAAGTTGTGCAATGATGATGAACACAGACTTTTATTTTTAGCTTCAGACTATGAATTAATCTAGTCAGATGAAAATCAAACATGTTTGGGTTGGTTTTAGAGCAAATGATGCGTATTTGTTTCAGGTGAATTTGTGAGTGACTTGAAAGTTTGGTATTGTGTTGTCTAGTATATGATGCATTTTTTTTTCCTCTCAGCAAAAGTCTCTGACTTCATGCTGGTTTTATAGCTACAATGTAAAAAAATTCTGTAAAATTTACGGTAAAAAACTGCAGCTGTGGTTGCCAGAATATTACCGTAAAAATATGGTAGCAACGTTTTAGGTTTTCCGGTTTTATGGATTTAACCTTAATTTACAGTTAAATACCATAATTTCATTAACTAATGTAATGTTTATGTACCAACCTACAGAAATACTGAAATCTGTTTTGTACCTCTGTTATTTCACTGATAACCACCAAAAGCAGGTGGTGATAACCAGAAGGTCACATGATGAACCAAAGCCCATCACAAGCAGCTTTTAAATACTAACATATATAGAAGGTGCACAGTGTCATTCACACAAACACTAAACACCATCATGATAACACACATGAAACAATGCAATGAAATAACGCAATAAACATTCATTTAACAACATTAGGTGTAACATTCCATCCTAATGTACAAAACCGATAAGAAAATCTAAGAAGAAACAGTTATTTTAACAAAAAACAAACAACAAAAAAAAAAAAAACATAAAATTTCCAAAATGTAATGCAGGGAATTCTGGGAATGTCAGTTTATGGTTATTCACTGTAAATTTTACCAGTTTTTTTTTTTTTCACTTCCTAAAATGATATACCGCCTTAAAATTACATGTAATGTTCAATACAGTTTTTCACTGTATACGTATATAGTAGGGGAATTTACCGTTAACCATTTAACAGATTTTTATTGTAGAATTTTTAGTCTTTTACCGTTAAATTCCTTGTCATTTTTACAGTGTATTCAGTGTATTAAACAAAATTCAAAAGAAAGTTTTGATTTAAATGATGATGATTGCAAATGTTACATTTCAGGTAGCTCTTAATGGGGGCTGTTTGGCATGCAGTCAGGAATCTAATGTTTATTTAATAATTCATGTTTTGAACAGAGGTGATGTGTCTTGTCTGTCTGAGCATGCACAGCTTCAGGGCTTTTCCAAATAACAGAAAACTAACACACACCTTTGTCTGTTGCAGGACACTTGGTGTGTGAACGTTGAATTGGCAGAAAACAGGTATATTTTCCATGTTTCATGTGGACACAGTATTGTGTGGCACAGGTGTTATGGTTTAAGCATGTGTACTGTATCCAGTCAGGATTGACTTGGAGCCATCAGGATGCTGTCGGTTGTGGTTTGTCTACAGCTGTTTCTGGCCTCTGCTTTCATGGTGAGTGAAATATTGCGGTACACTTTAACAGATGACTCTTCCAGTCAATAAATTACACTTACATCATCATCTAAGGTCTATTACAGCTACAAAATCTCAAACAGAGGCATGAAACTGTTAAGCAAAACATCCCAGCACATCTTGTGAGAGGACAAAGCTTATCTGTTTTAATATTTATATCTAAATGCTGGCCACATTTCAGTCTGGGATACTGCATATACTCATAAATGTAGTACAGAAATAGTTACTGTATAAAAAAGAATAAGAAACTGGTAGTCGTTGCACTTGGTGTGATGTTCAACGATTACAATTGCAATTGCACAAAATCTTAGCCTCTGAAATTTTGGTAGTGTCTGAAATTTTGCATCATACTTACGCAAGTGCTCCTTTATGTGCTACAAGATAATTTGATGCATTTGTACAATGCACAATTATTCAAATTCAGTCAAAAACAATTATTGCATGAATTAAAACTGCATCTTGTTCGCTACTTCAGTTCTATTTCACTTCGAAAACACAATTTGAATTGGAATATAAAAGCCATTTTGAAGGCTGTAATAAACTAAACGAATTGTGCTCAGATTTTGTTCCAGTTGATGGTATGGTATACGTTAATATTTATATCTAAATGCTGGCCACATTTCAGTCTGGGATACTGCATATACTCAGAAATGTAGTACAGAAATAGTTACTGTACAAAAAGAGTAAGTAGTGAGTTTTTTCAGGAACATGTTATACTGCACGACATCTGCTTGTATAATGGCCCTCAAAATATTTAATTCACACTTATAGCCTTAATAAAATAGATTTTTTTTGTTCTGTATTATGATGTACATTTGATTGCAACTGATTATTGGAAAAAAAAAATGTAGGACAGGACTTTGGTACAACGCATCAGTTGTTGATTGGATATTGAGATGTGGGTGCAGCTCTTAAAATGGAGGGAAATGAACGCAAGCTTGTGGAGCGGAGTTTAAATAGACTAAATGATTGAAGAAATTCTGCATACGTCACCAGAAAGAATACCTTTCACATAGAATACCTAGATTGACCAGTTCACCAGAATCAGTATCAAGCATTCAAGACAGCTGTGCATTAATAAATTAATAAAAAATGTAATTGATAAAAGCATAATATTTTAGTTATCTTAAAATACCAATAGTGAACATACCAATGGTGATTTAGGCTTAAAATGACCAAAAAAAGCATGTTATGAATCTTATTGTGAATGATTCATCCATTTAGCAGATAATTTTATTTTTTTTAACTCCACCCTTGCAAGCTGACCTCCACTTTTAAGTGCCACGCCCTCATCTCAACATCCAATCAACAACCTCTACATAATACTAAGCCCCACCCTATTTTCTTTTTAGATAATCTGGTACGCTCTGATGTACGTCATAATGCGGCAAAAATATCAGTTACGTTTCACAAATTTTAAACGTTATCTTACGACTTTAACTAACTTCATGTTATTTGATAGAATTATTAAGATTATTTGCTAACTTGCTAACTGTGTTTATAGCAACCCACCAGTGATTACTGGGATGAGTGGGGCCCGTATGGCGAATGCAGTCGCACCTGTGGCGGTGGGGTTACCATAAGGATGAGACGATGTGTAACCAAGCGGTAAGTGGCAGACTGTCATCACTTTCACAGCCTCAGGTCATTGAGAGACTCTTTTATTTCCTGTCATTCTAATGTCATCCACTGGCCTTTGATGAGTTTAACAATGAACTTGAGTTAGTTCAAGGGGTTCATCAGAGCTGAAAATGAGATGTTGAATAGTTTGAAAGCACAGGAGAGTGAGTTATTCTTCTGTAGCTGAAAGGAGAAAATCCAGCTGAAAAGACTGTAAATTGAGATGTGAGCCTAGTCAAGACAGGTCAGGGCAGCTGTGTCATTATTTAGTGTGGGGAAGAGCACATGATTGAAAGTACAAGTCATTACCCTTGTTTACGTCTTTTGGCTTTTTAGAGAAACCTCATGGGAAACATGCCTGGCCTCCAGGTATTTAGTTAAGGAATCCCTATTCTCGATCCCTATCCTTAAGATATTATTTACACTCTTAAAAATAAAGGTTCTGTTTTGTCATCCATGCAGAACTGTTAACATCCATGGAAACCTTTGACTGCATTAAAGGTTCTTTATGGTAGAAAAAGATTCTCATACTAAGAAAAAAATGGTTCTTTTAAAGGGGTCATCGGATGCCCATTTTCCACAAGTTGATATGATTCTTTAGGGTCTTAATGAAAAGTCTCTAATATACTTTATAAAATCTCAATGGTTTTGTAAAACAACACCCTTTTTACCTTGTCAAAATCAGCTCTGCAAAAATCATCCCATTCTAAGGGGTTGTTCCTTTAAATGCAAATGAGCTCTGCTCACCCCGCCCCTCTCTTCTCTCTGTGGAGTGACGTTCTTGTTTACTTTAGCCGCATTTAGCCGCGTTTAGCTGCTAAACTTCCTAACTACCACGTTATAAGGAAAGGCGATCGCAAAGATTCATAAAAAAAACGCTTATACTCACTTCTGCTGTAAGTGAAGCTGGATCATGAATGATTAGCGTGAACATAGACGGATGAATGTAGATCGGGAGGTGCATTCCCTTCACAAACAAATGTAATCTACTGCATCTTCAGCGGCTCAGATGTCGGGAGTAAATAACGCCCACTGTGTTCATTATTACATCCAGCAACACAACACCTCAATCGCTCAATCGGAGATATTCTTGTCTAACTTACATCCCTGCTTCGGCATCGAAACAAGGAAGGTTACTGGACTGTGACAGCTGGTCTGAGGTAAAACGCTCATGTCAATCAACTATCGTGGGAGCGGCCTCTGTTGGTGTGATGGCATCTGAGAACGGCTCGATTTGAAAAAGGGGATATTATTTTTTACAGATTAATTAAAAACCACTGCATGGATTTTTATCATTATAGGGTAGATTTGTGCATACACTGACAACACACATTAATGTTCAAACAACATGAAAAAGTGAACTTAGCATCCCTTTAGTGACCCCTTTAAGAACTGATCACTGACAGGTTCTTTGAGGTACCAAGAATTGTTCTTTTATGGCACTGCTGTAAGAAAAAAAACTGCAACCGTTATTTTTAAAAATGTATCATCTGTTCATCTTACAAAAGTAATATGCAGTGTTCTTTTGTCACACACGCTGGTTTAGTCAAATATGCAAGGTCAAGCTCAAGGTTAAGTATGCACTTTAAGAGGAACGTAGTACATTGTATAATTGTGTGTTTGAGTGATAGGGACTTGGCTGGGGAAAGTCTTCACCAGGACATAGAGAGCTTTGGCCATAAATCTGGGTGTTGGAATCTGGTCTGCATGTTTCGTCTTGCATTTTACTCAGTGAACGGCGCATATGAAGATAAATGTACCACTCCTCTTTAAATTATTTTCCTAGCCCAAATTAAGTTAAATAATACTTTCTCAATCTAATACAGCCCATGCCCATTAAAAAAGTACAGTATTTCTACCAGTTGAAATCTGTCTGATGTGACTGAATAAAATAGCCATGTCATTATGCATGCATGATGCATTGAGAAATATAAAAATGCATGTGTGTCAGAGTACCCCAGAAACAGTTTTCAAAGTAAACTCAGTAACTTATAAGAAATTTGAGCTCCTGAATACCCTTCTCGCTCAAGACTAAAACTTTCCCCTAAGGTGATGTTTCTGGGACTTTCAGACATCCCTCTTCCAGCTTAGTGTGACTGTTTATACCTGTGCACTCTTGCGGCTTTTTGTCTCCCCGAGTGAATCAGGCGCCGCACCCTGACTCTTACCTCTCAGTATTACTATCTGTCATGTGCTGACATAATGTTTAGAAATACTGGAAACTCCACACAGCTGTATCCGTTCATTATTGTGGTTATTGATGTATGAGCACATGAGAATGGGATGACGCCCCTTTGGACCAGGCGAGCTGACGTATGAAGTCAGTGTAGATCTTGCTGTGTCTCGGTATACACCTATAAGCAGAGAACACTGTGTGGGTGTGTTTCTTTAGTGAGGGCGTGCATTTGTATGCATCGTTAGACATGTCTAGAATTTGAGACACTTGGTATTTTAGGGTGTTTCACAATTTTTGTTCTAGCTTTAGGGCATTGAGAGACATTTAAAAGAATTTTGTATTATGAAAATGGTATACAAATAAATGTGAATTGCATTGAATTTAATTGTCTTATTTGTGAATGCTGCAAATCAAGTCGTCACCTTTATTTATATAGCGTTTTTTACAATACAGATCATGTAAAAGCAGCTTTTCAATATTAAACAGGAAAACAGTGTGTTCATTAAGTCATTACTGCTGTGCTGTTGGGAAATGTCAACAACTGTTTATGTTTTTGTTAATTTAGCCACTGTACTGAAGAAATACCGGGCTGTGTTTATTTTCTTCTTAAAGAGACAAACAGTAATCAGATCTAGCAGTTTTTAAGGCTTTTCTGTAGGCGGAACTACTTTCCCTCCATGCAATACGAAATACCTCTAGTTTTGTTTTCTTCCATCTGCGCTCCATTTTCTCTTTAGGGTGTGATTGTGTTTGTTATACCACAGTGTCGGAAGGTTTTCCTTTATCATCTTTAAGTGTAAAGGAGCAACTGTATCTAAAGTGCTAGAAAAGAGAGTCCATAGTTTCTGTTACATCATTAAGTTTACAAAGCAGTCTTTTGTGGTAGAAGTGATGGTTCTACCATATTTGTAACAAGGAGCTGAATTTGCAGCTTTAGCTATATGGAGTATACGTGAGACTAGATAATGATCTGAGACACCATTTCTCTGACGCAGAATTTCAGTGCCATTTACATCAAATTCATTTGGCAGTATTAAATCTAGAGTGTGATTACAACAATAAATAGGTTCTGACATGTGTTGTCAAACCCCAGTAGGGTTCAGAATGACTATAAATGCTGATCCCAGTTCATCTTTTTCATGATTAAAATGGATATTAAAATCACCAACAATTAAGACTTTATCTGCAGCAAGCAGATATCTGTAGATAGAAAATCTTTGATAAAGTCAGTATGGTGCCCCAGTGGCCTGTATACAGTAGCCAGTATAAACATCACATGGGATTTATCATTAATACTTTAGAATAGTTCAGATGCAAAAGCCCTAAATCCATCTGATGTATTTCTTTAAAATGAGCATTTCTTTCTGGCTACTTTGCATAGGTGTCTATGTATGTACTGGTACTTCTGATTGGGCTGAGGCTGGAATTTAGCGAGAAAAGTATTTAATAGACATATAATATGTGTCAGGAGCATTCACTCAGTATCATTATCTCATTTTTGACCGAGATGGCTTTTAGCTGGTTTTGCATTTGAACTCTTCACTTATTACTCTAGATAATGTTATATGAAGCACCATAACTTCAAACAAATTGTACCTAAAACCCGAAATACTAAAACTTACTATAAATTGTAGAAACATGTTCCATTCACCTTTTAAGCATGGCTCATGTTTATATAAGCAAAATCAAATGAACTCTCATAATTGAACACTTTATTATCACATTTGCATAATTCAAAATATTTTTGCCAAGTGTACTGTAAGTGCTAAATTACAGTAATGTAACACAACAACACTGAGGAGGTGAGAGTATTTCTCCTATTTTGAATAAGAAGCCTGTTAAAAATAATGTCAACTGCAAAAATAAAGACTAATCTTTACCAGATTGCCTTGCAAAACTGTGTTTTGTCAAAACATCCTTGTAAAATCTCACCTTTAATACATCTGTCCTCTTTCTACAGGACTGATGGAGGTCACAGCTGCGTGGGTCCAGATAAGTCCTATCGCTCATGTAATATCCAGGTATGCATAGAAATCCCTTTTGCTCAATGACCCATGTGCCTGATAGAAATTAAATTTTATATCTGATCAGTTAGTACCATACTAAATTTAATTGCTGTTGGGCATTGTATATTGTATTTTTATTTTGACATACTATCTACATTATTGTTTAAAATTTTGTGGTCATAAATGTTTTTGGCCTCTTCTGCTCACTAAGACTGTATTTTATTGATCAAAAATACAGTAAAAAAACAGTAATATTCTGAAAAATTGTTCCAATTTAAAACAGTTGTTTTCTGTGTGAATATACTGTAAAATGTAATTTACTGCTGTAATGCAAAGCTGAATTTGCAGCATCATTACTCCAGTCTTCAGTGTCACATGATTCATTTCTGATTTTTATCAATGTTGAAAAGTAGTGCTGCTTCATTTTCGTGGAAACAGAGATACATTTTTTTTCCAGAATTCTTTGTTAAATATAACATTCAAAAGAACTGAAATCTTTTGTAACATTATACATGATTTACTGTCACTTTTGATCATTTTAATGCATCCTGGCTGAATAAAAAAAAAAAAAGTATTAATTAAAAAAAACGTTCTGACCCCAAACGTTCTTTTTATCTGAGTCATTAGGACTGTCCAGAGGGATCCAGGGATTTCAGAGAGGAGCAGTGCTCTCAGTTTGATGGCACTGATTTTCAAGGAAAGCGCTACAAATGGCTGCCATACTATGGTGGTATGTAACAACAGGATGTGATTCTGTGTGCTGGGTGGATTGACAAAAAAAATTAAAAATGTATCAAGGAATACTGTACATCTAGAAGTTTAAAGCAACTGTGAAGCACCAAATGTAAATATAAAAGTAGTCCATATGACATGTGTAGAAGAAACATGGTTGCATTTTATCTACATTCTTAAAGAACATGTAGATCTTAATAGTGTTTTATTGTGGTCCTTTTAAGGTGTAGCTGTTTAAAAATAAATTCTGTACAGATGACTTCTCTCTTCTGCTCAGGAGAAAATCCCTGTGAGCTGAACTGCATTCCCAAAGGTGAGAACTTCTACTATCGGCACAAGTCAGCGGTGGTGGACGGCACACCCTGCCACCCTGGAGGAAAGGACATCTGTGTGGATGGTCTCTGTAAGGTTAGCACATTTTCTTTGGTCAACCATAGTTATTTTAACCAACTTACCTAAATGTGTGAAATAAATCTCATATGGCGTTTGAAAGAGTTGCTCATTTGTCAGGATGTTCGACCAGTCAACTAGTGAATTACTGAAATCCAGTAGTGTTTTATTTGTCTTTGGATTTTTCTTCTTTTACAAAGGAGATAGATTTAGAGACAGAACCACTGTTATTAAATTCTCTCCAAGTGGTTTCTAAATTCATTCCCCATTACAGCACCGCTGCTAAAGACATCAAAACACTGCTTGTGTAACAAATCCCCTGCCCACAGGAACAAATTTCACAACAGGTACTGGCAGACCTCAAATCGCCTGCTTTGCTCCTGTTATAATGCTCTATCCAAAGGTCTCCATACACTACACATACTGCATTTAGATTAAAATTATTACGAATTTTAAATGAAATCAGTAAAAAATGATAAAAACAAAATTAGAAAGACTTTAACTAAAAAATGGAAAATATTAAAATTTAAACTAATTTATACTATTAATAAAAGCTATAATAGTATCACAGTGATACTAAAACAGCACTGATTCATATATAAACTTTGATCAGCACACATACACAGAGTACATCAAATGTGTTATGAAACATGAAGGGTGAGAAAACGATGACGACATTTTCTTTTTGAATAAACTAACCCTTTAAGACTGACTATTCATCCAGACATCCCACCCATCTGACTGGTCAGTTATAGAAATATGTAGTTTTGCACGTCCCTAGTGCAGGTGCTTTCTTGCCTGACGTGGTTTAGTAAATATTACAAGTGCCTAAGAGATTCTTGGTATTCATTTTAACATTTATTCATTTGTTCATTTTTTTTAATGAGGTCCACTTATTAAACAATCAGCGTATACACAATTGATTTAAATTAAACTTTAATTAAGTGAACTTCCTTTGTTGTTTAAAAAAGCATAAGAGCCTTTAACTGGCTGTTTGAGATTTCTCAGTGGACATTACGAACCTCACAGCGTGGAGTTGAACAATAGCATCTTTGTTAAATCGCACAGCCTCAGTCCATGTATTTTACCTTGACGTGTTTAGAGAAATACAGCATCGTTTCTGTTCTTTGCCTGCTCACAGCGTCTTGGCTGTGATAACATGCTGGAGTCACTTCAGGAGGAGGATCCCTGTCTCCAGTGTGGAGGAAACGGACAGTCATGCAGTCTGGTCAAAACCAATTTCTCAATGCGCAACCTGCCCAAAGGTAAACTCACCCCAGATCCAAACGCATTAACAAATTTATGTACGTTCCTGTGTCTAAAAAAGTAGTTCTGCCACTTACTTACAGGTTACAATCAGATGTTCATCATCCCTGTTGGGGCGACCTCTATCCGCATAAAGGAAAGAGTACCAACGCGCAATTACCTTGGTGAGTGTATGTGAGTAAGATCCTAATACTAATCTTTTCATCATCAGCAGCACTGACCTTTACATCATTGCGTTTTTCCTCGGACAGCAATCAAAAACTTGCGTGGCGAGTACTACGTTAATGGACACTGGGTGATCGATTACTCTCGCGCTGCACCTATTGCCGGCACCGTGCTGTATTACCAGAGGGGAACAGAGGGAGAAATGACTCCTGAGATCATCACAGGTCGTGGCCCAACCACTGAGCCCCTAGTGCTAGAGGTGAGAGCATGTTAATTAAGGTTTCATTATATGATTTGTGTGTTTTTGTGAACCAATATTGGAAGTAGAATTGCACGATTAGTCAAAATTAAACTGAAATTGGGATATGGCTAGTGCAATTGTCAAATTGCAAATGCTCTGGTTTTATTAAATAAATACATAAGCTTCTTGTTTCAGAGTCGCTTTAACATGCATTTGGAAACACAACATGCATCTTCTAGGGCTGCCCTTGACTAAAGATATTTCTGGTTGACCAGTAGTTGTTCATTTTAAGCATTAGTCGACTATTTGTCTTTGTCGTTTATTAATAAACCATTTAAAACATAATAATGAGCCTTTAATTGCCCACATAGCCTAATAAATGCTTAAGTGCACGCATAAAGCTTGCCACAGCACACCGGCAGAAGTCATGATTATGAATGTGTCAGGGGGAAACAGTGAGGAGGCTGCATTAACATTTTAATAATTTATTGATAAACTAGTGCTTTCTTTGTTTTAGGCTTAAGATATGAAGTCGGTTGTCATTGCAGTAGTGGATGTGCCTGTATGCATGTTTCATACAGATTACGTAATCTGAGAATATTTGTTTTTGAATTTGTTCATTTGAAAGTAGACATTTCGCTCTTTATAGATACATTTTTCATGTCTGTAAGGCACCTTTTACTAGGTGTACATTAGATTGAGCTGCCATGCACGGATGCTACTACATACATCTTTCAGATGAAAAGCCATATTTGAGGTCAATGAATGATAGGTGAGCGTTTGGATGTCCTGCCTGATGTACTTTATATCCACATAGACCAGCTGTTGACGATCTGTCCGTCATGGACTGTGTGTGCCACTTCCTGTGAAGTTTTTTTTCTCTGCAACTAAACAACTAATAATATTTTGGTTGATCATACCTCTTCTCGCTGACTAATGGTTAGTCAACTATTCGGTTAGTCCTACCATCTTCTTAGACTTCTAATAACTTCTAAGCTAAAGAACAGTAGATACACCTTAAAGGTTCCCTAATAATAATAATAATAATCACTGTTGTCACCTGTATGAAATGTAAAAATTAATAGCTAAAAATGAACAAAATAGAATGTATTCACAGCTTTTTAGCCTGTGTTCAGTGCAGTTTACACATCATAAGCATATAAATACATCTGAGCAAAACAGGTACATAACAATGGATCCAATGGATGATCACTGCTGGAGCCATGGAACAAACTGGGGTACAGTATGACCAAAATCAGGTCTTGTAGACCACGATCTGTCTTGTGACATGTCAAAACTTTGAAGTCTGTTTTATCAGTTCTGGTTTACTAGCCAGTTACTGTGTTTTGTCTTTTTAGTGCAGTAAATTATGAGACAGAAAGGTATAGGCAAAAAGGAACGAAACAAGTCTGTGTCAGTATCTGTAAAATCCAAGACCACTGCAATGAAGAGCCTGCAGAATGTAAACAAAAACTTATGTGTGTCTTTACCTGTTTGAGACATATTTTACATAGATCACTATGACCAGCAGTATCTTTGTGCCTTTACAGCTCATCACTCAAGAGGACAATGAGGGAGTGGAGTATGAGTATTATCTGCCGAACGGACGCTCGACGGAGGGATACTACTGGAGCTACGGCTCCTGGTCTGCCTGCAGCAAGGAGTGCGGCTCAGGTCAGTGTCAAAATACCAATAAGCAGTTTGCATTGAGGAAATTTAGCAGGCTTAGTTTCTGTTTTTTTAGACTATTTTAGACTAGTGAAAAGAAAACATCTATAATACACATTTAGTTGTTGCACTTTATCTATTAGCATCCGTAGATTTCAAATCACTTTAATTTTGGATTATTGCCAGAAACCAGGTTTTTTACAAGGGCTTTTATGTAAAGTCTGTTCCAAATGCATTCACTGGTAAGGGTTTGTGTCTCAAACACACCTGAGGGCAGGTAGGGTGTGTGTTGAGGCAGCCAGCTCCAGTAGAGCCAAACGGCACATCCTGAGGAAGATAAGCTCAAAAGTGGCACTGTTTGAAGTGTATGAAGGGAGTGTTTTAATCTCTGATTAAAGACGAGCTGCAGCAGGAGTGTTTTCACTGAGGAACATCAGGGCCAATTGCAGTTGAGAAGTGTATCATCAGAGCTTGGGAGGGCTGCTGTTCATGAGATGTACATGATGATGTTTAATAACAGTTTTTATGAATATCTAGTAAGAAGGAAAGCAGAAAACGGCAGGGTGCCAAGATACAGCAGCTTATGCTTAATAACTGTTCACACCAGTTAAATTATACTGAAAATTACATGAAGTTTCAATAATCAGCCTAATTTTATGAGAAGAGTGTACGCCACAGTAACGACACAGAGAAACAATATTGTTGAAATCACTTTTCAGATGATGGGCAATAAAAACATTGACAGTTAATCAGAATCCATCCTGCTTTAAAGACACTGAGCATTTAAAGATCCAGTTGACAAAACTGTAGCACACTTATAATAAACAGAACATTATCGCCCACTTAGTTTTCATTCAAAAAATGATATTTCTTAGTGTGAACAGGCCTTTAGTCCTGATACCACAGAGACAATTTGAGATGTAAATTTAAGAAATATTTAGTATTCTGCGCTATTTCTAGGTCACAAATCAATTGTAAATAGTGACATTGCATCAGCTTTTATGGTTCTGGTAACAAATCATGCTGGGAAGCATGATCATTGGATTTGCACATATTTACACTGCTGTCATTAAAGCAAAATACCAAATACTGGGATATTTAACAAGGAAAAGTCTGAAAAAAGTCTGTTACTGTTAGTATTTCTCAACCTACTTTAATCCAAAGATGTTTTTGCTATAAAATATATTCTAAAAGATATTTTATTCCAAAGATGCTGTAATGACAAAGCAGCTCATTTTCAAATGGTTTTATTTACAGAAGCTACACTGTAAAAAACTATTTGTTGAGTCGAATTAAAATAATTTGTTACCCAGCTGCCTTAATTTTAAGTTCAGTCAACTCAAAAAAGTTGAGTCAACTTGAAATGTTAAGTTGTACTAAGTAACAACTTAGATATTTGAGTTGATTCAACTTAAAATTTCAAGGCAGCTGGGTAAGAAGCCTAGCTTTTAAGTTTAACAAACCAATTTTTTTGTTTAGTCAACTCAAATATCTTGTTGTCTAGTTGTCACTTAGTACAACTTAACATTTTCCACTTATTTGAGTTGACTGAACCTAACATTTTGAGGCAGCAGGGTAACAAATTATTTAAAGTTGACTCAACAAATTGTTTTTTTTTTGTTTTTTTATAGTGCAGGTGTAGCAATGTATTAAAATAATTCAGTCAATAAATTAAAAATTTAAATTCCATATTTCCAGACGTTTCTGCTGTAATGACAAAGGTGCTTATTTCAAACTTTATGTGCAGAAACTAGTGGCAACATTTAAAAAAAAAACAATATATATATATATCTTTAGTTAGACTTTAGCACTACTTCTGCACGATTAAAGTGCATTATGTACAAATGTGCATATATATATATACATATATAGCAGATATATTCCAGTTTAGTATACTAGAAGTACAACTGGAGTGTTTTTTTTAATATGTAAATGTATCTGTAGTATACTTAGCATGAAATAAATGTATTTTAAATACATTTCAGTATATTTATTTACATATAAATAATTTTAAGGCTACCTTGCAGGTTTGATCTGGCCTGTGTTTGAGAATTATTGTGTGTTCTGTATTTATGTAATTGTACATATTTTTCTTCCATATATTTTAGGTTACCAGTCACGTCTGGTCTTCTGTACCTTTGATAACGAAGCGTATTCTGATTACTTGTGTGCCTCCATTCCTCGACCCCTCAGTAACCGCACATGCAATGAGCAGCAGTGTCCACAAACCCGCAGGTACAGCACTTTGACCTTAAAGCTTATTGTAGTGTGTTTGGTGCATTAATAACTGGAGTTTCTCTCTACAGTGTTTATTTAATCAGAAACTGATTTCTGCCCACAAATGTGTTAAAATGTTGTGGTTGCTGTCTGACTTGTGGAGAATCGTTGGGTCTGACAGCTTTTGCTGTACTGTTCCTGTTCTGTAAGGTTGGCGTATGTGTACGAGCCGCATTCGTGGAGGCCCATGGAAGCACCACGAGTCAATGTACAAGTGTACAGGTAACAGCCTTCAGAGGCTGATATACTGCAGCGCATGACCTCAAACACACATTCGTGTCCAGTCTATGCAATCTCTCAGGAATCTCACATGTTCAGGTGCCTCTGGAGTACATTATGAGATTTCCTAAAAAATCTTAAGTGTCTATGTGAACTGATTTCCCAGTACACACAGCACCAGATTATATCCAAAACAGTCCGTTAGTATTACACTGTCTTTTACACTGCATATGCAGTGCTGGGCAGTAACTGATTACATGTAATCTGGATTACATAATCAGATTACAAACATTAAGTACTTGTAATTAGATTTTATTACATTTTAAAATGCTTATAATCAGATTAGAGTTTTTTTTATGGATTACATAATTTCAAATGATTCACTCACTAGCAATAAATTATTATAGGTTTAGTTATTTTTTTCTGAAATGTAAATTTTTTAAAAGATTCACTTTGTATTTATTATTGAACACATTGAAAATTCACAATATATAATAGCCATGTAAATTAGCAATCCATGCATCTGAATTTGGGGACAAAAGCAGCTCTCAGTCAATTGTACAATGTTTGAGATTTATAATAACGCACGTTACCAAACTAATCTGACAAAAAAATATATTAAACCTGGAATACTTTGGCCATTTCATTGCTGTTTTTTATGTATAATAATGTTTGTTCAAGGGATGCAGGGATTCCCAAATTTTTATCAGTCAAACCCCTCAGACCTACAATATTTGCTTGAGGAGTTTTACAGTTAGTATTTCATGAATTTAACAACACATTTGCATGTTCTCTGATGTTGTTTAATGGTCATATATAACAATAATCCAATTTAAATCTATATATGAGTTAGGTCAAACGTGATCTAAAAGTAATCCAAAAGTAGTCAGAATACATTACCTAAAATTAGTAAACTAGATTACATGTAAAAAAAAAATAAATAAAAAAAATAAAAACATTTTCATGTAATTTGTACTTAGTAAAAGACTAAGTATTATTAGACAAGTAATGAAATAAGTATAAAGATAAGAGTTTTTTTGTATTCTATATTGTATATTTTCTGTTTTCATTTTAGTTGACATTTGATTAATTTTGTTGCATTTTTGTCATTTAAAAAAATACTTTTTAAATATGAATATTTTTATATTTCATTTTTATCTCTGTTTAATTATTTTAGTACATCAAATTAAGCTAAATGAAAGCAAGGACTCTTTGCATCTAGCTGACATAAAATAAGTATTAAATAAATATATATAAGTATATAATATTAATATAATATAATAACCTTGGCTGGCACATCTAAGAGATTGCTCATTAATCATTAATATGTGTTTGAGTTCAGTTTGCACCAATGTTTTACATGTTTAGTGCGATGTTTATTTGTTGGAGTCTTTTGAGTGCTGGTTCATTCACATGTGAAGATGAACCAAGGCCCGGGGCAACTGTTCAGCTCAGAGCTTCATCCGTCTCTTTGATCCTCCCTCGTGTGTTAGAGGAGGGTTTTCTGTTTTGCTTTATAGACACTGCAGTGGTTTCACCTCAGTAAATATTACACTGAATCCTGCCCTTCACATTTATGAAACACAGAGCTCTGAGCTGAGCTGCTGTCTGTGTGCTAGGTAGGGAACTGTGTGTTTTAGTGTCTGTTTTGTGAGCATTGTAGATCTATTTTCTATGTATATATTTTATATACATGATGGGCCTTATTTACTAAGATCTAAAATAGATAGTACCAATTAGCTTGTGTTATATTAGTATACTGGGTGCACTTTGTAAATGAATAATTGTGCAGGTTGGACAAATTATGTAAATTGAACCTTTTACTAAATACTGGCCATGACTGAATGCCATATTATTTGATTGATTGATTTATTTTTTATTTATTATATTGCATTAGTAGATCAGCAGGTTTTACATGCAAACCTTCAGTAAATCATGGCCTACATGTATGATATAGATGATTTGTTAAATCCACTGTCTGGGTGTCTCCGGTTTAATGTGTTCTTTTGATTTAGTTTGCCTTTTATCTGAGTATATTTTCGTGTGAAGTAGAAAGCAGCATTTGGTCTGTTCAAATAATGTCTTTCACTTGTCATGGCAGTACCCCTGGGATTTTCCTCTGATGTTCATGTACAGAAACCTGAAACTGTCGTGGTCCCTGAGCAGATCGACCTGCCAGAGAACATGTGCTTCTGCTTTTTGTTGTGGGAGAGACTGAATTCTTTTGTCCCCTCGTCACTCATCTTCATATTTTTCCTCTCGTCTTCAGGTTTCTGCGAGCACCTGTTCGACTTTGACAGGCCAAGTGTTTCTTCTGAACACTTGCTTTGTCCTTGTAATTTTCCAGAATGCACAAATCTTTACATGTTTGTTAATGTATGTAGTGGTGTGTATTTGTGAACTATTACAATAGCTTTTGTCTTTGCACTCAATGTTCTAGGTTAAATGCAATTTCTGTGGCATGCTATCGATTACCACTGTAAATCATTTTGGCTCGTCCATCAGTTATGGAAACAATAAAATATGTTTACAGTTTACAAGGGCTTTTTTTACAGTTTACTCTGCAGACAAGAACAACAGACAGCAGACAAGAAACAGCGTTATAAATAAATATTTAAAATATGCTATTAAAATAAAAATAAAGTTACTAACAAACCCTGTTACTCAGTTACTTTTACTCTCAGTATCTGTAGATTCCAGAATAGGACATTTAAGATTGGATGTTAAAGTGCTTTTTATATAAAGCAAATTATACTGCAATTACTTCTGTAATGCATAAACAGAAGTTCATCTGCTAGAAAAGTATTCCCACCTCAAGTGGATGAATTATGCCTTGGTCACTTGCTATGAAAAGCCCAAAACTGAGATGAGTCAAAATATTTTTGTGCTAATAGTTCTTAAATTGAAGTTAACCTAGAAAGCCTGTCACAATCCATAAATGTAACCCAAAGCATGCAGTTTCTTTGGGTTAGACTGGCACTGTGGGAGCTGGTGTTGAGTAGGCCGGCTAAATGAATCCACAAAATGCTGTAACTCACTGTCGCTGTGCTTTATTTCTGCTGATATGTGTGCATGTGTTTTAGCTGGGTGACAGGCGAGTGGAACCCGTGTCCGGTGACCTGCGGAGGGGGTCTTCAGGTGAGGAGATTGGAGTGTATGTCTCACGACTCGGCTGGATCACGAGTGGTTGAGGATTCCCAGTGTGCTTCCTACGCGCCCAGACCGCTCAACCAACAGAACTGTAACATGCAGAGATGTGCTCAATACAGAGTTTCCAGCTGGAGCCAGGTATATAAACTTGAAAAATTCAGATAAAATAATTTATTTTGTTTGTTTTTTTTGTTTTTTGGTGTGTGTATGTGTAGTGGTGTATAAAGTACTTGACAGCCATACTTAAGTAAAAGTACAGATCTCTTACCAGAAAATGAATTTGGTAGAAGTTGAAGTCACCATTTAGAATATTACTTGAGTAAAACTTTCATAGTATGTGAAATGTATTATACTTAAGTACGAAAAGTATTTTTTAATCTTAAACATACTTCAGTAAAAGTACAAGTAAATGCAAAAAATGAAAAAGAAGCAAATAAATATATATAAAATGTTCATACACAGATTGAGTAGCAAGATTGTTGTTTTAACTCTTTCTTCCATTTTGTATTTTTGGGTAAGAATAATAAGCACTTCATCTGGTACTTAGTGTCTTTCATTCCAACATAAAACATTTCTGGAATCTCATCTGAAATAGCATTTAGATTTATTTACACAGTTTAATGTATCTCAGACGGGACATGGATGCATTTAAATTGCAGTTACAGATGCATAAATAGGCCTAATACTGATATTTGACATAACTTAAAGGGGTCATCGGATGCTAAGTTCACTTTTTCATGTCGTTTGAACATTAATGTGTGTTGGCAGTGTATGTACAAATCTACCCTATAATGATAAAAATCCATGCAGTGGTTTTTAATTAATCTGTAAAAATAATATCCCCTTTTTCAAATCGAGCCGTTCTCAGATGCCTGTCGGAGTGCCGTCATAACCACAGAGGCCCCTCCCACGATAGTTGATTGACATGAGCGATTTACCTCAAATCATCTGTCACAGTCCGCTCTCTTTGTTTCGATGCTGGAGCAGGGATGTAAGTTAGACAATAATATCTCCGATTGAGCGATTGAGGTGTTGTGTTGCTGGATGTAATAATGAACATAGTGGTCGTCATTTACTCCCGACATCTGAGCCGCTAAAGATGCAGTGGATTACGTTTGTTTGTGAAGGGAATGCACCTCCCGATCTACATATATCCGTCTATGTTCGCGCGAATCATTCATGATCCAGCTTCACTTACAGCAAAAGTGAGTATAAGGGGTTTTTTATGAATCTTTGCGATCGCCTTTCTTTATAACGTGGTAGTTAGGAAGTTTAGCGGCTAAACGCGGCTATGTGCGGCTAATGTAAACAAGACCGTCTTTTCAAAGAGAGAAGAGAGGGGCGGGGTGAGCAGAGCTCATTTGCATTTAAAGGAACAACCCCTTAGAATGAGATGATTTTTGCAGAACTCATTTTGACAAGGTAAAAAGGGTGTTGTTTTACAAAACCATTGAGAATTTTTAATCAAAGTATATTATAGACTTTTCATTAAGACCCTAAAGAATCATATCAACTTGTGGAAAATGGGCATCCGATGACCCCTTTAAGACATGAAAAAAGTCAAAATGTGAAATTAAAACCGCCAGTAGGTGGCGGCAAGTGACTGTTAATGAGTGAGTCATTGAGATTCAATCGATTCATTCAAACGGCTGATTCATTCTGGAACAAAGCATTTGACTGTGTTAATGAGTGAATCACTGAATCATTCTTATCAACTGATTCATTTAAAAAGCTGATTTATTCAATAAGTAAACAGTCCATTGCTCAGAGATGCAAAACAGTGCTGTGATCTTTGTTTGGAACTATTTTCATTGGGCAAAATTTAGCAAAAACAAGAAATATTATGTATAAAATGTACGTCACTTATTGCTTTGCTGAACTTGTATAAAATGATTATTAAATGTGTTATCAAATGAAAAAAAAAACCCTCCTTGTCTGATATAGATTAAGTTAACTATTATGTATAAATATAGAAAGCATACAGAAGCACTTTTGCCATCTACAAATTAGAATGCCTGGAAGTTTGAGTTTTAATAGACTAATAAATCAACATGTGTTCACTCTGTGTGTGATTTGGTGATACAGCCTACTTGATAATGTCAGATCGCACATCATTACAACAACACTTACCATTATGGCAGAAGATTTATTGTATATCGCACACCTCAGACACAACTTAAGTGGATAATGAGTCATCTGCGGTTGTGCGCGCACTTGTTTGTGCATGAGCAAAGGTGTTTTTAGGAGTCTGACTTGGAAGCGCCAGACCGCTGATTCGTCAAACCTGCTTTCCTCCAGTCCGTGTTCTTCTGACTTCTGACTATTTTGTAGTAAGTAATGAATATGCTTCGGGGAAATGTATCGGAGAAAAAGTATACATTTAAATTAGGAAATGTAGTGGAGTAAAAGTAAAAGTTGGCTGAAATATAAAAACTCAAGTTACTCCCAAAAAATACTTAAGTACTGTAACAAAGTATTATTACTTTGTTACATTACACCACTGTGTATGTGTGTGAATCTAACAAAACCTGCTGATAAAATGAATAATTCACACCAGGGATAGTTCACCCAAAAATTTACATTTTGGCATCATTTAATCACCCTCATGTTGTTCCAAACCTATGTGAATTTCTTTCTTCTGTTGAACACAATAAAGGTAGTTGCTGATTGCTGGTAGCCATTGAATTCCATGGTATTTTTTCCCATCTGTGAAAGTCAGTGACTACCAGCAACTGTTTTGTTAATCTTTGATTCTTCAAAATATCTCCTGTGTTCCAAACAATGAAGAAACTAATAAAGAAATAAAGGTTTGGCACATCTTGAGGTTGAGTAAATGATGACAGAAGTTTCATTTTCATTTCACAGAATTTAGTTTCTTTAAATATAATCTAATTCATTATTTTATTTTTAAAAAATCAAGCATATGACAATTAGCCACATTCTGTATAAATTCTAATATTAATCCAGTATCATCCAGTAGTGATTTTTAATACTGTAATGCTAAAAAAGATTATTATATAAATTATTAAGTGTTGTTTATTATCATAGTGCTATTTGTATTATTTGCTTCATGCTAATTTAAATGCAGTTTTTTACTGAATTACAGTTCAGTCATCACAACTCTCGTAGTGATAATTACAACCAAAATATATTTGGCATCTGTATGAAATATACATAAGCTTGATTTTGGCGGATAAGATCTGCTATGCTGCTGCTGCTGCTGCTGCTATAGAGGATATATACAATAATTAGTTCAGCTTAGTCAAACAATAATGAAGGATGGCTGCTTTAAAAGATATAGAACCTTCTAGCAGATCTCTTAAGGTGGTGCTAGGGAGGAGGAGGGGTAGCATAAGCTTTCATAATCGCGCAATGTGCCCAACGCATGCAGGCTAGGATACACTAAATATGCTTATATGGATTAGGAAGTACTACTGATAGGCTGGTGCTACGGCATGTGAATGAATTAGCGATTAGTTAGAGTTTCATGACTGAACTATGTATTAAAGAAAAAAATAGGATATTGTAGTAATGCAACAAGAATTTCCATTGATAAAAATGAGAATTTTCAATTACTTGAGATTAAAACCTTACAGTAAAAGTTTCATTTGTTAACTTTAGTAAACTACATTAGTTAGCATGAATTAACAATGACAATGAAAAACACTTCTAAAACATTTATTAATCTCAGTTAATGGTAAAGGAGAAGTCCACTTCCGAAACAAAAATTAACAGATATTGTACTCACCCCCTTGTCATCCAAGATGTTCTTGTCTTTCTTTCTTCAGACGTGAAGAAATTATGTTTTTTGAGTTAAATATTTCAGGATTTTTCTCCATATAAAGGACTGATACGGTGCCCCGAGTTTGAACTTCCTAAATGCAGTTTAAATGCGGCTTCAAATGATCCCAGCTGAGGAAGAAGGGTCTTGTCTAGCGAAACGATCGGTTGTTTTCATTAAAAAAATACAATTTAAATACTTTTTAATCTCAAACGCTCATCTTGTCTTGCTCTCTCTGAACTCTGTGTATTCTGACTCAAGACAGTTAGGGTATGTCGAAAAACTCCAATCGTATTTTCTCCCTCAACTTCAAAAATCATTTCAAAATCATCCTACATCGCTGCAGAAGTACCGACCCAGTCTGTGCAAAGTGAACATGCAAAGAAGATCAAACACCCTTAACAAAAAAGGTAAAACAGTGATATAGGATGATTTTGAAGTTGAGGGAGAACATGAGATGGGAGTTTTTCGACATACACTAACTGTCATGAACCGGAGTAAAAACAGTCCAGGCAGAGTAAGACAAGATGAGGGTTTGACATTAAAAAGTATATAAATTGTATTATTTTTATGAAAATAACTGATCTCTTCACTAGATGAGGGGTGAGTACATTATCTGTCAATTTTTGTTCTGGAAGTGGACTTCTCCTTTAATTTCTAATTTTTCTAATACATCATTAAAGTTAAAATTTGTATCTGTTAACAATATTTAATTGACCTGAATTGACATGAAAAATGACCAGTTGTATTTTTATCAAATAATGTTAACAAAGATAAATGAAAACTGTAACAAATGTAGTGCTAACAAATGGGACCTTATTGTAGTACTCCTGGAATTTAAGTGTTACAATATCAGTTTGAAGAAAATGTGCTTAATTGTCATTAAAACTATTGTTGCAATGTAAAAACCGTATTAATGATTCTTAAATAGGCTTTATTTTTTATGCCTTTTTTTAGGACAAATTAGCGAAATTGGAGATTTGTCTGTCTGCAAACACTTCTAGTACATTTCTAGTATTTGATTACAGTTTATTTCATTATATGTTGCAGTGGATTCCTTCATGAGTTCAAACCTATTAATGTTTGTGTAGTGCTCTGTGACGTGTGGCTCTGGGAAACAGACACGAGATGTGGTGTGTGTGGGTTCAGACGGAGCTTCTCTGGAGGACTATGCGTGTGGGACCCAAGCAAAGCCGCCCAGGACTCAGGCCTGTGAGATGGCTGTGTGCAGGAGCCCCATTGGCTGGCATATAGGAGACTGGGGCCTGGTAAGGAAGAATCCATACCTCATTTACAGATAAGCCCTCCTGATTATATATGACATAAGCTTACCTGCTCATAAACTGTCTCTCAAGTGCTCTAAGAGCTGTGGCTCCGGGCTGCGGGAACGGCAGGTGATCTGTTCAGACAAACAGAGAAACCTGCACAGGGTAGAGGAGTGCCAGTCCAAACCCAAACCTCCTACCGTGGAAAGATGTAATGCCCAGCCCTGTTACAGGCCTCAGGGTACACAAGCATTTTTTGAGCTTTTCATATGCTACTCACATTTCCATTTTACATCTTTATGGTAACAGCTTTTTTTTTTTTGCATAATTAAAAGTAATCACATTCTATACGTAAATGAATAGCCTTTTCACATATGATGCATGATCTCAAAAAATGTTTACTGATTTCTTCAGAGTTTGTTACAGAAGTCTAAAGTGTTTCAGTGGGTTTATTATGAAGCCTCTGTCTTTCTCTTCTGGCATGAGCAGAGGTGCCCAGTATGCAGGACCCAACAGGTCACGATAACACCATTCATGGCTTCCTGCCGTACATTGAGGATGTCTTGCAAGGTTTGTTTTTAAACATAGTTGTCCATCTTGTCACGGGTCGTGTGCGGGAAGGATTCGCAGGGACGAGGAAATAATACAAAACGTGCTTTAATAGAATAATCCAAAAACGGGAACAGGAACAGCAGGGAAACCACACGCCAACACGACAGAAACTAACATAAGCAACATTAGGCATCATTAAGAATGGACAAAGAAACAAGGAACTGAAACAAACTTATATATTTGGTAGTTAAAGAGACAAGGACAGGTGTGATTAACCAATAACGGCATTAACAAGAAACGGAACAGGAAAGACCAAATAAGGACACGGGGGGAAAAACCAACAAAACAGTCCACAGGGGTGTGACACATTATTCCATCCATACACACATGCAATATGTAAGGCTAATTTTAGTCAGGTTAAATTCTTAATAAGCTTACCAGTATGACTTAGTTCTATTAGTTTGACAATACTTTTTGCACTGTAGACAGTGAGGGATTTTGTTCTAATAAATGTTACAAATTATGGCTTACAAATAGGGCTGGGTGATAAATTATACATTATTAAAGCAAAAAAAAAAAACAAGAAATCTGTTGATATCAATGATAAGCAATTATGTTGCTAAAAAGTTTAAGTTTTCAATCTGTTAAAGTTTATAGTTATTTCATTAGACACCATTTTTGATGATTATTTATATTAAATCTCAAAACAATTAATGTGGAAAGAATTTCCTTCCCAGTTAAATGATGGTAGATGAATATTGTGCTAAATATTGATATTGTATGTTATGAAATATTGTGATCATATTTTTGGCCATATTACCCAGCCCTATGTTCAAATTTGAATGGTCATAATTATTTATTTTATCCTGAAGAATGTCTGAAACATTTAATAAGGTCCTTGTTATATTTCTATTTTCTAACACAACAGAACCTGAAAACAATGCTGTCCACAATCATCACTGTAGCCAGAGCTACTATGGCTGTTGTCCTGATGGAAGTACCCCAGCCAGTGGACCAGAGCACCAAGGCTGTCCACAGGACCAAGGCCCACCATCGTGCACATGGAGCAGGTACACATGGACTTGGATGAGTTAATCATCTAAAGTCACATTATTCTGTGTTTTACCAGAAATTTAATGCAAATGCACTTTTCTCAGGTATGGCTGTTGTCATGATGGTGTGACCATAGCCCAAGGTCCCAACAAGGGGGGTTGTCCAGATTCCTGGTCACACTGGTCTCCAGCAGTGAGTGTTTCATTTGCACATATCAAGTTAGTTTGGAATGCTCCAGAACAGTTTCAGCAGCTTAATCCAGTCCAGGTTTTGCCTGTTCCATTTTGTTTCCAAATGTACTTAGAAAGCACATTCAGACTTCTTTAAAGTAAGCATCTACCACATTCCTACTCTTTGTGAAATCAACTCAGCTCAAAGTCATACTTTATAAAAGTACAAGGCACACCAAAGTGTTGTGCATAGCAAATTAATCAGTTACATAAGCATTACTTAAAAGACCTGCCAAATCATCATGCTTAAAATCATTGATGTTTAAATACATCACCTGAGCCTTAATCTTCAATGGTGACCCATTCCGGTCACAGTGCTGCCATAGAAAAAACGTGAACTATAATACAGGGCTTGTCTGATGAACAAAGTGATATATGGAGTTTATAAAAGTTATTTCACCAAATGAATGCACACAAAACCTGATACACATTATCATGACATATTATCCCAGCATTCCCCAAAAAACGGTAAGGTGTATCCATGCCTATTTATCTTCCAGTGAGTAACAATTGGTAGCTATGAAACATACACTCAAGATGGGAGAATTCAAAGAACCATGATAGACACATTTAACATGAAACTCATGGGTTAGACTCTATGGAGAGAGACTGAAAGCCTGAAAAATAGACTGAGGATCTTGATAATCGGGTATGGCACAGTGAACTGCTGTTCCAACTTACGAGCTGGCAGGTTTTTGGTGGAGAGCCCTTTTTTTCCCCTTTTGGCTCCACTTGGCCGCCAGCGGCAGCCCCAAAGTCCACAAGGACTGAGCTTTGGAAACATGATTGACCCACTGTAGGAATGCAGGGTGGGAAATGTGAACACCACAAAGAATTCAATGACATTTGTAACTCCTGCATGGTCTTGGGCTCAGGATCAGTATGAGGAATGGCAAGAGGCAGAGCTTGAGGTACTCTTTGTCCCAGAGAGGCCCATGTTGAGCAATTGCGACAGGAAAGCCAGCCATCCTGATTGCTAGATCCTCTAGATTAGGGCTTCCCCAGCCCCAATTAAACACGCCTGGATGAGCTAATCAAGGTTTTCAGGATGACTACAAACATCCAGGCAGGCACGTTGGAGCTAAACTCTACAGGAAATTGGCCCTTCAGAAGTAGGATGCAGGACTGGACACCCCTGCTCCAGAGCATAATATTGTGCCAAAAGGTCATAGGTGTAAACCTCCTTCAGGCTGTCATCTGGAAGCCCATGCAAGATGTGGTCCTATCGAGCTGCCGAATCTCACCCTCAGGGAACCTTCAAGGTACAAATTCAGTGGCGTAATATGAAACTAAACAATGCCAATGGAGTGAAACTAGACAATATGCCAACTACTGATAATATACAAACTACTGGTCAAAAAGCTTCTTTGTTAAGATCATATATGCAGAGAACTCCTTGGGGACAGCCAACAATGGAACATTGACTCCCAGATGGACACGGCCCATGACAAGGGTGATTTGTTCGTCCTTCAAGTAAAAAGATGACCAACTTCATCCAGTGTCATCTAGGGAGGGAAACATGGGTTCACAGATGGCCTCCCAGACAGACACGCCTCATGAGAACTGTGATAACATATGTCACTATCATGTCCTTGGAAGAAAAAAGGGCCATCAGAAAGCAACTTTAACCTTCTGGGGTCTGAGGGGGTTTTGGGGCCCTGGAGAAGTTTTGACATGCACTGACATTTGTGCTTTTTTCAGTATCTTAAAAACATATTAATGGCTGAAGTCTGATTACACTGTAATCAGCACAAACTGGACTACAATAATATGTGAGCAGCATGAATGTACATGTATGTGTTTTTGAGAAAACGCTTATGTGTGGCTTGTGAAAAACTATTTTTAAGTCACCGGAATAAGGCCATAAAACACATACAGAACATTTGTTCACAAGATTTTGAGAACTGAATCTGGCAGATTACAGTTTTTTTCTACAAAATTATGTGGAAAACATTATATTGATTTAACTTTTGTAAGACATGTTTTGTGTTAGAAAGGCCGTATGCAAGGGAGTGACAATGACTATGAATATTTAGTGATTCACACTTGAGAGACAAAGGGCCCTCTCTTAATGGGCCATCAGAGTGGCCACAGTGTTACTGTGAGGCAGGTAAGAAAGACTGTGAGGAGATTAAAATAAGTGGGGTTTTGATTTTTCATATTTTATTAACAACGTAGTATAATCTAAATATACACAGTGAAGACACATTATTGAACATACCGATTTAAACACTGGGACTTTACCAGTAAAGGCTGATACTTCTGTGTCAGACCTACGCCGTAGCCTTTATGCAGTAAGCTGTGCAATTGTTTTCATTTATACCACTGCATCATTGTCCACGTCGTCCACAGGCATGTTGCTGGTGTAACCCACAGTACCACGGCAAAAGCCGAAGAAGAAGCAGCTTGTAAAAGAAGCATTATCGCACTATATGTTTTTTGCTTTGTTTTATTTTAAATAAAAAGGTGTAACATAAAAATAAATTAACGTACACTTAAACACACTCAAAACTGAAATACATATGGAGGGAGGGGTTCTAGCAGACCAATCACAGCGCTTGCGGTCTGTGTAAAATTGACGTGCTGTAACATTTTTGGAGGGGTGCACGTCAGGCTACGCCATAGGCAAGTAATAGACACTAATCAGAATGATCTCCTCCACTGGCTCAAGCCATGCAACGCATCGTGTTCTTCTGAATTCTTTCTTATTCCTCTCACCGCATCTTCCACCAGAAACCAAAACTATCCGAGATGAACTTCATGAATCTTCACGTTTGTTTATGGAGGTGATGTGGGCATTTACACGTTCGCAAATGATTATAATTTGAAAAGCATTATCGGCTTGTGGGCGTGATCAAAAGACGGGAAAGACTGGACCTCTCATTGGTTTCATAAAGATTACTTTATCAGAGATTTTTAGTTTTCAATATGATTTGCTTAGTTTAAAAGTAGACACTTCAAGCTTTCTATAGATATATTGCTCATGTCTGTGAGGCAAGTATTTAGATTTAGGCACTGGTGCGGTCTTCAACCCCAGAGGGTTAAAGATAGCAAGGAGCCTGACTGAATTCCAAACTGGGGCAACTTCCAGCTGCCAACTTCCAGTGTTCAGACCATGACAACCATGAACGTCAACCAAAAAAATTTATCTTTTAATATAGTCTCAAAGATATTCACACTATATTATTTTTGACCTTCGAAGAGTTAGAGCTTGAGGGACCCCTTGTTGTGCAATTGTTACAAAACAAAGCCAGTCATGCTGATGGAAAGATCCTCTAGATCAGGGCTTCTGGAGGGCCTGATTTTCAATCAGCTGGCCAGGTTTTTCAACAGATGTTTCACTCCCCCCTCGCAACCTGTAGGGTCTAGCCCTACATGGTTGGCATTACTTCAGTTGGTCTGGTGTACATGTTCTGGAGGTTGCTGACTGTCCAAAGAACTATTTGGGGATTTTGAGGAAAAATGTCATGTTCTCTTGACAATCTTGCTCTTAGATTGCTTTATCTAGATATGTAAGTTTCTAGGATCTGTCTAAACGTTTTTGGCTTTCTTTCTTAGAGATTTTTTTTTTGGTAGCATTAATTGGCACTGCTTATTTTACTTACATTACTTTTGATACTTTTTAATGTGCTCATTAAAAAAAAACAGTTCTGCACTCTTGGAGTAATCTATCTCAAACAAGTACTTGTTTGCATTTGTACATACAGTAGTGCACCCTGTGAAAGAAAATCTCTAATGCTCCTTTCTGTCTCTGTCTTTATGTCCCTTTTGTTTCCATTATTTTCTCTACAAAGTCAGATATACCATCTGCACCCACAGACTGCCAAACATCCACTTATGGTTGCTGCTATGATGGTGTGACAGCCGCTGGTGGTACTAATGGGGAGGGGTGCTCGAACCCCCCCAGCAATAGTAAGTCATTACATAATATATATATATATATAATAGGAGAGCATTAGACAAGTGTTGTAGTTGATACTAACTCAACTGAGTCGTAGACAAGATTGAGGCCAGAGGAGGGTTAAGTCCAAAATGACCAAGAACATGAAGATATGTAAGTCCAAGTCCAAGACAATGTTATACTCAAGGACGTGTCCAATACCATATTTTCATGGTCTTGGTTTTGTCATGAACTCAGGAGCATGTGGACTTGGTCTTAACTCTTGACACTGTTCTGGTCTTGACTTGGACTCAAATGAGTTGGTCTTACCTACAACTCTGGTATTTGGGGAACGTTGTTGACTAATCAAACTCTGCAGAATATATTGCATATTATCTCTTACCCCTCAACTCCTCAGCACAACATTCTCTGTCCTGTGACCTACCATATACGGTTGGGCCATGCGATCAGTGGGCATCCCGTTACCACTACGACCGCTCTGCCTCGCGCTGCATCCATTTCTGGTATGGTGGCTGCCATGGTAATAGCAACAATTTTGCCTCGGAGGAGGAATGCCAGAGGATGTGCTCGAGACCTGAACTGAGCCAGCGGGACCAGGCACACGTCTTGTCTTTGGCGCTTGGTGGCCGCCGCTTCCCTGCACGTATCCGCCACAGCTCTAGTGGTGCGACCCACACACACCGGGCTCACCGGCCGGACCCCAGTGTCATGCAGCAGAGCAGCCTCGCTGCCAGGTAAGATTCTCCAACTTGCCCTGGATCACTCTACACCTCTCCCAGGCCCAAGCCCAAGCCCCTGCAAGTTCGCTTCTGCTGTTTGCCCTTCGCGCCCTGCTGAAGAGCCAAGAGAGGAGCCGCAGGTTATGCACAGAGACTTACATAGGCGTGTTCAATGCGTATACTTTTTACATGCACAAAGGTAGTGATAGTGAGCATTGCTTCACTAACAGAGCTCTACAAATGTACACACAGGATCCAAAATTAACTTTCTGCCATATTTGCCAATGGCAAGTAAAAATGTAAATATGCTGTGAAGCTGTATTTTTAATTTAAACTCCCAATGCTAAAAATTCAGCTGATGACAGTGTTTATATGTCTTTGATTGGAATCACTTGTGATCAGTGAGCTTAAGACTATCATTCAGAAATCTTGACTTAAACTAGTTGTGATGTTTTAAAATTTATAATGATGTACTGGCCAATTAAAAAGTTTAGTTAATTTTGGACCCTGTGTACACACTCATAACATGCCTAAAACACATTTGTCTAGCAATTTTAATGCAGAGTAGTGTCATTTGATGTATTATGACCTGCCTCACGCTTCTTAATCATACTAATCTACTGCATCATTATAAACACTGGCACACATTCCCTGTAGAAGTTGGCGCTCCTCACTGCAACATGTTGGACATTGCTGTGCTTTTGGGACTGGTTTATTTCCCCTGACGCAGACTGTTATCCTCCTTTCTTTGTTGCTTTTAGTGTTGTTTAGTTAGTTTTAGTTTACTTCCCCCTCCCATACCCAGGTGTGCGTGTGGTACATGATTCATTACACCTTGACTAATAAAATCTGCCATGGGGTCCTAATCATCCCAGACTGTTTGTGTGTCTCTCCCAAGTCCCCAGAAATTGTAGGACTTGATATGTTGTAGAGTAGAGCACCTCACTCTATGCTTGCTGTGATTTCACCAACTGTTCATGGATCAGGATCCTTGTCGGTCCTAGAACATCATTCCAATCAACACATCAGATTTAAGGTTTAAAGTTGACATTGGTACCTGATCAACATGTTCATCAACCAGTTAACTCTCTTTGAATGTTCCAGGGCCAGCATGACATGTTACATCTTGACTGCATTTTTATTGATTTCCCTATCCTAATACTAACACCCAGTCCTAAATCATACAGCGTCAAGTCAATAATGCCATTTCGGTCACACTTTATTTTAAGATCCAATTCTCGCTATTAACAAACCATTAACAATGACTTTTGCCTCAATAAACTCGGTAGCTGTTAAGTTTAGGTATTGTGTAGGATTAGGGATGTAGAATATTGTCATGCAGAATATATGCTTTATAAGTACTAATAAAGAGCCAATATGTTAATAATAGGTATGCTAATAAGCAACTAGTTTAATGTGAGAATTGGTCCCTATACTAAAGTGGTACCAACATTTCTTCCATGGTACAAGGAATTTCATTCCTCATGTTTATGTCCTTGAATGGCATTTGCAAGTGTTTAAGTGGAACAAACAATAATCAGTTTTAAGGAAGCAATTATGTTGTTTCTGACCATGTTATCCTGAGAGGCTAAAACTCATTTCCTTTAGTGTTTGTCAGTATTCATATTGAATTGTTCCTCATGGTTTAAACACATAACCGTAAACAATATGAATGATGCAAGGCGCAGTAGAAGCTATATTAGATTTAATGTTGTAAAAAAAATCTTTCAGCTTTCAATTCTATATAGCTGTGTCAACGTAAATGAAACGTCAAATACACCTGTAATTTTCTTCACTGTTTTACTCAGCGTAAGGAAAGACAATTTATGGCATTTGAAATTAAATGCCAGTTTAGAACATGATAACAACTGATCTGAGAAATGGCAATAGTGTGCTGCAGTGATGATATGTTTTTGCAGGTTAAAATCACAATGTTTCACTTGACAAGAACCCCAAAACTGGCCATTGGCTATTGGATTATTGCAGAAAATAAGCTGTGACTAACAAAAATGTGTGATTCGTACAAGATATTTACAAATGAACACAACTTATATGAATTTTGAAGAGTGAATGCATTCAGTAGATGTAAACTAAACACTAAATGTAGGCTATCAATGCACTACACCTCGGTCACATAACTTCATCGTCACCTCCATTACGTTTCCGACAACTCTTTCAGTTTTTATTTAAAAACATTTTCTCCAACAGTTTGAGTTAGGATAGTTCAACAAGGATATGAGAGCAACTAGCTAGTAGATTTGACCTGTTCACCTGTGAAGACGTTTAATGTCCCGACCACTTCTGTAGTCTGATTTAGACACTTGTTAGCAAAGCTAAAGCTTTAAAAAAAAATCACAACAGGGTTTTTACGGATGTATTTTATGTTGTAGAGTAAAATGTGAAAATTCAGGCATTTAATCAAAAACCCATTGACTTCAGGACAATGAAACCAAAAGTACTAAATTGCAAACTTGTTTCCAGGTTTTGGCCAACAAAAAATTGTCATCCCTGCAGCACTCTATGGTTGGTCCATAAGGGAAATTCATTTATAGTAGCTATCCAGTTTCTAACCTATCCAGATCCCTTGTCTGAATATTTCAGAAACTGGTTGGTATTCTAGAGCAAGGATCTTTTAGTTGAGTTCTCCTCTCCCTGTGATCTCGTGTAGTTGAGTTGTCAGCATGTTCGACTGGTGTTGTTCTTTGGGGATCCTGTATTCCAGCTGTAGCCGGTCAAGGCTGATCTTTATGCTTGCTGTGGTTACTGCAGCAATGCTTTGCTGTTCCCAGTAGTACAGCATAAAGTCATATGTGTTCTCTTCTTCCTCCCTTATGCTTTCTTTCTTTCTTTCTTATGCATGTCTGTCTGTACCCCCTTCCATACTTTTTTTCTGTACCCTCTTCCTTCCCTTTTTTGTCCGTTTCTGTACCTGTGTCTCTTTCCTCCTGCGGTCTGTACTCTGTTTCTTCAGCTGGACAGCTCTAGGTGTGAGTATAGACAAGTCGGATCCCTCCACGGTGGAGGGTCTTGTTGGTCAGCAGGTAGTGTTGCCCTGCAGGGTGAGTCCTCGGCCCTCCTCCACTGTGATTGTGGAGTGGAGACGTGATGGTGTCCCTGTTGAGGCCGCCAGGTGAGTACCTGATGCACTTTATATTCTTCTATACTTGATGTATGAAATGGAAATAATTAATATTATTGTGGTAACTGATCAATTATTTCAGGATAACAATATATTCAAATAAAAAGTAGGTATTTTAACACAGTATTTACAATATTACTGTTTTATTTTTTGATCAAATACAAATCAAGAGCAGGCAGTTATGTCATACAATTTTGTAATGACACATTGCTTTGGTCCAGCTCAAATCTCACCCAAAATTCATATTTTGAATGAATGGCTTGTTTTCACCTAGCACAGTTGTTTGGACTACGATTGGCTTTGACATTGAACATGCACACAGAAAGACTGTCTTTCAGAAATATTCGATTATGCATTGTGCCATGCAGCCATCTTTTTCTTACCTTTTTATAATCTGAAGAACCTTCTTTCACCACAAAGAACCTTTTGTATCCACCTTATTTTTCAATGCGGAAGTAAGCTGTTTTCTGGTAATGTGTTAGACGTCCGGTTCATAATTCACCATAGGGAAATAACGAGAAGAATCTCGAAGTGCAGTAAACGGTAAAACAGTTTGCACTACAAACCAGTTTGTTCATAATTAAGAGAATACATTAAAATAAAATGGTAAGACACGCCAGTTTGCAATATCAAGCAGCAAAACAAGCTTTTTGTGCAGCTAAAACTAGCTGGAAGTGGGTGAGACCGGAAGCCAGACACAAAAGAATTTAAAAATGGCTGCACCCAGTCCTATGGGAAAAATAAGGTGGATAACAGAAAGGTTTTTTAGAAGTTAAAGGTCCTTTATGGAACCATTTAGACAAAATAGGTTCTTCTATGGCATCGTGAAGCACCTTTATTTTTAAGAGTGTATGTTACGTTTATGGATGAGCTATTTCTTTATGAGTCTGTTAGATTTGTTGATGGATAATTGATAATTCAGGCATCAGCAGCAGTCGGACGGCTCTCTGTTGGTGGGTCCCATAACACAGTGGGATTCTGGCTGGTTTCTGTGTGTGGCTACAAAAGGCCATGACAGAGATCACCGCTACATTTACCTGTCTGTCTCAGGTTAGCATTATACAATCTCTTTATTTACTTGCAATTCATTTTTACTTGTCACTATTGATCACATTTAGGGCTAATGATTTAAACAAATGATGAGAGAGATGCGCTGTTACTTTTCTAAGCAATCTCGTTTACAGTTTTTTCTGCTGTCTAATAAAATCAATAGATTTACAGCACTTTTAATGAGGAAATCAAGCCATGTCTAGAGACTGCAATGGTTTGGCAGTCGAACAAAGGCAGTGTTTTTTTTTATATGAGCAGAACACATTTTCTTTCACATACAGGAACAGCTCACAATAGCGGAGGAATATCAGAGGTGGATTCTTCTCAATCGTACACATCACATTCATCTTCTAGGTACAAGAAATCCATCATTAAATGCTGGTGCAGTTATACAGCATATGTTCTAACCCATTACTTACGTGGCCTTTGCATTCATCAGGTTCAACATTGATTATTCGTCTCTGGTCGAGGCTCGAGCAGGTCAGACGGCCAAACTGCAGTGTGCAGTGCTGCCAGCCTCCGCCATGCATGTGGTGACTGTTCACTGGAGCAGAGCTGGACAGCCGCTCAACTCACTCAGGTGCCTTCATCTGTGTCTGTTTCTGTAGCTTGCTCTTTGCTCTCTTCTAGAGCTGCATCCTGCCAGTGATTGACCTAGATAGGCAGCATTTTAGCATCATACAAATAGAAAGGAGAATTTTTTTCATGCATCTGTCAGTTCTGAAATTTTGGGCTTTTTGCCTTTTCATTAAGTATTTTTTTCAGAGAATGGAACGAAAGCATTCAGAATATGCTTTTAAGTCTGTCTTTTATATAGTGGGGGAAAAAATATTTGATCCCCTGCTGATTTTGTACATTTGCCCACTGACAAAAAAATTGTCAGTCTTTAATTTTAATTGTAAGTTTATTTGAACAGTAATAACGAAAAAATCCAGAAAAACGCATTTCAAAAAAGTTATAAATTGATGTGCATTTTAATGAGTGAAATAAGTATTTGACAAAACGTGACTTAGTACTTGGTTGGCAATCACAGAGGTCAGACGTTTCGTGTAGTTGGCCAGCAGGTCACACTTCTCAGGAGGGATTTTGTCCCACTCCTCTTTGCAGATCCTCTCCGAGCAATTAAGGTTTCAAGGCTGACCTTTGGCAACTCAAATCTTTAGCACCCTCCACAGATTTTCTATGGGAATAAGGTCAGGAGACTGGTTAGGCCACTCCAGGACCTTAATGTGCTTCTTCTTGAACCACTCCTTTGTTGCCTTGTCCAGTGTTTTGGGTAATAGTCATGCTGGAATACCCAACCATCCTGTCCATCGTCCCTTTGATGTGGTGCAGTTGTCCTGTCCTTTTAGCAGAAAAACACCCCCAAAGCATAATGTTTCCACCTCCATGTTTGACGGTGGGGATGGTGTTGTTGGGCTCATAGGCAGCATTCCTCCTTCTCTAAACACAACGAGTTGAGTTGATGCCAAAGAGCTTGATTTTGGTCTCATCACTGACAAACTTCAGACAGGCCTGTACATGTACTTTCTTGAGCAGGGAGACCTTGCGGGCGCTGCAGGATTTCAGTCCTTCACGGCGTAGTGTATTACCAATTGTTTTCTTGGTGACTATGGTCCCAGCTGCCTTGAGATCATTGACAAGATCCTCCTATGTAGATCTGAGGTGATTCCTCACCGTTCTCAAGATCATTGAAACTCCATGAGGTCAGATCTGGTGTGAAACCCCAGACCGAGGGAAATTGACAGTTATTTTGTGTTTCTTCCATTTGCGAATAATCGCACCAACTGTTGTCACCTTCTCACCAATCTGCTTGCCGATAGTCTTGTAGCCCATTCCAGCCTTGTGTAGGTCTACAATCTTGTCCCTGACATCCTTGGACAGCTCTTTGGTCTTGGCCATGGTGAAGAGTTTGGAGTCTGATTGATTGATCGCTTCTGTGGATGGGTGTCTTTTATACAGATAACAAGCTGAGATTAGGAGCACCCCCTTTAAGAGAGTGCTCCTAATCTCAGCTCAATACCTGTATAAAAGACACACAGGAGCCAGAAATCTCGCTGATTGATAGTGGATCAATACTCATTAAAATGCAAATCAATTTATAACATTTTTATGGATTTTTTTGTTGTTATTCTGTCTCTCACTGTTAAAATAAACCTACCATTAAAATTATAGACTGATCATTTCTTTGTCAGTGGGCAAACGTACAACATCAGCAGGGGATCAAATAATTTTCCCCCACTGTAGCCCTTTATCTATTTGTGTCTCTAGATTTGTACTGGATTGAAATATGATGAATTGTTTCGACATTGGGCACACTGGTCAGCTGGTCATCTGTTCAGATACCTGACATCATGCAAAAGTCTTCCAGCTCAAGGTAGTATTTGAATCTTATCTAGTGTGTGTAATTGTAGGTGACCTCAAGATCAGGGATATCCATTCAACTAGACTGGAGAAAATGTGAACCATCAGTGATGCATTTTATAGCTTATGCCTGATCATCTGATCTTGCTATGACAGAAACGGTGTGCCAGTGCGACCGGACGGACATCATGTGCATGTGTCGGCAGACGGGACGCTAATACTACATAATGTCCAGCCAGTGGATGAGGGGACTTACACCTGCAATGCCTACACTGGGACGTACTCCGTCAGTGCAGCGGCTGAAGTGCGACTGGCTAAATCCCCTCAACAAGGTCTGTGGAGTGAGATGGGGAGGGCAAAAAGCTGCATCTCAATTCAGCACAACAGTTTCAACTATGAACAGTGCAAAAGTCAGAAATTAATTCTGTCATTTTTTCCTTACAGTCATGTCACTGCAAACCTGTATGAGTTTTTTTTTTTATTATTATTATTCATCTTATTCATCCTATTAGGTTCTTTTGTTAAAAACAAAAGATTTTGGAAGACCATGTGTGTAACCAAACAGCTGATGGTAGCCATTGGTTTCAGTAGTCTAAAAAAAATACTATGAAAGTCAATGGCTACGATCAACTGTTTGGTTACTGTCATTCTTCAAAATATCTTATTTTCTACTTAAAGGAGAAGTCCACTTCCAGAACAACAATTTACAGATAATGTACCCCCTTGTCATCCAAGATGTTGAAGTCTTTCTTTCTTCAGTCGTGAAGAAATTTTTTTTGAGGAATAACATTTCAGCATTTTTCTCCATATAATGGACTGATATGGTGCCTCGATTTTGAACTTCCAAAATGCAGTTTAAATGCAGCTTCAAATGATCCCAAATGCGCTTGTAAACGATCCCAGCCAAGGAAGAAGGGTCTTATCTAGCGAAGCAATCTGTTATTTTCATAAAAATAATACAAATTTATATACTTTTCAATGTCAAATGCTTGTCTTGTCTTACTCTCCCTGAACTCTGTGTATTCTGGTTCATGCCAGTATGTTGAAAAAGTCTGACTGTATTTTCTCCCTCAACTTCAAAATCATCCTATATCGCTGTTTTACCTTTTTTGTTAAGGGTATTGTAAATGTAAATTGTTTTTTTTTTTTAATGAAAATAACCAATTGTTTCACTAGATAAGACCCTTCTTCCTCGGCTGGGATCATTTACAACCACATTTGGTATCGTTTGAAGTAGAGGCTGACATTTTTTCGGGAATCCCGCGGGTCACGGGATTCCCACGGGAATCCCGCGGGATGGGAAACAAAATCACTAATAATCACGGGATTGGGACGGGACGGGAAAAAATGTCAGCGGGAGTGGGCGGGACCGGGAATCGTAACGCTATGAAACCCAACTTTACAGACAAATATACCTTTTATATATATATTGTAATTTTGAACTTAATTCTAGTTGACCCGTCTCTTTATTCTCTCCTTCTGTATGCTTTGGTGTGGCTGGTTAAGCAAGTGGATGAACAGATCGTTAACGACTGGTAATACAGCAGGCGATCCAAATGCTCACCTATCATTCATCGACCATATGGCTTTTCATCTGAAAGATGTATGTAGTAGCAAGTTTACATGGCCGCTCAATCTAATGTTAACCTAGAAAAATGTGCGCTTTTGAAGTGTCTGTGTGAGTGTGGAAGCTGAATAGTAGCGCGGTACTGCATGACAGAGGCGCCGGTGCGCTCACTTGCTCTTAAAATACCTCATTTTTGGTCATACAGATAAGAGTGATAGGCATCTTCGAATTTGTAAAGACTCAACGTTTATTTGTGTGCACTCAGAAAAACAAGGAAACGTTGCGCTTTTGTAAACAGATTAAAGCAAAAAGGACGAGCTTTCTGCCGCCTGTCTCTGTGAACTTGAGCGCGTCACTTCGAAACTCCGTGTAACTTGCTTTAGAGACAGAAAAATATATCTATAGAGTGAAATGTCTACTTTCAAATGGACCAATTAAAATAGGAAACATGTGTCTGCATGAATGATTTAAGTGAAATTTAATATGTGTGCAATGCACACTGTGCATTTGTTTAAGATGGCTTTCAGTTCAATAATAATAATAATAATAATAATACAGAATTTTGCATTTTTATTCAACTAATGTAAAAAAAAAGTTACGGGCATACTGTGATCTGTACTGTATTCTTTACTGTAACTGGCAGATTCTAGCCAAAAAAAAAAACATAATACGGGAGTGGGAGGGAATGGGAGTCATTCTTCCGGGATTGGGACGGGACGGGATTTTTTCCCAGTTTTTTCGTGGGATTGGGATGGGATGGGATTTTTTTTTGTGGGAGTGGGACGGGAGAGATTTGAAAATCCACTCCCGTGTCACCCTCTAGTTTGAAGCTGCATTTAAACTGTATTTAGGAAGTTCAAACTCGGGGCACCATATCAGTCCATTATATGGAGAAAAATCCTGAAATGTTTTCCTCAAAAAACATAATTTCATTACGACTGAAGACAGAAAGACATGAACATCTTGGATGACAAGGGGATGAGTACATTATAAGTAAATTGTTGTTTTGGAAGTGGACTTCTCCTTTAACAGAAGAAAGAAACTCATACAAGTTTGGAACTACATAACGGTGAGTAAATATGACAGAATTTTCATTTTTGGATGACCTTTCACTTTAAGCTGCAATATTTGGCCATATTTTGCATCTTGCTTTTGTAAGGATCATTTTTATACTTATACACCATTTGAAGCAGAAGCTGCATCTGACACAGCATTTATAACAGTGGTATCGGTATAGGGCCCAATACTGAGCTCCTGTACTCGTACTCCTTAAAATGCCCCCATACCAAAGGCCCATACCACATCATGTGACAAATTCAGGCAAAGAAACACCAACAACAGACAGCAGAATGGAGTCATTAGAGATTAAGGATGTCTACGAAGTATATGTATGCAAATAATATAATGTTAAATATTCAGTATCAACGCTTGTATATCTGATGCGTGCGAGCTGAAAGGCCAAGCACACAGAATGGATTGAGCGCGCGGCGGCGAAGATGCACGGCTTGTCGAGTTAAGATCCCGCCTTGACATCACTGGAAAGTTTGTAGTTTGGTCGGATATGTCAAAAACATGTAAGTAAAGCAATGCACAAGTTATTTAACGAGAGAGAGAGAGAGAGGGAGAGCGACAAAGAGCGAAGAAGAGAAAGAGAGAGCGCGCACTTTTGTTGCGTGATCTTTATTAATGTTCGCATATTTAGCACACGCATCTTTTGGATTAAAACAAATTCGTAAATATGAAACAAAATTTATGGAGGCATTCACTATAAACATCATTTATTTTCAACCTTAAGCAGACACGACTGTACGACGAAAGTGAAACTAGCAGTCTGTGTGAATGCGCTAGGCTGTACTGTACTTGAGCGCGTTGCGCATGTTTTGCTTGCTTCATGGGTGTTTCTGCATTGTTTGAGTCTCTTTAGATTATAGCCCAAATAGCAGCATGTTTCAGATTTTAAAAATAACGAGTAGTTCCCTGTATTATTACAACAAAACGCGTGATTACAGTACTGAGCCGCTGCAATGGAGCAGTTGAATGCTATTAAATTAAAGATGATGTACCATAGAGCAAAAAAAAATAATAATAATAAAAAAAAATTGAACAGTGAAAGTAATAAAACACATTTTAATGGGCATAATTAAGTGTAAAAAAATATCTAAGGGATATATAGTCAAACTAAAAATTATCCAGCCATCAGATATACACCACCTAATTTTTGATATATATATTTTTTTACTAGTGGGTGCAGGACACTGTTTATGATGTGATGATATGATGTGATAATGTGAAAAATGTCTGATAATGTGAGAAAACAGGCCCGTAGCCAGCCTAGCGGAAGGGGGGGTTCTTTTTTTCCAAAAAGTGGACCTTTTTCAGTTCCCACTCATTTTGTATTTAACTATGAGGTTCAAATACTTCATTTTGTTGACTACTCATGCACCAATTTGTGCTGTATTATCATCTGTGCAGGTATTTTAATAAGCATGATTTTTTGATTCACCAAAAATATTTACTACAATGTTGTCAAACTGCTTACCAAGATATCGTTTAAAAAGTGAAATTCATTAATTTGGTGTACTTTAAGAACTCAAAAGTAAGAGCTCCAACCCATGTTCATTGTACAAATTGAACAAACAAAAAAGTTGATGACAGTCTGAAAAATTGGTTCTAGAACTGCCCCTGGTGAGAATATACTGTGTTCTTCCTTGATCCATGCTACACCCCTCCACTGAGTTTTCTGAGTCCCCATTCTGGGCCCCTTTCAACCTCTGAGCCCTATGCAGTCTTTCCTCCTTTTCAAAATACAAATATCAAGAAAGGAATTTTATGCAGAAAAAAATAAAAATAAAAATAAATAAATATATATACACTCCTGAACAAAATCTTAAGACCAGGGGAAACATTACAAGTATTCACATTTTGTGCTGGTGGATCGTAACCAGGTTGTAAGTACTGCTTCAAAATGGCAAAAGAAGAAACAGGAGCAGGAGCCAAAAAATAGAGAGTAGGCAATTCATAGAAAACTTAGGAAAACTCAAACAGGCTGTTCATCAGCTGATCAAAAGTTTAAGACCATAACCTTTAAAAGTTAAAATCTGCACAAAATATGGCTTTGATGTCATTGTTCTTCAGGCAGTCACACTGTCATGACCTCCTGATGGCACAGGCAAAAAGGCTTTCTGTCTTTGAACGTGGCAGGATTGTTGAGCTGCACGCGCAACGCCTCGCACAGCGCACCATCGCTGCCGAGATTGGACACAATAAGACAGCCATTTCACATTTCTCAAAAGATCCTGAGAGTTATGAGACAAAAAAGTCAAGTGGTAGACCCAAAGAAAATTCACCTGTATTGAGCCAGAGGATCCGACGGGCTGTCCGTGAAGACACAGACTGATCCTCGACCCAAACTGAGGCCCTTACTGATGCTGACTGCAGCCCAAAAACCACAAGACAACATCTGCAAGAGAAGGGCTTGAAGAACAAAAAACATCTTCAAAGGCCACATCTCCTCCCATGCCACAAACTTGCCCGTTTGGAATTTGCAAGGGACCACCAAACATGGGACAATGAAAGATGGAAGAAAGTTTTATTCTCTGACCAGAAAAAATTTAACCTGGATGGTTCTAATGGCTTCTAATGTTACTGGCATGACATGGAGATCCCACTAGAGATGTTTTCTACGTGGCACAGTGGAGGAGGCTCCATCATGATCTGGGGTGCTCTTTTGGACCTTTCTGTGTGTTTCCTTGATCTAAATTGCATTGAGAATGTTTGGGGATGGATGGCAAGGGAAGTTTACAAAAAAATATGTCAGTTCCAGACTGTGGATGCCCTTCGTGAAGCCATCTTCACCACATGGACACACGTTCAAACCAGCCTCCTGGAAACAGTCGCATCAAGCATACCAAAATGAATGCTTTAAGTAATCAGCAAAAGTGGTGGGGCTGCTCACTATTGAGTTCTTTTTTGACACTTTTAGCTCTGTTGTGGGGTTTTTTGGGCGATGGTCTTAAACTTTTGATCAGCTGATGAACAGCCTGTTTGAGTTTTCCTAAGTTTTCTATGAATTGCCTACTCTCCTACTCTCTCACTTTTTTGGCTCTTGCTCCTGTTATTTCTTTTGCCATTTTGAAGCAGTACTTACAACCTGGTTAAGATCCACCAGCGTAAAATGTGAATACGTGTAATGTTTCCCCTGGTCTTAAGATTTTGTTCAGGAGTGTATATATATATATATATTTTTTTTTTTTAAAGACCTGCAGAAATAGAATTAATATGGAAAAAGCTGTCTAGTAATATGTTAAACTGATATCCTGATTTACAGCTCAGATAATGTTCATTATCAAAAACAGTAACATCTGTTAAAATTGTAACAATCTTATTTTTTTTAAAAACTTTATTATGGACAGGACAGATCAGAAAGGACAGGAAGTGATATGGGCGGCGGGAAAGGTCCCCGAGTCGGGACTCGAACACGGGAAGCCCGGAGCACGCTGCCCACAAGGCCATCGGCGCCGACAACCACCTTATTTTTGTATGATGAAATTATTAATAATAATTATTCACCTCAATACCATGGTATAAAAATTAACTACATGGGTTCTAGGTGTTTGTATGAAGAACAGTGATCTTAATGCACAAACGCTATTAATCACAAAATACTGTAATTATATTCCATTACTCCTTTAATAGATTTAATACATGTATACATAATAATGTAACAGTTCGATATGTCCCACAATTCTGCCGCAATACCATAGTGCAGTCAGTGTTACAGTAAAAATAATCCATATTAAATGATTCTGACTATCGTTGCGCACAGTGTTTCTGCTGTTTGTCAGCGCTGTTTAAATCGCCATGTCATTGTGTTCTTCACCGAATTCAAGCGCTTCACTCTGGTTCTCACAGCGCTGTTTCGTGATCGCGAGTAAACTCATCTGCTCTAGTAAACGCTCCGCTGCTGTTTGAACTGTGATCCGAGCGGACAAACGGTCCGTGTGGCTCGCTTCAAACGACTAGCACATTTAATCCATAACGCTATTTTTGTCTTTCCGTCCCCAAATTTAAGACCTCTTGAAATTATAATTAAGACTTTTCTTACACTTATTAAGGTATTTAATACTTTTTATGGCTTTAAAAGTGCGTTGTTATTTAAAAGAACACTTGTTTATTTAAAAAAAAAAAAAAAAACGTACATAAATTCCGGACCTTTGACTGGATGGGGTGGGTCGTTCGAACCACCCGAACCCCCCCTGGCTACGGGCCTGGAAAAGGTATCTGAATACATTTTGGTTTGACTGTATCTATTTGATAAATGAAATTAACCAACTAATACATATTCTTTTAGTTTGTGTACCCAATATTTTACAAATTTACTGGTAAATTTTAAAATATCGGTATCGGTACTCGGAATCGGCAAGTACCAAAAATAAAAGTATCGGTATCGGGCGAGTACTGGAAAAAGTGGTATCGATGCATCCCTAGTTCAAAGGTGGCGTACAAGTACTTACATGCATTAACTACCTAGGCTACATAAAGTAAATTTTAAAATTAAAAACAGGACCATTGCGAGATAATAAATTTCAATGTAGGGGAGTATTTTCGTGTACGATTAGTCGTATTTTCAGTGACTAATCTGAATGCCTCTGATTGGCCATTGCATTCATTAAAGGAGAACTCCACTTCCAGAACAACAATTTACAAATAATTTACTCACCCCCTTGTCATCCAAGATGTTCATGTCTTTCTGTCTTCAGTCATAAAGAAATTATGGTTTTTGAGGAAAACATTTCAGGATTTTTCTTCATATAATGGACTGATATGGTGTAGTTTAAAATGTAGTTTAAATGCAGCTTCAAAAGGCTCTAAACAATCACAGTCGAGGAAGAAGGGTCTTATTTAGCGAAATGATCAGTCATTTTTTCTAAAAATAAAAATTTGTATACTTTTTAAGCACAAAAGCTCGTGTAGCACAGGCTCTGGGATGCGCATTCACAATGCTACGAATTAGTAATCGGTCGTTCTTGAACGATTCGTTCATTTTGAACGAATCTTCAGTGTGACTCGGGAAGAATGAGTCGTCTCAGGGAGTGATTCGTTCAGTCGTGCATGCGAAACATCCTATTAGGATCTGTACTGGAATTAGTTCACCTGTTTCGGGTCTTCGGGTTTTTCGAGTCGTTCGTTCATCTTATGGGGCTGTCACGTGATGAACGAACGACTCAAACCCGAAAAAATTGTCAGATAAGAGGTGAGGTAAGCTAATCATAGACTAAAGACCCAGGTAGACAATGAATTAATGTTTTCAGTTTCTTATAGCATTACAGTTTGTCTTGTTTGTAGTGTGATCAACATTTGTGTAAGCAGTAGATGTGTTAGGGAAGTAACACGTAACATTTTAATTATATTTTGCTAAAATGAACTAAATGACCTGAAAAAAGATTTGTTCATTTTGCTGAACGAGACTCAAAGGTCCGAGTCAATAAAATGATCCGAACTTCCCATCACTACTACGAATCTGTCTGTGTGCTCCGGCTCAAAAAGGTAGAGTAAGGTGAAAAACTCCATCTCATTTTCTCCTACAACTTCAGAATTGTCCGACATCGTTGTACCTTTTTGTTTGTAAACAGCGTTTGACTTACTTGCACTTTCTTAGTCTTTGTGCGTTCGCTTTGTAAACACTGGATCTGTAGTTTTGTCTACGTTCTGTGTGACCTTTTGACGTGATTCAATAGTACGTAGTGCGGTGAACATGCTTCTCAGAGCCTGTGCTACACCAGCTTTTATGCCTAAAAAGTATACAAATTTTTATTTTCCGAAAAAAAAAAAAAATTTTAGAGGATCGTTTAGAGCCCTTTGAAACCGCATTTAAACTACATTTTGGAAGTTCAAAATCGGGGCACCAATGAAGTCCATCATATGAAGAAAAATCCTGAAATGCTTTCCTCAAAAACCATAATTTCTTTACGACTTAAGACAGAAAGACATAAACATCTTGGATGACAATGGGGTGAGTTTAACTTAAGAGAGCCAATTATGATTGGTTATAACGCTCAACACTGCAAAAAAACCCCTTATGAAATCTGATGCAACGTAAGCAGATATAAATATAATGCTGTGGATAGAGACTTTTCATTGATTTATACATTTCACTTTAATCCCCACAGCTGCAATTGACTGTTCTGGGCAATTTTACCCCTTTGTCTTGAATTTGTGGGGCATTTTTTGTTCATTTTGTTGGCATTTTTGCCCCAAGCCTTTCTTAATTTCTGACTCTTGATAGAACACCAAATTAGTTTGCCTTTTTTATTTTAATTATGTGATGTTGTGTACTTGTGAATGTATTTTAATGTGTCTGACTTTATCTGCAGATTTTGTGGGGTTGTCGCCGGACTGCGTGGATCACCCTGAATTGGCAAACTGTAAGCTGATTGTGTACGCGCGCCTGTGCTCCAGCCAGTATTACTCCAGTTTCTGCTGCGCCAGCTGTGCCAGATATGCCAGGGACAAAGATAGACCTAGACAAATCAGATAGGTCAGGTACAATGAATCCCACGGCCTCATTGGTCGATTCAGACTGACTTTCACCCACAGTGTACAGAGACTCACCTCATAATTCAACATCAGCATCACCAGCTGCTTCAACTCCATATCAGCACTGACCTCAGATATGATGATCTGAGATTTGGTGCATTTAGCTTTTCAGGCACATTCAGATCAGAGTTTATTTATCTTTGTGTGTTATACAGCATATCTGTGTGCATTTTTGTGTGTAACTAAGCGCAAATGAATGTTCAGTTTGGATTATTAACAGGTCATTGACACTGTAAAACAAAAGTTATGTCTTTATTGCGCTATTGTTGTAATGTGTGTAGGATATACTAGCAGTTGAAAACAAAACTGGTAACATGCTTTGGATCCCTTTCATGTATTTTGAATGTGTAGACTTTGATGATGCACCGAAATGTAGGCAACCGAGAATTTTCCATTTTGGCTGAAACTGTTTTGGAGGGCCAAAATCATTTACTGAAACAGTGTCATTTAATTAGCACTATCTTTTGGACTCATAATTAGCTTTATGCTTTAATTGTTAATTTTGGGTTTTTGCAAATTTTCAGATTCTGTCAATTTATAATGAAATGTCAACAATAAATGTGGTTTTGCCACTCGTTAATGTGTTGTGACAGATCGCTCCCACACGGAAATAACCTATATAAACATATATGTTTTAATATAGGTTTTGATATAGGTTTTTAATATATGTGACATATATAAAATTGGCCGTTTTCCTATATTATATGTACATATATGTACATATAATATAGGAAAACGGCCAATTTTAAATATGTCACATATATTAAAAACCTATATCAAAACCTATATTAAAACATATATGTTTATAAATTTCACGTGTTCGCACATAAGTTTTTTGCATTTTTTTTAGTTAGTTCTTAGTTATTGCCTTGATAATAGAAAATATGAGCTAGGCATCATGTATGACAGTTGCCAAAGTGAGATATGAGCTAAAATGACCAGATCCTGCCATGAGCTATATAGGAGACATATCTTGTATGTACATATAGGGCTTTTTTGTGGATATAAAGAAGCAATACAGGAGACCTATATGGCCTGTATATGCACATATATGCACCTTAATTTTGCCTATATGTGGCATATATACTGCATATAGGTTTCATATATGCGCATATATCCTCATATAGGTTCTTTCCATGTGGGCTGTAGCGCTTCTGATCATCTCTTCCTCTTTACTACTAGTTACAGCATCAAATAAACACGAATGAACATCAGAAGGAACAGAACAACTTACTGAAATGAATCACATCTCTCATGTAATCACTCAGCTTGTAAACAATGTCATGCAATGTTACCTTAGAGAAGACAATCTCCATATTTTGTTTGCTAGTAAGATAGAAAAATGAACTCTAGAGAGAAACATTTTGCTAAATATATGCACTGTATTATATATTCATTGTATTTTACATTTTTTTTATTACAGGCACAATTTAAACGTTTATATTTTAACAACGAATTGAACTAATTTTATCAGTTAAAAGTTGATGAAACATGCCTTGAATAGTTAGATTTAAATGTTTATATGCCGCATTATATTATATCAGCGTTAATTAGTAAATACATTTGATTAATTAATTGATTATTAAATTCCTGTGTCAGTTTTGGGCTAATTGGAAAACTATTTTTGATTTTGATATTTCAGTAAGATGTTAATTTCGGTGCATCATTAGTAGATTGATTTTTGTAAGTGAAGTGTATGCACAGTAATGCCTATGTTAGTATGTTCAAATTGTAATGCCGTGTATTAGATACATTTGATTATGGCACATAAACCAGTAAATACCAAAGAAGAAATGCTTTTAAATGATATGTGTCCTGATTGGCTGGTCTAGCTTTGTGCTGCGGACAAATTATAAGAACATGAAATTCTCTGTTAAAGATACAAATGAAAGTCCCCACATTTTCCCAAAGAAAAGAATGTCTTAGTACATGAAGCTGGAATTGGCAGGGTTTCCCATGCAGCTTTTCTGATTAGACCGTTGATAGCTCACTGACTTGTTTGTTATGTTTTTGATAACTTTGCTATTTAATACCCATGATAACTGTTGAATGAAGAAATAAACATTTACACATTGTAAATACAAACATTGTGTCTGGATGTGATTGTGTGTGGCGACTCATACTAATAAAAAATATTTAAAAAAAAAAAAGCAGAATTTTGCATTTTTAGCAAGATGCTGTGTTCAGATTTGAAGAGGTAGGAGGGTTTCTATCTTTATCAGGTATTCAGGTCTTCTGCACAAGAGCTACGTGTGTTTTCTTACTCTAAACTCCTCTAAAAAGTTTCTTTGTCTCGTTCCTCCTCGCAGTGCATTTAGAGAACTGATTCTTCATGATAATCAATTTCCAGGTCACAGACTGGATGATGGAGAAGTAAGAAAATGAGAAAGCATCACCTATGTTCAGAATGCATGTCATGTCAAAATATGTCATCAATACCTAAATAAGTAACATATGTAAATTAGGCAATTTTACTTCAAATGAAGGGTTGCAGATATGAGTACAACCTTGATTAAAAATGTGCAATATTCTAGTAGTATGTCCTCCATGACTTTAAGTGTAGTGCTTTGACTCTTGTTAGCATTGAATGCACGTTTATGACAAATTGTCACATCTATTCTGGTTTAATTTCTAAATAATGACCTCCTTGCTTGAGTGTTGCTTAACCTGTCTCTACAAAATCTCCCACGAGTGTTCAGTAGTGCTAAAGTCAAGTGAAATACTAAACCACTGCAGGATTTTCACCTTGGGAGAATGTTTATAGTCGTTTTCATGTTGAACAAGTGACCAGCAACACGGAAATGAAGACTGAACCACAGAAAAACGGCATATGTGAGGTAGCCTAAAGGTTCGTTCACGCCATATCGGAATTTCCGTAATTACGAGATTCCAACTTGTAAAAAGCATTCACGTCCTCGTAGAGCTAGTAATTACAACTTGTGAACTGCGAGTCTTTTGAGAGCGACGACTTGTACCACATGACAGCTGTACCACCTGATCAACGTAGGCTCTGTTTAGGCGTTGATAGTGTTGCCATAGAAAAGCATAATTCTGAGTCTGAGGACGTGAACAGCTCAGAGTAGAACGTCACATGTTACGGTAATAACGATATGACGTGAACGCAGCATAATTTACATAGAAATGTCGAGTGAATTAATAAGATCTTAAAAATGCAATGGCCATTTGCGTGCAATGGCTATTTTTAAATAAATTATTTTATTGGGTAAAAAAGAATGTTTTTACCCGTATCAAGTAACGACTGGAATAGTAACGAAAAAAAAAACGGAAAAGTTCTTATCTTATAATCTTTAACTTCTGTAATTCTGAAATGTAATTATTTAACTACAAATATTTTAGTAGATTATTCTTATTTATGAACTCCTCGTTTCTGTAAAAAAAAAAATAAAATAAAAAAAACATCGGGGCCCTTGAATTAAAACAAAATGTTGAGAACCACTGTTCTAAATATCTCGTCTTCTGCAATAAAAGTCCTCCGGCTTTTATTTTGGAAGGACACAGAAAGCGGAAGTTGTCATGAGCCGCGACTTTCAGTTGCACATGTTAGCATACAGCTAAAGCTACGTAACGTATTCATGACGTCTCTGTTATAAACAAAGTTTGTATTGATTAGCAGTATTGGTGAAGTTCATACTGCAGCGTTTATTTGATCTTTTTGGTTTTCAGCAGTGAATGCTGAAAGATGTGAATTGAACATTCAGGCGTTAAGTGGATATACAGAAGCCTGTACTGATCAGTAAACCACAGGATTATTTTTTTTTTGTTTGATCATTATTATTAATGATTGTGTAAATCATGCAGAAGGACTCGAGAGTGATAAAGACCTCCGCGCCTCCGGTGTCTCAGATTAACGCTGAATATGTCACTCAGGTGAGTTAGGATTATACTTTATCAACTCTGGGAAACGCAGTCACTTAATTTGTCAACGTCTGATGTGCTTATTCATTTCTGGTTTGTGTTTTTTCTCCCTTTAGCTTTCAAACAAATACTGGGCTCCTCATGTCAAGAACAAACTACCATTTGATTCTCAGGTAAGGCAGGAAAAACTTTGAGGTTTTAGCTTGGGTCTGCAGGATTTGACTTTACAGAATATATAAAGAGGAATTACTCCAAATACATAGATCCTAAAAGTAGGGTGCTTTATGCTTTGCATTTTCAAGACAGTGAATGATTAACTTGCATCTAAATCCTGACTTTACAGAGGAGAAGGCTTATGAATATTGAATTCTATTTTCAGGTTATTGAAGACATTTACCAGAATGAGATTCTTAAATCAAAGTAAGACTCTTCATGTGTAGTTCTTGCATTCATCTTCTTGTTATTATTAGTACTGTTGTTGTTTTTATTTGGCATATTCTGCCCTGTATTAAAGTCAGTAAGTACATAAGTGTTTTAACACAATTTGACCACTTTGATACAAATTGATTTTGGTTGTCTCTTTCCAGATTTTCCATCAGAAAAATTATGCTGTTGGAGTTCAGGTTGGTGATTGACACACAGGTTTTGTTAGTGGTCATTCTGTAGGACTTGTGGTTTGCTGAAGTTCTTGTTCATTTTGCAGCCAGTACCTGGAGAGCTACCTGTGGCCGAACTATACACCTGAAGTCTCCACTAACAGCTACCTGATGTCCATCTGCTGTATCGTCAATGAGAAGTTTCGTGAAAATGTTCCCGCTTGGGAGGTTTGTATTAAAATGTTGATGAATGGATATATTATATATAGACGTCAAACACTTAAAATGCGCTGCTATGTAAAGTGAATAATGCTTCTGCAGAAAAAATTGTTAAAAATGTAAAAAAATTGTAGAAAAAAAAAAGTTATTTTCAGTTTTGGTTTTTGGCGAAATGAAAACTTTAATTTCAGATTTAGTGTTTCAGTAAAAAGTTAATAAAGCTAAACATTAATTTCAGTTCATCACTAATCCACAATTGAAATGAGGAGCAGGACAGCAGAGTCCTTCAGTGTGCAGAAGAGTCTTATTTTACCCACTGATCACATAAAAATCACAAACACACAGTCAAACCATGTTTTGTGATGTTTGTCCTCAGAAGTTCTACAGCAGCCATGTTTGACTATAGTTGACGTTGAGATCAGAATTTAAGATCCACAGTAAGAGTTTGGTCATAATGAACACTGCTTTAAAAAGCGATCATAATTTTAACTCTGAAAGCTTGTAAAATGCTACAGTAAAACCCTGTTAATTGTAATAGGTCTAATGGGACATTTTATGTAATTTTACAGTAAAAACTGTTACATGCACAGTTTGTGGAAGTGAAGAAGAACAAGTCACCTTAGTAGAGTGAAAAAAACAAATTGACAGAATTCTGTGACATTTGTTGATTTTTCATTGTGATTAATTTTCTTCCTATCAGTTATAATGTACATTAGGATTTTATGTTTCATCTTATTTTGTTAAATGATGTTTGTTACATTATTTTAGTGTTGTGTTACTATTACGGTATTTGTGTGACAACACTGTGCAACTTTTCTAAGTATTTGCATGAGATTGAGGGAAAACTATTTGTGATGAACTTGGATTCATCATGTGACTTTCACTTGTGTTTTTAACGTGGTTGTCAGTGTATTTTCATTTATTTCTGTTACTGTATACTGTAAAATTAAGGTTAATCTGTAAAACTGTAAAAAATATATACAGTACTGTGCAAAAGTCTTAGGTCACTAGTATTTTCATCAGCTAAAAAATGGTTTAAAATCAGTTAAAGTCTGTCTTTTGCTGTAGTGTGTCAGTAGGAAATATCAGATTACATTTCCAAACATTCATTTTGCCATTAATTGTAATAATCCAGTGAGATTTTTGTTTGCACAAGGAGTCTGACTCTGCACAGAGATCTGAACTCATCATCATCCAGTCTGTCTCTGGAATGACATGAAGAAACAGAATAAACTCAGACTAAATCCAGAAGAACTGTGACAAAGTCTCCAGGATGCTTCAAGAAACCTACCTGCAAAGCTGCAGCACTGTTAAAAGTTTTAGGCACTTGTGTAAAAATGCTGTAAAATGAGGATGCTGTCATAAATAGATTTTCTTTATCAAAGAACTTCTATTAACTAAAATAAATAAGCATTTGATGTGACCATCCTTTGTGTTTAAAGCAGCTTTTGCCCTAGGTGCACTTGTACAGAGTTTTTCAGGTAGCTTTGCAGGTAGGTTATTTGAAACCTCTTGGAGACGTTGCCACAGTTCTTCTGGATTTACTCTGTTTCAGTTTGTTCTGTTTCTTCATGTCATTCCAGAGACAGACTGGATGATGGTGAGATCAGATCAGTGTGGAGCACTGGCTGTTGTCAGACTCCTTGTGCAAACAAAAATCTCACTAGATTATTACAATTAATGGCAAACAGAATGTTTGGAAATGTAAACTGATATTTTCTGGCAACCACAGCTGCTGCTTTTTATCATAAATTTTACAGGTCTTCATTTATTTTATTTATTTATTTTTTGTGACTTATTTATTTCTTTATTTTACAGGCGCAGGTAGCTTTTGTTAAATGTGTGTTATGATGTGAGTGTGCAGTGATACAGTGTGCCGCTTCTGTCTCTTCAGGTTTTTAAGAAAGCGCCCACACACTTCCCTCACTTCTTCAAGTGTGTGATGGAGTCGTGTCTGTCGGGTGAACAGCTCGGCCTGTCGCTGAAGGAACAAACAGTGCTTCTGCTTTTCCTCGATCACTGCTTCAACAGTCTGGTTAGTAGTTGTTAATAACCTCCTATAATTGCGTTTGTTGATTTTGGCCACTCTTCTGAATGCATTTTTTACATAGCCTGTTGTTTTCTGGTCCCATCACTTGGTGGCACTGTTGTCTTGTACAGAGCAAAACAAACTGTTATATATATATATGTGTATATATATGTAAAAACATATTATATATATGGTTTTTTTTTTTTTTTTAACTGCACTCAAAACACTGAGCAAAACCCTTTAGAAATGAAACAAAATAGCAGCTCAGAGGTTGATGTGTATAATGATGGCTTCAATTCGAAGTTGTTTTCATCTATTTTTGGGCTGCTGTTGCTAATTTAAGACGTGGTATCTCCCCACCCTGAAGCAGATGGTCCATTTGCATTGTTGATGAGATTTCGTTGTCTAGTGTTTGTATGCTAATCATGTACATTTCTGCTTACGGGTGCGCTGTGGATGAAGACTGTGGGTTTTAGTAGCAACAGAAATGAACATCAAAGGCCTGTAATGTCCATGTTTAAATGTTGTAGATGCTGCAGTCATGCTTTGGTCAAACATCAGACATTAATATGAACTCTGCAGTGGCAAATAGACTGAAGTCAAGAGCTGATTGATGCTTTCTAGGCTGAAAGTACAGATGCTACAGAAAATGACACCTGTAGCAAATCTTCATTTTGCATTGGAATTTTTTTTAGTTACAGGAAGTAAATGCAATGTGCAACATAATGTTTTTCACATACAGAAAACAAGACATGTAGCAAGAGTAAGTAGCAAGAGCACAGGTAGGGCCCTATGATTTCTGTGATGCGGAAAACGAGGACGGAATCGCGAAATCCAGTCATAAAAACGGAATTTACTGAATAACGTGGAATGTCACGGAATTTGTCAAAGTTTAAATGAATTAATCAAAAGTAGGTCATTACACTTAAATCAAACCGCAATATGGACTAGTATCTGTAAATATTACGCCGCAAAAATACAATTTAAATATGAATCCTGCATGTTCTGTGTGTCTCTGTTTTAATGAATGGAGCAGACGAGCGCTTTTGTTCACTACACACACTGAAGCGCGTGTGACACTAGCGGTGATTTCAGCATTTGACCGCTCCATTTTAGAAAAACTAGCGTTATATCATATACGCACAGAAATGTAAAGGTAGACACGACAACCTGTCAAAATAAAAGCCCTGTTTAACTTTAACACATTGTGCCAGAAATATATTACTACTACTACTAAAATGAAACAAATGTTATTTTTTAGGGTATAATCACACAACATTTCTTCCATTTTTTTTAATTTTAATAGTAAATTCCCTTCATTTGATAACCAGAACATTTTAAATACACAACACAGAACTTCTGAAGGCAAAAAATAAATTTTGAGAAAAATTAAAACGGGAAAAAACGTAATCCAGAAAAATTAAAACGGAACAAACAGAATTTGGAAAATATTAAATTGGAAACTGATTTCATAGGGCCCTACACAGGGACATTGATGATACTATAGTGTTTGATGTTAACTATATAGTGATTGAACGCAGTGATCATACTGCCCAGCAAAAGCAGTTAATACACATCACAAACTTGTCTTCAAAATCTTTCAATTTATTGCAACTAATTGTGATATTAGTTTTCTTTTCCATCCCTAATGAAACAGAACTAACAAGATATTTTCTGTTTCTTTGTCACTACAGGAAGTGGACCTGATCCGTGAGCAGGTGCAGAAGCTGGTTTCTCTGCCCATGTGGATGTGTCTGTTGCCGGTGAATGTTACTGCATCACACACATCACACACACTTCACTCTACAAACAGTGTCTGTGACATCAGACACCTTTTGAATTCTGTGTAGTTATATATGCACCTAAATTATGCTTGATATTGCAGATGAACATATATAGAGGTAAGTCTGGGCGATATGGCAAAAAAAAAAAATCGGATATTTGTATTTTTTTTTTTTTTTACATTTTTCTATTTGGAGGGGAAAAAAATCTGTATTTATTCAAAAATGTTTTGTTTTGGTTTTTTTGTCCTGCCCAATGTTGTCCACTGAAACATTCATATTAAAAGCAGTGAAAACAAATATAGAGAATGTAACTATGTAGGCTATGCTATATGATATCCTGTGTGCAAAGAAGGGGTTGAAATCACATTACATTCTAGGATTGTAACATTACAATCTAGAAACAAAAATAATGCTTCTTAAAGCAGAAGTTAAAGTGTAAAGTTACTAAAATAAAATTTAAAAAGTCAGTTTACAATTAGTGCTATCATACAACTTCCTTGTAGGTTTAAAATCTTACATATGGCACATATGTCCAACTACAGATTTTTTTTTATTTTATATTTTTTTATTAACAAACAAAGCACAATAATACAAAAAGTGAAACCAAATTAAGGTACAATAATCAAAACACCAACTACAGATATTTTATTAAAATATATACATATACTACAAGTATATATATATACATTTCTATGACTTTCTAATATTTACAGGTGGAGAATATACCTGTGAAATGTGTTTTCTTCAGTGCATGACTTGCATCTCAAACACATTAATCAACACAAATAGCCTGTCAGCAGCACATGTATCTAATAATGTATCTAATATAAAGCATGTCTCATGTTTAGGACAAATTGTGTTATGCAGTTTCCCCGCAGCTGCTCATTCTGTGTCCTCTGCTGTTTTTCAGATGCACTCAACTCATTTCAAGCTAGTTTATATCGGTATAAACTGCATTGCCTCATTCCGTATCATTAGTAAAAAATAGATCTATTTCATACAAACAGCCCAGCAATGTATTAGTATCAACAGAACAATAAAGAGATGTATAGTTCTATGCAAAAGTATTTAGAGTACTTCATTTTCCTGATTAACAAATTTTGCAGATGACAAAATGTGTGTATTATAGTACCTCAATAATATATTTAATTAAATCAATGTACATATTTCATGCATTATTTGCTAATAACATTAGATAATTATAAAGAGAGAAATGAAAAGTAGACTTTTTATTTTTATTAATAATAGAAGTAATATTCATATTTAGTCTATTATTATTATTATTAATTATTAGTAATAATCACAGTGATTATTATTGTCAATAATAATCCTAATTCATACTGTATTCTGAAAAATGTAAAATGACACATTTCAGACTGTGTTTCTGGGTAACTAATCAATGTGAACTTAGAATTGGTCTCTCATTTTCGAGAGATGTGGAAAAATTAGGGGAATATAAAAATGCTTTTGATGAATAGTAAATGCCATGTCGAATGCTGTATACTTTGACACATTGACAAGACTCCAGCCTGTTTTGGCCACTACTTTAGATGTTTGAAACTGACTCCAGATTTTGTGTTTTTCAGATGAGACTGCAGCAGGAACTCAAGAAGGTCCCAAAACTGCAGAAGTTCTGGAACCTCATTAAAAAGAACTACGAGAAGATGGACTCGCAGGAAATGGAGCAGTAAGAAACAACCTCAAGCCCCATAAACTTCAAACACCTCAAAACAATGACCTGTGAGTCTCATGAACTGTATTTTCATAGGGCGAAGAAAGAGCGCACATTTCTCGCTTCCCTCATCAAGAAATTCCAGGCGGTGCTCATGTCCATCCCTGCAGCAGGTAAGTTTGTTCACACTAGCACTTCTGTGTCAGATATCATTTATTGTATTTATACCTTGCCCTCTACATGTTGGGTTGGTATATATATATATAGAATATATATATATATATATGTATATATATATATATATATATATATATATATATATATATATATATATATATATATATATATATATATATATATATATATATATATATATATATATACACACACACACACACACACACACACACACACACACACACACACACACACGTATAGACGTATGTATATGTATATGTATATGTATATATATATATATATATATATATATATATATATATATATATATATATATATACACATACATACATACATACATATAGATACATATACATATATATATGTGTGTATACATATATATATATATATATATATATATATATATATATATATGCATGCTTATAAATATTGTGATCTCTATTCAAACACTCACACAATCTTATTCCTAAATGACAGCGATTCAGCAGTGTCTGTCACGACTGTTTAACGCTGATGATGTGAAACAGGTGTTAAAGACATTAAAATTTGCAGTCAATGCTTCTGCTGATCCAGAAAGATCAACACAAACAGTCTTTTCAACCACATAATGATCATTATTTCTGTGTTACAGACATTTAAATAACAGAAGTACTGGGCTAAAAGTTTATAGTTTGAGTATAAACACTTATTGTCTGTAGTAGCGATCCAAATTATAGTATCTTAACTCTTGTATGTTTTGTAACGCTTAACCACATGCGCCAGAAGGTGGTAACAACAGCCTGTTTAAAAAAAAAACAAAAAAAAAAAAAAACATATTTATCACTGAATCATTCATTCAGGAGATTCCATAGTCAAACAAGTCTTTATTAATTGAGACATTGACTGCTTCATTTTTTTACAATTTAATTCGTATATATATATATATATATATATATATTTAAGCAATGAACATTTTGTCAGAACCACTAGTAAATTATTTTGTTTAGATTAATCTAATCTTTTTTTTCTTCAATCGTGAGAGAATTGTGATGTCTAATTTATAAGAAAAATCATGATTTTCAATTTATCCAGAATCATGCAGCTTTACTTTACATGTTTATTACTGCATATAATTCATTAAAATAGAAGTTTAACTTCATAAAGTACAAGTTCTTATGCATTTTGTTTTTTCAGTTGAATAAAATACTGTTTGTCTCTATATATTTCATAATTTAGGATTTCTTTAAAGTTTAAAAATCTCGTCTAGTCTCGTCCCGTTCTTGTGAACCCAGTCTTGTGTATCGTCTCGTCTCGTGGGATAAGTGTCTCAGCTCCGTTTTAACAGCTTTGACTTAAAATATGTAGTTTGGCACAGATACTGACATTTATGTGGTTAAAAAGTAAGTTGAAATTCTGATGATTGTAATGTTAGTCAGGGATCTTTATAAGAACATAGCAGATACTTGCATAAAATGAAATAAATATTTGTCTTTATTCTATATCTCCAAAAACTGAGATGAGATTGAAATGATCCAAGCATATAATGCAATGCAATCTAATGATGATTGAGAGATAAACAAATAAATGTTTCTCAACACTCTGATGATCATATTTGAGACTCACTGATTTTTCTAAAAAATTATGTCTGGATAAAAAGGCAAGCTGCTTCATTTCAATAAGTGTTCATTTTGAAATATTACTAACAATGTCAAAGTTATTCTTACGTTTACTTGATGACAAAGACACATCAAGCACAAGCTGAAGGTGACATTTGGACATTTATACTAAAAGACCTTTTACATGCCCACATTTGTGCTACAAGTTAAGGATGTAGCTGATTTCTGTTACCCATAAGGCCTCAGTGTCCCTGCCGCCCCTCAGGCAGTGATTTATTTTTGCTTTGAGTATCTCTCTGTGTTTTCACCATCCTGTGACGTGACCCAGCTTCAGAGCAGCTGATGCTCGCCCGCGGGCGCCTCTCGCCGCTCCTCTAACACGGGCCGACGTGCCCTCCTCCCATCATCCACCTGTTCGGGCCGGAGATGGTGTGACATGCAAGAGGCCAGCGCATCCTTTTTACGAGACAGTTCATATCATAATACTGTCACTCTCTCTCTTCACTGCTTTTCCCTTCGAACCCAGGTCCTCCATCCACCCCAGAATGCTTTGCCTGTCTGTCTGTGTGAAATGAGGTGTGTCATCACTGCTTTAATGTGTGTTTTATGGTTCATGTTGCTCTAGGCTCCGTCTCCATGGAGAAGGTTCACTACTGTGAGAGATTCATTGAGTTCATGATTGACCTGGAGGTGAGTTGGCATTCCAGCGTTAGCACTTCTGCTTCTTTAGGTTTTTCTCTTTATAATAAAGTCAGCATGAAATTAAAATTTATCTGTTATAGATTTCATTGTGAACAATTAATCTGCATTTATTTAATTTTTAAACGTTTATTTGATCTTGTAATGTTTTTGTTTGTTGGTGTTGATGTTGTTTTTTGAGTGAAAAATGAAAGAACATTTTGAAACATTAAATAGAATGAAAACATTCCATTATGTGTATATAAAAATAGATGTGTATGTTTGTGGAGGTACTTGCATACACGCATTGATATACATGCACACACAAAAAATGCCTGTCATGACTCGATCTTTCAGTGAACATGTCAGACTTCTGACATATGCAGGACCTCATCCTTTTAAACCCCGCCCCTTGTGTTTATCTGCTTACACTTTGAGAGCCACGCCCACATCTTAGCATCCAATCAACAGCCAATGCTTACAACCAAGCCCCTCCCCACATTTTTATTTTTCTGATAATCCATTACACTTGGATGTATATCACAATGCAGAAGAAAAGACATGCTTGCTGTTGCTGTGTGACTTTAATGTATTTTTAACCTTGCCCTTCTTTGCCAGGCTCTCCTCCCGACCCGCCGCTGGTTCAACACAGTGTTGGATGACGCTCATCTTGTGGTCAACTGCCAGCTGTCTCACCTCACCGACAGGGAGAAAGAGGGTCACCTCTTCTGCCAGGTACAGCACTGATCACACAACTGCAGGAAAACATGCTTTTGTTTCTCTGCTGTAAGTCACTGTGAATAAAAGGGTTTGCTTAAAGTGGTCATCGGATGCAAAGTTCACTTTTACGTGTTTGAACATTACTGTGTGTTCTAGAGTGTATGTACAAATCTACCCTGTAATGATAAAAATCCATGCAGTGGTTTTTAATTAATCTGTAAAAATAATATTCCCTTTTTCAAATCGAGCCATTCTGATAGGCCGCTCCCATGATAGTTGATTGACATGAGCGTCTTACCTCAGACACGTCCTAAGTCAGCTGTAACAGTCCGACCTCCATTGTTTCGATGCCGGAGCAGGGATGTAAGTTAGACAAGAATATCTCTGATTGAGCGATTGAGGTGTTGTGTTGCTGGATGTAATAATGAACATAGTGGTCGTCATTTACTCCCGACATCTGAGCCGCTGAAGATGCAGATTATGTTTGTTTGTGAAGGGAATGTGCCTCCCGATCTACATAAATCTATGTTCAGATTCTATGTTCACGCAAATCATTCGTGATCCAGCTTCACTTACAGCAGAAGTGAGTATAAGGTTTTTTTTAATGAATCTCTGCAATCGCCTTTCCTAATAATGTGCTAGTTAGCAAGTTTCGCAGCTAAATGGAGCTAAAGTAAATCAGAGCACAGCTCGTCACTCCACAGCGAGTAGAGAGGGGCGGGGTGAGCAGAGCTCATTTGTATTTAAAGGAACAATCCATCAGAATGAGATGATTTTTGTAGAGCTGATTTTGACAAGGTAAAAAGCGTGTTGTTTTACACAACCACTAAGAATTTTTAACCAAAGTATATTATAGACTTTTCATTCATCCGATGACCCCTTTAATTCATAAATCTAAATGTAAGAACAGACACCCAAGATGGAGCAATACTATGATTTTACCACGGTTTAGCAGTGTGCTTAATCAGTAGCTGAGAATGTTAATTGACACTAGGGCTGCACGATTAATTGGTTAAAAAAAATGGATTTGCAGTGTGGCTAAGTGCAATTATCGAGTCACAAACGCTGAGATGTAATTAAATACACGCGGAGCACTGTGTTCATTTGCACGTGAGCAGCTCATGATGGTGTTTTCAGTGTCTCAGAGTGTCTCTGTTCACAGTAAATGTTGCTCCACATGAACTCCATCTGCATCTGATCTCAGATTGAGTCATGCATTTGGAAACAAAACATGAACCGACCATCTTCCCCAACTTGTAATGAGAAGCACTTATCAACAGAAGAGAAGCTTGAAGGGCTTCTTGCGGTTTTCCTTTAAAGTAAAAGTTTGCTGGATAAATATTGGAAAAAGAAGAAATTGAGGCAGGCATACATATTAGTATTGTAACTTTATAGTTGTAATGTTAAAAAAAAAAAAAAATCTTAGATGCTCAGGTTTTTGTTTAAGGCAAAGTATACATAAGTTTTTTTTTTTATTCATTTTTATATTTTCATTAATAATATTAATAATAGTTGTTGTTGTTATTATTTTATAGACATAATAATTATCAAAATGTTTTGTTTAGCTTGTGCAGCCTTGTAAACAAGAACAGCAAACCTGGATTTTTGTTTTTAAATCTGTCACAATTTTTATCATAAAAATTGTAACGGTCAAAATGGCTGTGTGTCATAGATGGAAAAAAAATGTATTTAGTTTTTGTTTAAAAATGGGTACACCGACTAGAAATAATGGTCATCTAACTATAATATTTCAGCTGAATTAGATATGTTTTTAGATATGTTAAATAGATATGTTTTTTGTTTAAAATAACGTTGTTTATTATTTTAACAATTTGACGTTCGTGTTAAAAGGAAGCTTTTTCATTTCTTTTTTTATACTTGACATTGTTTTGTTGTTGTTATTGTGTTCAGCTCCTGGACATGTTGAAGTTCTACACTGGTTTTGAGATCAGTGATCAGACAGGAAATGCACTTACACAGAAAGAGATGACCACACTCCACTATGACAGAATCACCTCTCTACAGGTAACCACCCCCTCGTCAGTCTGTCAGGAGCCCCACACTCATTTGGGGGAATTTTAAATTGTGATTTCCAGTAAATGCAAGGAAAAAAATTCAAGGAAAATCATTCAGTTTTTGCTGTCGAACATGTTTGTCAGTGGCTATTCTGTGTTCATTTGTTTCACAACCATTTACCCGTTTCGCAGACTGTCATGCTTTTCCACAATAATTCAATAATTTTTATTCATTTATCTTTTATAATTTCATAAATACAGTGAACATTTATAACACTATACTTTGTGTGATGTTAATTTGGTAAATGCATATGTGGTTTTGTTCAGTGCGATTTCAAGAATGAAATGCTAAAAGGTTGGGCCTTAAAATATGGTTTTAAGTGATAGAAATTGAGTGGGGACCCTGATTTGTGATCTTTTTATACAGTTCACGCTATATTTGACCTAAATGCATAGAATCCATTTGTAGATGATCCAAAGCCAGTGGTCTGCTGTTATCGGCTGCACTCAGGTTCAGTAATGAGTATGTTAAAATATGGTTCCCATATCATCTTTAAAGATGTTTGAATAGCTGCCTGAGTATATTCTGTGATACTCATGTGGTTTGTGATGATTAATTGTTCCATAGTTAAGTCTGTCAGATGTTTCAGAAGTTTTGTGACTGTTGTTTGTTTTTCAGAGAGCAGCGTTTGCTCATTTCCCTGAGCTCAATGATTTTGCCCTGTCTAATGTGGCTGCTGTGGACACACGGGACTCCCTCACCAAACACTTCGGCCATCTCAGGTAAGTGACGGCAGATCCTGTGAGCAGTTAAATGTGATGATGTGTTATCTCTTTATAGAGAGAGTGAGTGAGTGAGGTACGGCCCATTAGATTAATGGCTCCTGCTAGAGCTTGATGATGAAGTCCTTTAACTGCAGAGAGGATTCCAACTGTCATAAAATACTAATAGAAATATCACTGAATTTTAGACTGGTGTTTTCCAAAACACGACTACAACTAACAATTATTTTGATAATTGATGATCTGTCAGTTGTCACTTGAAGTAATTGCTAAACCAACTATAGTCATTTCATATCCTGCCCCATGTTGTCCTTGAAACAACATGCAATTTGAAAGTACTAAAAAAAAAATATAGTGAATTTATTTATGTAAGGTTTTGCCTAAATTGTGCAAAAAAAGCGTTAAAATTTAAATAAAACAACAGAATGCTTACCTGTTTGAAGCAGAAGTTAAAATCACTCAATTAAAAATTATAAAAACATGTAACATTTAATTTGTTCTGGTGTTGTAAGGAAGGTAGTTATATTATATTTCACACGTTCAAGTTTGTGAAGTTTAACAAAGAATTGCAAACAATAAAGAAGAAATAAAAACAATAAATGTGGTTTTAACGCTTTTTAACATGGCATGACAGATCGCTGTAGTGTCTCAGTTCAAGCTGCACATGAACTGATCATCTCTTCCTCTTCACCACTGTAATCATCAATTAGTTTTTCAATGCTAAAAGACGTCAATCATTCTAGTAGCTTTAAATGTGCATCACTTGTTACTGTGTTTGTAGGAGCCATTTGGCAATTGTTTATCGTTCCACTAGGTGGTGGTCTGTAAATGGGTTTTATAAGTGGGAACGAATATTCAGGTAGCAGGTGTTGCTAGATGGAGGGAGCACATACAATTTTGACCACACATTTACTCACGTTTTTACGTGACGCTTTGTTTGTTGGTGTGTAAGTCACAATATGTGGCCATGTTGATGTATACGAACCTTCATTCGAAGGTACGCGAAACTTGTGAGCTACTGGAGTTTGCAACTGCAATAAATTCGAACATTAATGGAAAACAAGTAAGACTGTACATTGCATTTACGCGTCACCTTATCAAAGAAAATCTGGGTGCCTGTCTAATAACATCTCAGGGACTTCAAGCAATAGGCTTAGCCTCTACAGTGTTTTCAGCTAGATTTTACCAGCTTGAGCTCTCTGATGCCTGTAGTTTTATAATACCTTTTGTATGTTCTTAATACTCTGTCATGCTTTTCTGATTTGCATCTGAATATTTCATTAACCAAGCCACTGAGAACATTACCAATAATGAGATTAGTGGTGAATGAATAACGTCATGATATATTATCAGGGGTGCATATGGGATGTGACAATTTGTTTGTTTTATAGATTTAAAACTGCCCGTTTATCTTTCTACCTGTAGTCCCAATACCCTCCACCGGGTGTCAGCGTACCTGTGTCTCCTCCCTGAGCTTCCAGACGGAGAAGATACGTCCTACGATAAAGAATTCCTGTTGGAACTGCTGGTAGGGGCATCTTCAAATATCACAAGTGTATATAAAAGCGTTCACTTTTTTTCCCCTGTGTACTTTGTTTTGGCCGGTTTCTAAGACAGCAGCAGAATGCTTTAAAACAAGCTTGCCAAAAAAAAAATTAATTCAGGATGTCAGGGGAATTGAGAGATTGAGAGAATCAGACCGTAAATATGTTTTGTTCAGTACTGACAAGTAATAATTCCAAATAGGCCCATCTAATTTAACAGTAACATATGGCACATTATTGTGACTGTTTATAGCTTACAGCAAAGCCTTGCACATTTGTGAAAACATTTTAATTCACACAAGTCTTCTTTTCTAGCAAATTTGTTTTTCACATACACCCAAATGAGCAAGGAAAATTTTTGATACATGCACAGAGATAATGTCACAAGAGAATATTCTTGCTTTACAATAGTTTTTATGTTCCCCAGGCATATTTTGTTTATTGACTGTTTCATCGGATGCACGCCCCTGGCCCGGAGTTAACTCCCGGTCTGTGTTTGTTTATTGGTCTGGCTAGTTACTGGGGAAGCCGCTCCAGTAGCACCTCCTGCTGGCAGAGGATGAATTAACATTTTCAGTCAGCCCATCTGATTTACGCAGCAAACACGCAGCGCAGAATTGTAAATGCAAACTTCTCGGGGGAAGTGCCAGCACACATACAGTGTAAGTCTGTGAGGAAGACATGGGGAGACGGCGAGCATGGATCACCACTGTGCAAAGAGAGGCTTGGTAGCCAGGCAAGATATAGGTTTAACTTGCTAGCTAATGTAACTTACTTGTTATATATTTTGCTTATCAGAAATAATCTACTCTAGAGAAACTCCGTTGTTATTGATTCTAAGTATACCGGAAGTTAAGTCTGGGCCACAAACACGTGCATGTGCAATAACATTTATGTTGATTGGTGTTTTTCGACATACACTAACTGTCTTGAGTCAGAATACACAGAGTTCAGGGAGAGAAAGACTAGATGAGCGTTTAAGATTAAAAAGTATTTAAATTGTATTTCTTTTAATGAAAATAACCAATTGTTTCGCTAGATAAGACCCTTTTTTCTCTGCGCATTTGGGATCGTTTGAAGCTGCATTTAAACTTCAGTTTGTATAAGCACCATATCAGTCCATTATATGGAGAAAAATCCTGAAATGTTTTTCTCAAAAAAATCAATTTCTTTACGACTGAAGAAAGAAAGACATGAACTTCTTGGATGACAAGGGAGTGAGTACATTATATGTGAATCTTTGTTTTGGAAGTGGACTTCTCCTTTAAGTACAGTGAGAGATTTTCTCTTGTCTTTTGTTGTTTATCATTAATGACAGCTGATAAATTAGTCTGCTGTCACTTTAAGACCTTATGCACAGTTCTAATATACTGATACACATCTGATTCCTTTCTTGACTATTTACATTTAGTTAACGCATAACCGACTGCATTCACGAGGATACTTGTCAAGACGGGTGTTTTGACATAATTAGTTTGGATTTGTCCATTAAAGTGCAAAAACAGAACTCAATTCAGCATTAGTATTAATGAATGCTGTTCTCTTTCATTTCATTGCGCACTTGACTGGTTTAAATCAGTTGGCTGATGTGAGGAACATTATTTGTTCGTTAGGTTTAATTGGTTCCCATGTAGTTTGTTTCATCTCAGCTCAGAGCTGTAGTGTTGAGGGACAAACATGTTTAAAAGGTTTTGCATGAAATGCTCAGAGCTGCTGATTTTATTTTCTGATCATGGATTAGGTTCTGCTTTCTAGTGTTTGAGGCTGTGAGCTGTAAATGGCTTTAATTCTCACTCTTATATTGAATTTTTAACCTCTGTTGCAGCTATGTAAGATGTTTCAGGCCCATCGGTGGTCCTGCTTCAGCGTGTTTTAATTATTCACTCCAAATCTCATCAAGAACTCGAGCATTTCCTCTTTAGTGCTGTCGCTGTGTTGATGGAGCCGGTGTCAGGCGGCCATTTGTGTGTTGAGTAGCTGAAATCTGGTTATGTGCATGTGCTGCGGCCCACAATGGAGTCAGAGCAGGTCACAAACCAGATAAAACACTTAATTAAGCTTCAACAGGATAAGCTGCCCAAACACTCCTGATTAATTCATTTGATTTTTCTCAAAGCTGCGTCCCACGTGAGCTGCCCGACTGCTTTTCTCATTGAAATTGTTGAATGTTTTCTCAGCAGAGTTGTCTCACAGCGTTTGCTAATTTGAATTTTGAACAGAAACATAATAGAAAGGATTTAGAGTCATCAGGAAGTACAGGAAAAGTTCAAAGGAAAACTTAATTCAGAAAAAAAAAAAAACCATCTTTATTATGCATGCACTGCGTATAACAATTTCTTTTAAGAAAGTTTTGAGACCGTGGGATTTGCACTGGACGGTTTACGATGAATAACTCAAACACAATATTTAGATTTACAGGCAAAATTACATTGTACATTGATTGATACACTGTACATCAAACTCTTTCAAAAGATCTAATATCTTGGTTAATGGTACTGTATGTCCCTTTAAAATGCTCATGGGAAGTGATTAGTCCTCTTATGTTGTGATGTATGTAGCCTACATTTGACCATCTGCTGTGTTTGAAGGGTAAACTATAATAGCACAGGTTTACCCAGCATGCTTTGTCCAGCGGGCAGATGATTCGCTGGTTAATGGAGGAGCTGGCCAAAAAGAAACAAACCCCATGAAACCTTTCTCTTTTCTGTTCAGGTGTCCCGCCATGAGAGACGAATCTCCCAGATAGAACAGCTCAATCAGATGCCTCTGTACCCCACCGAGAAGATCATCTGGGATGAAAACATCGTTCCCACTGAGTACTATTCAGGAGAAGGTGGGCATCTTTGCTTTCACCACATAATCATTATACTATTATATCATTTACCTGTGCATTAAGGGAATTAGAGGAATAAAACAAAAAATGTATGTGCTCATTTACTCTTTCCTAACCTGTATTACCATATTTCTTAAAGAAGTTCACTTCCAGAACAACAGTTTACAAATAATGTACTCACCCCCTTGTCATCCATGATGTTAATCTTTTTCTTTCTTCAGTTGTAAATAAATTGTTTTTTGAGGGGAACATTTCAGGATTTTTCTCCATATAATGGACTGATATGGTGCCCCAATTTTGAACTTACAAAGTGCAGTTTAAATGCGGCTTCAAACGATCACAAATGCGGTTGTAAACGATCGCAGCCGAGGAAGAAGGGTCTTATCTAGCGAAACGATTGATTATTTACATAAAAAAATAATACAATTTAAATACTTTTTAATGCCAAACGCTCGTCTTGTCTTACTCTGCCTGGACTGTCTTTGTTCCGGTTCATGACAGTTAGTGTGTGTCGAAAAACTCCCATCTCATGTTCTCCCTCAACTTCAAAATCATCCTATATCACTGTTTTACCTTTTTTGTTAAGGGTGTTTGATCTTCTTTGCATGTTCACTTTGCGAAGTCTGTGTCGGTACTTTTGCAGCGATGTAGGATGATTTTGAAATGATTTTTGAAGTTGAGGGAGAAAATATGATTGAGTTTTTCGACATACCCTAACTGTCTTCAGCCACAATACACAGTTCAGGGAGAGCAAGGCAAGATGAGCATTTAAGAATAAAAAGTATTTAAATTGTAATTTTTTTTTATGTAAATAACCAATCGTTTCGCTAGATAAGACCTTTCTTCCTCGGCTGGGATCATTTACAACCGCATTTGTGATTGTTTGAAGCCGCATTTAAACTGTGTTTTAGAAGTTCAAAATCGGGGCACCATATCAGTCCATTATATGGAGAAAAATCCTGAAATGTTTTCCTCAAAAAAGATGACCTGAACAACGAGGATGAGTCATTTTCATTGTTTGACGTCATCATTTAGCAGTTTTGCCTAATGTGGATAAAATATAGCATCTTAAAAGTATTATAACAATTGCTTCTATATTATTAGTAAAAGAAAGACAAACGTTGTAATACTTGTTTACCATCAGTATTCAGCAAATACGCATTTAAATCATTTAAACAAATGTCTAATAAATATTTAATTCCACAGATCTTGCAGACTTAGTTGAATCTAGTTGTGAGATCGTGTGAAGTGTGTATTTGTATCCTGCATTATCGTGCATTCTCTGCATGATTGTCAGTCCATGCCAATTGAATGCGGACTGGAGGAGGGTTCATATATCAAGTTTTTTGCATGTTTTGTGAGAAACATACACACATTTGTCATTATTTGCTGATAATCTTTCACTCCACCAAACTGCCAAGTATCAATAATGCAAAATGCCACTGGTGTCAATTTGTGCAAAATCTTTAAAAACTGTGTGAAGATTCTTTAAAAATTCTCCTCTGTTGTAAAAAAGTAGCTGAGTAAAAATGAGTGCCTAAAGACAGAATTTTCCTGTAGTAATAACATTTTATTGGTGATGCAATGAAATTTCTGCAACAGAAAATAGAAATGGTTTTGGATGGATGAAATGTTAATATTTCAACAACGGAATTAAGTAGAAGCAAAATTCATTCATTTAATTTCGATCACGTCCCTAATATGTTATACATTACAAAATGTCTGAAAAGGAGCGGGATGAAGTAAAAGCTTATTTTAATTATATAATCGAAATGTTGATGTAAAACTTTATTATAATATAATAGTAAAATAATAATAATAATCATATTAAATAAATGTTATGTTATTTTCTTTTTTGGTTTTTGGCTAAATGAATATTTAATTTAAAAAAAAAAAAGTTTAAAAGTTAAAAGATTTTTTTTTTTTACCAAAACACTGAAAACTAAATTCATTTCAGTGCATCACTACATTTTAAGTTTTTAAGCTGTATAAGTGTAAGAAATGTTACCTAAATAAAACAGTCTAAAATTATTTTTTGTTGTTGTTTGTGAATCTACAGGTTGTTTAGCTCTTCCCAAGCTGAACCTGCAATTTCTGACCCTCCATGACTATCTTTTGAGAAATTTCAACCTCTTCCGACTGGAGTCCACCTATGAAATCCGTCAGGATATTGAGGACGTCGTGTTACGGATGAAGCCATGGTTTGTTCTCATTTTTAACATCTTAAAAGATTTAGATTTTCATAGCCAGATAAACCTCTAAAGGCCATGTCCCACGACTTGTGTCAGGACTTCATGAAAAGGCGATTTTCTGAGGTGTTTTGGTAGCAAGAATGTAGGTAAATTTTAATGCAAATGCACAAAATAGCGAAAGCAGATTACTACAAATTGTAATTTGAATTTTTTTAATCATGGCAGTTGCTTTGATAATTGCCATCAAATAAAGAAAAAAGTGTCTTGACGTAGATACACAGTATCTGTTTTCTAACTTGATATTTTATTTGTTTTGTCAATTTGGAGCTTGATAACCCCTTGACATCACTGGCTTCCATTGTAAAGAAAAGAACAGCGTGAGCATCCTGGTTTATGATCGGCTGTGTTTGTGTCCTGCAGGCAGTCTGAGTATGGAGGAGTGGTGTTTGGAGGATGGGCTAGAATGGCTCAGACCATAGTGTCATTCTCTATTGTGGAGGTGGCGAAGCCAAACATCGGAGAGAACTGGCCTGCCCGTGTCCGTGCTGACGTCACCATTAACCTCAACGTCCGGGATAACATCAGAAACGAGTGGGAGGGTAAAGATGTCTCTCGTTGTCTCTGCAAGCACTAGCAACACATTTAAAAACTATGCACACAATCCTTGAGAACATCTATCAGTGCCAGGGTTATCATCATTAAAGCTTATTAAAAAAAAACAAATCAAATTTTTATTTACTTTAATTTCTAAAATAACTAAAACTAAAGAAACCAAAACTCAAAACTAAAACTCTATAGACATAAAAAAAAATCTAATATTTATTGAATTATTAAATTTAAATTTTATATATATAAATTATTAAAATTGTAAAATGAAAACCAAAAATATGGATGTGCATTCAAAATATTAGCAAAAGCTATGATACAATTTTTATCAACTGCTAGTTAGTAGCTGATATGGCAGTAAACAAGAACAAAAGCTCTTTATCCTTCCATCTCTTCACATCATTGTTCATTCTTGCAGGGCTGCGCAAGCATGACGTTTGCTTTCTGATCACGGTGCGGCCCAACCTGCTCTACGGCACACGCTTTGACCGCCGGCAGCCGTTTGTGGATCAGGCTGGGCTGGTGTACGTGAGAGGCTGTGAGGTGCAGGGCATGCTGGATGATAAGGGCCGCGTCATAGAGGAAGGTAAGACTGTTTACTGAGTTCACTGAACCGTATGATGAGTTTGCAGTGAACAGACAGCATACAGACTAGACTGTCAATGCTTTCAAAGCACAAGTCATAAGCATAGTTTTATGTGGGCTGCCATGCTTTTACAGATTAACAATGATTTTGCTACCAATGCAACACCTGTGAGATAACGGTGATGTGACTATATCATTCTTTTACAGTTGATATGTTATATACAATAATATCATACACTACAAGTCAAAAGATTGTTTTTTTTTTTTGCTTACCGAGGCTGCGTTTATTTGATCAAAAATACAGTAAAAACTTAAATATTATTAAAAATTTAACATACATGAATATATGTTAAATTTTAATTGATTGCTGTGATCAAAGCTGAATTTTCAGCATCATTACTCCAGTCTTCAGTGTCACATGATCCTTCAGAAACCATTCTAATATGCTGATTTGCTGCTTATTAGCAGTGATAAAAACAGTTGTGCTGATGAATGTTTTTCAAAGAATGTCATTTATTTGAACATTTCCCCAGCGTTTTTAGCTATACTGTGTGTAGAATATTTCATTAACCTTAATGAGTTAATGTGTTCTGAAGAGGGAATATGTGGATGATATTCTTCAAATTGTAGGACATTGTAGGAGAGAAAGAGACCTGCACAGCCATAAGGCAGCCAATGACTCATCAACACGACTGATGAATCCATTAACTGACCCTGAATCTCTCTCGCTCTGACCCTGGACCGACTCAGTTGGACCTTCAGAATGTGCTCTTGAATCACTGCTCATTTCTGGTCTAGTGATGTCAGTGTCACTTGAATGAAATTTAGACAGATTAGCAATTTGTGCTGAATATTGATTTCCATCATTACATTTACATTTGTTCATTTAGCAGAGGCTTTTATCCACAGCGACTTACAAATGAGGAATCATTAGATGACCTTGTGACTATCATTATTTGTCCAAAGGTCCCGATCCGAAGCCCAAACTAAGAGGTGACACCAGGACGTTCCGAGTATGGCTTGACCCAAACCAGTACCAGCAGGACATGACCAACAGCATCCAGAACGGAGCAGAAGACCCCTATGAGACCTTCAATATCATCATGAGGCGCAAACCCAAAGAGAACAACTTCAAGGTCGGACGATTCCTGATATATCACTGCCACTAGACTCACAGAGCCAGACTGTTGACTGTCAATAACTGCGTTTCCATTACCCTTCAGATTGTGCAAATTGAAACTCTGAATTGAAAATACGTCTAATAGAAACATGTCAATTTTGCATAAACTCCCATATATCACATAAAAGTTATTACGCTCGCATGAGGTGGTTTTTCACGCGATTCAAAAAAGGAATATTTTGCAAAACTGCTATGGAAATGACTCTTTCGCTTTTACAGCTCACCTTGTCTACATAAGTCACATTAACATTCTTTAATGTACTATAACCTCAAAAACACCTCATATGTGGCCACTTACAAAAGCATTAACTACGCAATGCTTGAATAAGAGGTTTTCCTTGCATTAAAGCTTGGAAGCCCCTTATTTGCAGCTCTCCACGCCTCTTCTGTAAAGATAAATGCCTCTGTCTCCTGCGATTAAAATGAATGGCTAGTGCGGTGACTTTGACATATGTAAACCTACCTACATCCATCGCCATGACTTATCGTGAGAGGAAAAAATCACATATTAGTCACATAACGTCGATTATTGGAAACGCCATCATTTCCCAACAGTTCTTTTATTGACATTTATTAATAAATGCCATATTTAAAAAAACAGTACTGATGACTATCAGCATATAGTCTTTTTCACTTTTGGCCTTTTCTGGCCAAGAACCACCCAATCAGATGGGAAGTTGATATTGACGTTTAATCAACATGTAAAATTAGGCTGTGGTGATTCTATTATCCACAATTATCAAAAATGTATTTCTTGTTTCCTCTTTTGTGTGTTCAGGCTGTGTTGGAGACCATTCGTAACCTGATGAACACAGAGTGTGTGGTTCCCGACTGGCTTCACGACATCATTCTAGGTTATGGAGATCCTGGTAGTGCCCATTACTCAAAGATGCCTAACCAGATTTCCTCTCTGGACTTCAATGACACCTTCCTGTCCATCGAGCACCTGAAGTCCTGTTTCCCCAATCACGCGGTGAAGGTGACAGAGGAAGATCCCACTCGACAGGTCCCGCCTTTCAGGTCAGGAATAGTCGTTACTGGGCAATGCTGTGTTTTTGTGTTGTACAGGGTTTTTTGTTCACCTTGTTCGGTACAAATTTTACGTTTTAGGTTTTAAAAGACAAGGGACACGGCCATTCAAAAGTTTATGATTAGTATTTTTTTTTGTATTTTTTTTTATTTGAAAGAAAAGAATGCTTTTACTCAAAGGATGCACTAAATTGAACACGTGACAGCAAAGACATTTATAATGTCGCAAAAGATTTCTGTTTCAAATAATTGCTGTTCTTTTAAACCCTAATTAGGGTTAGGTGATAAAGTTCATGAAAAATCATGAAAAAATTGTCATGGTTTCCACAAAAATATTAATCAGAAAAAAAACTCAACATTGATAGTAAGAACCATTATTTATAACTGAGCAGCAAATCAGCATATTAGAATGATTTCTAAGATCATGTGATACTGAAGACTGGAGTAATGATGCTAAAAATTCAGCTTTACCATCACAGGAATAAATTAGATTTTACAATAGTAATTTATAATTTCTAATATAATCCGAAAATTCTGAACGGTAGTGTAAGTGGGCAATTTGCGCTGATGGTTTATTGAAATTGCATCTCTCTTCTCTGCCAGAATTCGATTTCCTGTGCAGAATGCAAAGGGTAAGAAGCGTAAAGCAAATGAGGAGGAAAAGCAGGATGAGGAAGATCTCACGCTGGTGGTGGAGCCTCATGTGATTCCCAACAGGGGCCCGTATCCTTACAACCAGCCCAAACGGTATGTGGAGCTCATACTCACAGTCACAGGTTCAGGGCTTTATCAAGTCCAAAACTCTTCAGATTTTACTTTAACAGCTATATAGTGTAATAACTGCCTGGATTATAGACCCAACTGTGCTTGGCTCAGCCTGTGCACTCAATATACATCTGTATTAACATAATGCCTGTTTTGGAAACACTGACATCCATTTTTGTCTACTTTAACAGAAACACCATTCAGTTCACACCAACCCAGATTGAAGCCATTCGTGCAGGGATGCAACCAGGCCTTACTATGGTACTAAATCACTTTCTCTTAAAATTTTTTTTTTTTTTTCTTTCCCCCTGTCCTTTGCTTTACCTCTTGATATTTTACTCCCAGTCAGTGAGGAGAAATGTATTCATTTCTCACTGCAGTTACTCATGTATCTGCCAGCGTTTTGAATCTGTAATTGAAGTGTCTGTCAGTCTCTCGCTGTGTGTTTGTGTAAATGTTGTACTGCATCCAGTCTAACACCTCTTCTGAAATCATCTGCTCTTTCCCTTTGCTGTAGGTTGTTGGTCCTCCCGGCACAGGAAAAACAGACGTGGCTGTTCAGATCATCTCCAACCTGTACCACAACTTCCCTGAGCAGAGAACGCTTATCGTCACACACTCGAATCAGGTACACACACAGCACCAGTTCTGAAGAAATGCTTCATTTAGGATCACAAAACTGTCACTGTGGTAAAAAAAAAACACGATTGTTAAACCAAACTCAATATCTATGAGGAAATTATAAGGATTTAAAAATACTTCAAAATACACTGAAACAGTTATTTTTTTTTTATGTCTGTTGTCTGAATACGTGTGTTTGTCTTGTTCAGGCTCTGAACCAGCTGTTTGAGAAGATTATGGCGTTAGACATCGATGAGCGCCACCTTCTGCGTCTGGGGCATGGAGAAGAAGAACTAGAGACTGAGAAAGATTTCAGCAGGTACAGCTCTCTCTCACACAAACACACACGCGTCAGTCATAAACACTAACATAAGTTATCAAAGCAACTGCTGAATGAATTGCCCCACAGAAAACTAGAATGCAGCAGAAGACAAACATGAGTGATTCAGCCAAAGATGGTAACTTCAGATGTGCTGCTTTTTAGTGTTAATGTTTCAACATTAGATATAGTTAATAATAAATAAGGTGTATTTGTTTGTGCTTGTTTTCATGTTATGCAGCATTAATGTTTCATCCCATGTGCAGTACAAACTCTCACCCTGTTATATTCACCGGGACCTGCATACAGAATTCATTTCTGTATTAACAAAAACGCTTGAATCCTGAATTGAAACTGACAGTTTTTACTACAGTCACACTGGGGTGATGAAAAGATTAAGGAAGAATACAGAGAGCTCAGCAGTGTTAGCATGTTACTCATGTTTTTGACTTAAATATATATGTGCGAACTGTAAAATGGATTTGAGAGCACATGTACAAATATGGAGGAAAAAAAAAAGTCTGTTGATGAATTTATTTATTGATCAACATTTTAATAAGGACTTGTTTGTAAATGTATACAATTTAAAGTAGGCCTACATAATTTAAAGGGGTCATCGGATGCCCATTTTCCACAAGTTGATATGATTCTTTAGGGTCTTAATGAAAAGTCTATAATATACTTTGGTTTAAAAGTTCACCATTTTTACCTTGTCAAAATGAGCTCTGAAAAAATAAACCCATTCTGGGGGATTGTTCCTTTAAATGCAAATGAGCTCTGCTCACCCCGCCCCTCTCTTATCTCTGTGGAGTGACGAGCCTGTTTATTTTAGCCGTGTTTAGTCACGAAACTTGCTAACTAGCACATTATTAGAAAAGGTGATTGCAGAGATTAATAAAGACCCCTTATACTCACTTCTGCTGTAAGTGAAGCTGAATCATGAATGATTTGTGCGAACATAGATGCATTTATGTAGATCGGGAGGCACATTCCCTCACAGACCAATGTAATCCACTGAATCTTCAGCGGCTCAGATGTCGGGAGTAAATAATGACCACTATGTTCATTGTTAATTTTCACCTCAAATTAGGAGCGCATGTGTTTCTTTGGAAAAATGAATCATCAGCCCTGATGAGTTTTATCCTGGACAGCATGGTCTTTGATGTAATAATGTTGAGTATTAACTGTCCTGTTGTCTGTGTCAGGTATGGAAGAGTGAACTATGTTCTGTCCCGCCGTCTGGAGCTCCTGCGAGAGGTGGCGCGTCTGCAGGAGAGTCTGGATGTTCCCGGTGACGTCTCCTACACCTGTGAGACCGCTGGACACTTCTACCTCTACCAGGTGCGCAGCCACACGCACACATCGCTCCCCAAAGAATATGGTCTGCTGCAAACCTGTCTCTTTTCTGTACAAAGAAAGATGCTAACTCACACCTTTGCTTTCAAATTGGTCCTGCGTAAAAAAGCCATGTTGTTTGCGGAAAAATGGTAGCACTTTAGTTTAGAACCTAATTCTCACTATTAACTCACTATTAACTAGTTTAGTTTACAACCTAATTCTCACTATTTACTGGGGGAGGAGGGATTACCAACGGTACGGTACGGTAATGTGTAATAAAAACATTTATTTCAGTGAAAAAATGAGTCGAAAAATCTAAATTTCAACATTATGAACAACAGGGCCCTACAATATCTTTTTTTTTTTCAGAACCAAGTTTCTGGTAGATTTACAAAGATTTCTTATCCTGTGCGAATTGGCCATTAATATTACAAACGTCCTGCGGTAAAATTACATTGCTCCATCTACCCTTGTAAAACGAATCCCATCCGAATAGGGCTTAAGATAGACCTCGAGAGGCATTTAAGTGTTCATGAGGGAGATGATCTGTGGGAAGAAGCTGCTCCTGTGCCTGGATGTTCTAGTACCCAGTGATCTGAGCTGCCAGCCTTTAAATCACATTTATCTGAGATGAATAAAATTAACTGGGATCTTAATTCATCACCTCAACTTTTTTTTTTTTTTTCAGAAGAACCAGAATTTCCATGTTTTTGCAAAACCTAGTTGTATGAGGTAGCCTAATTTTAAGAGTGATTTTAAATTTTAAGAGTTGAAATGGTTTCTCCTTTAATGAAACACCGAAATTTCTGCAATAATTTTTGCAAATATTTGTCTGAAAATTAGTGCCTGCCTTACAACAATCACTGTTATCGTTGTTACTTTTAATATGAAGCCTCAGCTTTCAAATTCAGTCAGTTTTATGATGCAATTTATTGCACTGCATTACATTTTCATACATATTCATATTTTTACTGAACCTATCATCTTCATTAATGTATATTTCAATAAATCTGTCATGGAAACAAGTTTTTTTGTGTATTTCAGCAACAAATTGAAGTAGATTATATTTTAAAAGTTGACACAAAAACTTATTTATGTGCAGTTTAAAAGCTATATAAATATGCATTTTTATTTGAGTGTTGATTTTATTATAAATTTGATTATTTAAATGATTTTGTTTTGGTAATTTTATTTCGGTGCATAATGAGAAGCACTGGTCTGGAGTGCAGCATTGACATGTGAATCTGAGCTGAGGTTCACACAGGTCTGCTTTCGTTTGTTTTGCTCTTATCTCTCGCTGTGGTTTGATCCATCACGCTGAGGGCTGGAGATTCATATCAGCACCTCGGGGGATCCATACGGACCATTAGCTCAGATCACAGATTACAGACACACATTAATTAAGTGTGGTTTGTGACGAGGCTGTTTGTCCAGTGAAGCGCTCTTAATGAGTTCTGCCCATGAAATCCCCAGGCACTAATGGTGTCTGTCTGTCTGTCTCGGGTTTTGTAGGTAATGTCACGCTGGGAGGAATACATGAGTAAAGTGAAGCCAAAGCCTGGCCGAGAGGTGAAGACGGAGGACGTGGCATCACACTTCCCCTTCCATAAGTACTTCTCCAACGCTCCTCAGCCGGTGTTCAAAGGCCAGTCCTATCAGGAGGACGTGGACATCGCTGAGGGCTGCTACCGCCATGTCCGCAAGATCTTCACCCAGCTGGAGGTAGGGCTAAAATTGTTTTTTTTTTGTCCTACTCTCTACATTTGTACACACATTTAAGTTTGGGGTCAACAAATAAAAACTTTTTTCAGCAAGTATGCATTAATTGATCAGAAGTTACAGTAAAGACATTTATAATGTTACAAACGATTTCTGTTTCAAATAAATGCTGTTTTTTAACTTTCTATTAATCAAAGAATCCTGAATAATAAAATGGATCATGGTTTCCACAAAAAATATGAAGCATTTTCAACATTTCTAATAATCAAAAATGTTTCAGCAAATCAGCATATTAGAATGATTTCTGAAGAATCATGTAATGCTGAAGACTGGTGTAATGATGCTGAAAGTTCAGCTTTGCTGACAGCAACAAATTACATTGTAAAATATATTCACATAGAAAACAGTTCAGGGCTCAACGCTAAGAATTTTTTTTTTAGTGGCCCAGTTGGGCCAGTGGATCAAATTTTTACTTGCCCGGTCAAAATTTTCACTGGTCCTACCACAAAAAAATTAAATAGTTGGTGTTATCATCGTTTTTGACTCATGTTACCTTTAATTTTAATAAAAAAGCTTATATGACACCAAAATTTTGCATACCAAATAAAATTGTACAATTCTTGATTCCAATTTCGATACCTCACCTAAACCTATTAGCCTAACTAAAGTCCAAATATTATTTATTTGTTCAAAAAAAATTATTTATTAATATTTTATTAAAAATGAAAAGATGCTTTAGGGAAAAACAGCAGACGGACTGAAAGAGCGCAAACTCTTTGCCAGCAGGTGGTGCTTATGGAATAATAGTGATATTACGTTTCGTGAATCATTCGTGATCCAGCTTCACTTACAGCAGAAGTGAGTATAAGGGTTTTTTATGAATCTTTGCGATCACCTTTCCTAATAATGTGCTAGTTAGCAAGTTTAGCGGCTAAACACGCTAAATGCGGCTAAAGTAAACAATCTCTCCGAGCAGCTCGTCTCTCCACAGGAGAAGAGAGGGGCGGGGCGAGCAGAGTTCATTTGCATTTAAAGCAGCCTCGACCAGAATGAGATGATTTTTGCAGAGCTGATTTTGACAAGGTAAAAATGGTGTTGTTTTACACTACCATTGAGAATTTTTAACCAAAGTATATTATAGACTTTTCATTAAGACACTTGTGGAAAATGGGCATCCGATGACCCCTTTAAGAAAAAATGGTTTAAAATCCATAATAGAAAAACACATGACCTGTTTTTCTCAGTACTTTTGACCAGTAGGTTTCTGTGTCACCAGATTGATATGGTCTTATCAGAGACAACTAATTGTCAGATTTGTTGACCTAAATGATTGACCTATCAATTTTTTTTCTTTAAGTCAGTTCTTTAATAATCAGTCCTTTAATACCATAGTCTGAAGATTATCTACCCCAAATTTGGTGACGATATGATAAATTCCATTTGAAAAGTTTGAAAAAGTATTTTGCTTTGGGTGAAATTCAAGATATTATACAGGCATTATGAAAGACTGTGGTACAGTGAGTGTTTGACTAGTGAACCAAAGGAGGCTACATTAATCGTAATTGGTGGTGCAAAACTTTAAACTTTTCAGATAAGCCATGGTGCCTTCAGTTTCATCATGATATGCCAGTGCGTTTGTAAAATACAATTCAAAATACCTAACATGGCAGACAGTAAATATATAGTTTGCACATGTGTGCTGTAATCAGAATCTGTTCATCCATGAAGAGAAACCCATCAATAATCATCTTCCTCCCCTCATTTTAAAGCCCATTATTCTGGGATGCCCCCTTCTTTGATGCCGATTTCTCATCCTTTCATCCTTTGTGTTCTTCCTCTGACAACAAAGACATGTTCCTGTAATAAAGTTGTGCGTCAGAGCCGCAGTGCTGCTCCTGTGCATGTGTTTGTGGGGCTGTGTTTTTGGTCCGTCTGCTCAAGCAATGCTGTCTCTCAAGCCTCACTGCTGAAGATTCAGGGTTAAAAAATGGCCTCATCAATATTGAACGCTTTGATGGGATTAATATTAATGCAAAAGCGCATCAAATATTCATTTCCCAGTGGATGCAGTCCTGAAAATATCCAGCTGGGTTAACCTCTCTTCACTGCACAGATTGAACAGAAACGGATACTCAATATTAGCGTGTGCCACCCATGCTGAGAGGAAACCAGAGATGCTGTTTCTAACAAATGACAGGAAGTAGAAGGAAACACAATCTCCTCTGCTAGATGTTTAAACGCCAGCCTCTCCCTGTGAAATTCGTAGTCATTTAAAATATTGCGGTGACTCTCACTTTTAACCCTATAAGGCCTACTGTATCAATATTTTGATAAATGTTATTAAACGTCTATTTTCTATTGTAATACACATTAAAATGCAATTGATTGGTGTGGTCAAAGCTGAATTTTCATCATCATTACTCTAGTCGTCAGTGTTACATGAGCCTTCTCAAGTCGTTCTACTGTGCTGATATGAGGAATGGATGTCCCACCTTTCACATTGTTTTGATGGAGTCATTGCTGCTGTTTTGCTCTAGACTGTGACTGCTATATATGTACGGCTTTACTACTGTTTGTGTGTGGTTTTAGCAATGAGGTGTTCATGAACGCATCTTCTCTTCTGCAGGAGTTCAGGGCGTTTGAGCTGCTGCGCAGCGGACTGGACCGATCCAAATATCTGCTGGTGAAAGAGGCCAAGATCATCGCCATGACCTGCACGCACGCCGCCCTCAAACGCCACGACCTGGTGGAGCTGGGCTTCAAGGTATCAGTGTGACGTCATAGAGGATGTCAGGACTTTTGAATTTTTGATATTTATTTTAGTTGAAGTTATGTAACCTTACTGTTATTTTAAAATATGTGGGGAAAAATCATTTGACTTAGTGTATATCACAACAAATGAGAATCAGTTGTAAAATGGTTTGAGTGAACTCATTCAATAAAATGAATCTGTTAGTGTACATTTGCTGCCTCGCTCACATACTTGATCTTTCTGTAGTATGATAATATCCTGATGGAAGAGGCTGCTCAAATCCTGGAGATTGAGACCTTCATCCCACTACTGCTACAGGTACAACCCCTTTTCTCTTAAAATCTTGTTTGTTATATTATATTTTATATTATATATTGTTTTATTAAATTACATTATTTTAAATTGTGAATTAAGTATTATGTTAATATGTTTTTCACAAGAACCTTTATTACAGTTAAACAGCCGTTATTGCCAATTAAATGCAAAACGAATAAAATTCCAAAAATCTTGTTAAAAATTAATCAAGACATGATTTCTACACTAAATTCATGGCCCTGCATCTTGAAATAAAATGCTGATTTGCAAACAGGTACTTAATTTAATGAGTTCAAAAATCTAATTAAAACCTTTCTTTTTTTCCTCAAAATAAGAATGAAGATTTTCTAATTATATATAGATATTTCTCAGCTTTATTACACTTATCAAAATAACAAAAGCAGTCAAATGTCAAAGGTTTCAGTTTTAATGACAAAAAGTATTCAAGATACTTTTACAATCAGCAAATGAGTGGGAAAAAATGGAATGGATGATTAGGCATAAAATAATGTCTTCAGAATTGAATTCTTTAACTTACAAATGGCTGTTGAAGTCAAAAATGCTACAAAATGCATCATTGTTTTAGTGTGAAAGTGTGATGTTCTGAAGCTAAACAGCGGCATTTTTTGGAGTCAGGAACCCAAAATTAGTCAAGTATTGGATTTCATTCAGCAAGTGTGATGTAGGGTGGTGTTTTCAATCATCAAAATGGAGTTAATTTAACATAACTTTGTGACTCTGTGTTACGCAGAACCCAGAGGACGGCTACAGTCGACTCAAACGCTGGATTATGATTGGTGATCATCATCAGTTGCCTCCTGTCATTAAGAACATGGCCTTTCAGAAATATTCCAACATGGAGCAGTCACTTTTCACCCGCTTTGTGCGTCTGGGTGTCCCTACCGTAGACCTGGACGCCCAGGGCAGAGCACGGGCCAGGTCAGTACATTTGTCAGACTGGAACGATCTTTTTAATACATACCCATGTGACGTCATTATTGGGTTGTTTAGTGTGAAAGCTGCCACCAAAGAGTCACACATAGGCTTGCTTGCAGTAGATGAGTTTGTTTCTTCATCAGATTTGGAGAAATGTGTCATTCCATCACTTGCTCACCAGTGGATCCTCTGCAGTGAATTTGATATTCAAGTCCTCTATTCATAATATTACTTTCTCCAGTGCAAACTGTCATCTAGTCTGAATCAGGTGAGAATTCTGCACAGATCAAGCACCATTTACAAGCCAAAATGGCTCTAATGTTGATGTGAGAGACCACAGGAGATGGACTTTTTCTTTGGAAGAAGTGTTATTATGGATTATCGACTACATACAAAAATGTAGCTTTTGTCTTCTCAAGATGTTAATTGATGGACTGGAGTGCTGTGGATTACTTCTGGATTATTGTGATGTATTTATCAGCTGTTTGGACTCGTTCTGATGGCACCCATTCACTGCCAAGGATTTATTGGTGAGCAAGTGATGGAACGCTACATTTCTAAAAAATTAAAAATAAGCTGAGGTTGAAGTACTGAAATTACTAATATTAAAATTCAAATGACTAAAATTTGGTAACTATAAAAAAAATAATATTGACAAAAGCACCTAACAAAATGACTAAAACATAACCTAAATTAAAAAGAAAACAGCAAATAAAATAAAAGCTCATTCAAAATATTGATACTGTTTACTACTATAGTGTATATTCTATAGTGGTATATAAATAATACTAAAACTTAGCTACTTGCTAAAAAAAATATAGATCTGGGGTTTGTTCTTGTAGACCATAAACTGGAAAAAAATGTAATAAAATAGGCTAGGATGCTTTAAAAAGCTGTTTAGTTAGTTAGACGGCTCTTTCAGAACAGAGCTGCTGTGTCCTCAGATACACTTTTTGATGTGATGTGTCCTATTTTGACTCTCTCTCGTGTGTCTGGCAGTCTGTGTAACCTATATAACTGGCGCTATAAGCAGCTGGGGAACCTCCCTCACGTTCAGCTCCAGCCAGAGTTCCAGGCGCCGAACCCCGGATTCACCTACGACTTCCAGCTCATCAACGTGGAGGACTTCAACGGTGTGGGTGAATCAGAACCCAACCCATACTTTTATCAGGTATTTTATTCATTTAATTAATTAATTGATTATTAAATTAAAAATGGCTTCAGTTTTCAGCTAAATGAAAACTTTAAATGTTGGTGTGTCACTAGTAGTTTCTCAAAAAAATTATAGAAAATTGAAATCGCAACAAATATTGACATGTTTTGTTTGTTTCACACTTTGTTTGGATTTTCTTAGTTCATTTAGTTTTTATAGGCAGTTTGTATCTGGGACATGAGAAAAACTATAAAATCTGTATATAAAAGTTAAAAATAGCAAAAACTTAATTAAAGGGATGGAAATAGTTTTAATATGATCTTCATATACCAAAAAAAGAAACGTCCTTTTATGTTAAGATGAGGAAACACAAGGCCTGACCTTAATGATGTGGATTTTTGAGAATCCTGGCAGATTCGTGTTGAATCTCCTGAAACTCTGCTTTGTTCGTAAGTAGTGACCATACGGCATGCGGTGTGCAAGTCACATGAGTCCGGCTATGTGCCCTGCTACTGTTTACTGGGGTCCTGGAGGGAATTGTCCTCATTACAGTAACCATGCCAACACACACCACCCGCACACACACACACACCGCTCTAATGGGTCGTATGAATTGGCCTCTCACAGAGCAATAGGAAGGACATTGTTTGCGTAGTCAGTGCTTGCAGCCGCTGAAGAAGTGTCTCTTATTAGTAGGTTTGTACCCTTATTAGTGTCCTACTGGAGCTGTTGCCATGTCAGCAGTGCTCTGTTAAATCAAGTTTAAGTTCAGAGCTGATCCACCTATAAGACACTTGTTAGTCTTCAGACTGATATTTCACCCAAAGGTTCAACCTTTTTTGATAGTCAAATTAGGTCAAGAGAAGGGTTACTTTTAATTTCACTTCATTTTTAAGATCATTGGTAATACTTTTAATTGGTAATTAAAGGTGCAATAGGAGATCTTGGAAAATGCCAACTTTAGCCTGATAGCACTAAAAGCGAACGTCCCACCCTCCCTGCAAATCACCGTCCAAAGCCACGCCTCCCGAATGCATGAATGCACACAGACTAAACGACCAGATGCAGCATTACTACAATACATTGTAATGCCAAGTTGAGATGTTTAATAAAACACCTCACGCGTTGATACACTCATCCACATACATGGGGATCACGCAAGGTAAAATGTACACAAGCATACATTCAACTCAGGTCACAAACAGAAAGGAAATAAATAAAATAAAGAGAGACAGATGTGGGTAGAGCGAGTCATCTCTTCACCTTTCCAGAACGTACAGACACACGTTAGGCGCAGTGCAGTCACATGCAGTGTTTTTTGACCTTAAATAATTTCCTTAAAGTTAGTTTGAGTTGTAGTTGTATTTTTATAAAATGTGACCTGGACCACAAAACCAGTCTTCAGTAGCACAGATATATTTGTAGCAATAGCCAACAATAGATTGTATGGGTCAAAATGATATATTTTTCTTTTATGCCAAAAATCATTAGGATATTAAGACTCTTATGACTGGTTTTGTGGTCCAGGGTCACAAATGGGTCTAATAGAAATATACCCTGGTCAAACATAGTTACTTCAGAAGTTATAACAAATTATGCAATTAAAATTAATTAAAATGAATGAATTCATAAAAATTAAATTAATGTTAAGTAATTAATTAATTAAAATTAATGGCCTGACATTTAAAGAGCTAAAATTCCCTTGCTCAGCGAGGGAATGGCAGTTAAATTACATCAGGACATTGACTATACGTTTAGTATTAAAGGAAAACTAATGTGATTTAAAAGAATAATTTAATGTTATGGGATGAAAATATGCTGCATTGCAGCAATGAGCCATTTAATGCAAATGATTTCTTTGACTTTGTATAATTATTTTTTTAAACAAAAAAAGCTTGCAGTGGTTGTTCATTATTGTAAGTTTTTTCAGAATTCATATCTGGACATTGATTAAATGTGCACATACTAGGGATGCTCGTTTTAACCGGTTAACCATTAACCGACAGAAAGAATTTTGACTGGTTAATCAGTTGAACTTTAAAAGGTCATTTATTTTTTTATTTATTTATTTATTTTTTTTCAGTAATTTATCAGTTTTTTAAAACATTTGCTGGATGGTTAAAATAAAATAGTTTTTTTGAGAGAAAAAAAGATAAATCGTGTAGGCCCATAACGTTGTCACATTTTATTATTGCATACAGAAACAGACCTGATTCCAACACGAAATGTTTACAAACACTATAAACATCGGCTAGGCTATTTTAGTTCCCCTCATTCCACAAAAAATCCTTTTAATGTAACAGTATTCAGAAAAGAACAAGCATGAAAAATCTAAGAAGCTAGGCTATATAAACAACAAGCCAAAACCAATGAATTTGGGCTAAAGCAAAACTGAAACTAACGTTGGGTCTCTCATGCAACACAAATACAAATGTTTCTGTATTTGAGATGTATTTGAATGCCAAAATATTATTTATTATGTAAACTTGGTTTTGTACTTCACTCGCATTGCAAAATCACATTAAACAAATTGTTTGGCATGATACCACAGCAGTACCTTGATTAAGCAGTGTTTTTTTTTTTTTGTTTTTTTTTTCTTCTCCATGTTTGGCTGAGTGTAATTTATTATGATAATGGAAAGACTGCATTGTCAAGATAGCAATGCTTAACTGTGTGTGCATGTGCGTCACTGGCGCAATCACAACATAATTTTTTTCCCCCTTCTAACAGTGGAATTGACAACTCCTAGTCATACAGACAATCAAAACTGTAAATGGTTTGCTTTTATTTGTGTACATTCATAATAAAAACAAATCTTTGTGCAATTTGTAAAATAAAGAAAAATAGGATGCCGCTTCTTAGATACTAGCTTCTTGTTGTAGTTTTTTTTTCCTTTTGTTTTAAGTAAAAATATTACCGTAAAAATATTGTATGTTTATTCATTATATATGTAGCCTAGCTTTACTGTTTTTCTTCGCTCGCACAAGCGCTGCATGTGCGTGATGTGATGTGTCCATGTGAATCCTCAAGTTCTGTTGTTTGCTGCTTTTTGTGCATATAAAATGAATCCCTGGAAAACAAATTTAGGTATTTTTAACAGGTCACAGACACTTATCCTTTCTAAAATGAAATAATCTTGTCTGTTAACGGTTAATAATATAAAAATAACCAAAATGAACATCCCTAGCACATACTGAACATGCATGTTCTCAGCTGTTAATTTAAATACAGCTGTGTTTACTCTGCAGATGTCCATATTGCCAGATACCTTTAATCAGTTTTTGCAATCTTGAAATATTGACATGATGTCCTGTAAAACTACATGGGATTCCTGGAGCAGCTTACACTGATGATCAATAATGTTAACCAAGATCAGTCAGTCTAGTCTGTTTAATGCTCTGTCTTTCTTTCTTTGATTTAAAGAATTTGGCGGAGGCCGAGTATGCGGTGGCACTGTACATGTACATGCGTCTACTGGGTTATCCTGCTGAACGCATCAGTATACTGACCACCTACAACGGCCAAAAACATCTGATACGAGACGTCATCAACCAGAGATGTGCCACCAACTCGTTCTTCGGACAGCCCAATAAAGTAAGAGCAGCTGATATGTTGTTTTTTTTGACATGACATTCATGTTTTAGCTTCAGAAGCGAGTGTTCAACCCTCAAACCCATGATGCTGATGTGCGTTCCTGCGGATGGGCGAGTGAATTGCAGTGTGGGACTCTGCTGGATTTGATTAATGTGTGTGAACAGCTTGTCCTGAGCTCTAAATGACTTTTTTTTTCTGCCCAGCGTTCACTATTTTCCCTGTTTTGCAGCAGTGGACAGGTTTGCTGTAGCTTGTTGTTTAGGTTGACTGGCAGACGGGCTCACTAAAGAGTGTAAAGGTTCTACTGTCCTGTGTTTGGTCGAAACGCTGCTAACAGCCTGTCAGAATTGTACAACAGTGCAAACTGATTCTGCGGTGGCTTCTGTCAGCCGTTTCATTAGTCATGACTGAGTAGTACAAACCAAATAAATAGACAGCTACAGTTTGCTCAGACATTTAGTTGAAATAACTAAATGAAACAATCTTATTGTCTCTAGGAGATGTAATGAAGACAATTCTCTATGGAAGAGACTGAATTTCTTTTGTGGAACAAGAGAGATTTAAGTATCTAACATGCTCTTAATACAGTGGAATCGCGTAGGTAATGGTTAAGTAATGAGTTTGGTGACCAGTGGTATTTTTACGTATCTGTACATTTTTATTTTGATGAACTTTTACTTCACACCATTTCAAAGCATAATATTGCACTTTTGACTTGTTCCACATTATTTTACACTGAAGAAATCGACACCAGATCTAAGAAGCAATAATAATGTCAAAATTGTGAACAAGCTGATTCTTTTCAATGAACCTGTTGAATCGTTTCACACCGAATGATTCATTTGCGAATTGGACTGATTTAGATGCAGTTGTTCTTGAGTCAGCAGCTCACTGATTCAGTCTTGAATTTGCTTAATTGTTTGTGGCTGACTCGAAAATTAACCAAGAGCTGATGGCGTGGAAGGTTAATGATAATAAGTTTAATATTATTGTAAATGGAAATCATCTTCAGGTGTTGACTGTCCAGTATTTGTGAACTAAACCTGCTGTAAAATGGCAGGTCAATATCAATATCTTCCTGAAATAATTGAACCTGAAATAATTTCAACTAACTTTAGACCAGACCTAATACTGTGGTCAACCTCACAAAAGTCCTCGTTCATCGTGGAACTAACTGTACCATGGGAGGCTGCAATTGGTGAAGCAAATGAACGAAAAAGACTGAAGTAGTACAGCAGGGCTGGCGGACACAGTTGTTTCCCGTAGAGGTCGGGTGCAGAGGTTTTGTAGCCATGGTAACAACTAGGCTACTGAAAGGCTGGGAGTTAGGGGACAGGCCTTACGACAAGCCGTTAGGTCACAAGCAGCAATTGGCTGTGGCTAAAAAGGAAGGACCCCAAATGGGCTGTAAAATGACCTGTAGGGGTAAAAGCAGAGGGGAGCACACCTGGGACGCCAGGTGTTGCTGTTGAGCCCTTTGGAGGTGTCATGGGCCTGTCAACGAAACACCAATGACGGAGGGTGCCCACCTGATGACCCCAATGAGGTGATTACCTCTAATTTCTACTCAAGTTGCTAATAAAATGCAGATTTTAAGGGATTGTACTATCAAGTCCTACATGCTCAACAGTATCTTTATCCATTAATCTAAACTATACTAAACTATAGTAAACATTTAGTCAAGTTTTAGTTGACTAAATGTCTGAGCATTTAGTCTAGTTTCAGTCAGTGAAATCATAGTCATGTTTTTGTCATGCTGTATAAAGTTTAAACTGGTAAAAATAATTTTTGCTCAATTATGATTGTAATGATTGTCATGAGAAATTTACTTTAGCATTTCAGGTACTGCATATTCACCAGTAAACACAAATCAATAGAATGTGGAATCATACACATGGTTTATTTGTACTACTACTTTATTATGTACTAGTGTACAGATTTATTATAGGCTATTTAATAAATAATGTAATATCAAAGAATTAGAAATGCACTCTTTTTGTCTACATTATGAAAACTGGTAAAAGCATTAGTGAAATTCCTAATAGTAATTCTAATAATTCAGTATTGCAAATATAGCTGCGAGCAGCGATCTCCAGGGTTCAAGCGCTTCAGGGCATTTAAGCACATATGAAAAAAGACATTTAGCAAGCCTGTAACCACCTGAATCAATTATTTAAAAAGCTTTTTTGGGCCAAAACCAGGTAATTTACCATAAAAATATTATGTTTTTAACATTTATGACGGTTATAGTGCTAGCTGTGGTCAGATCTCCTTAAAACATTGCATGCTTTTTCATAATCACTTGCCGCATGTGCTAAGCAGGTTTTGAGTTTTCCTTTAGGCTTTATGGGATTTTGGGTAAATTTGGACAGGACCCTTTTCTAAACAACCCCCTTATAGCTTAGGAAAAAGTTCGCAAAAGTACAATGTACAATAGTTTACGGCCTTGAAAAATGCAATCAGCTTCCATTAACCTTGTCTAATAGGTGCTCAAAATTCATCGTGTGTTTTTTTTTGTTTGTTTGTTTTTTTTGAGATACGCAAATGTCCTTGTAGACACTAGTGGTGCTTTGGGCCAAGACCGTGCACAGCGATTTTCATGTTGATACCACAAATGGTTGTGCAGTTATAGCCATTTCTGTTTTTTCCCTCTGTATATATTTACTCTATATAATTTTTTTTTTTCTTTGCGATTGATTATAGTTGAGATCTCATGACAGAACATAGACTGACTGATTGACACTTTCATTCAAGCAGAAAAGCTCACATGGAGATTGCTGAAATTTTTGTCTGTATTTTCAGGTCATTGTCAGTGCTTCCGCAATGAAGAGTGAGCGTGTGTTAGAGCTGCACGATTCTGGATAAAATGAGAATCACGATTTTTTTTGCTTAGAATAAAGATCACAATTCTCTCACAATTCTGGAGAACTTTTCTTATTTTAAAGATTTACCCCTGAACGTTAGATTATCAAACAGCAGTAAAATAGCAGTAAAATAAGACAATACTCTTTGCTTTAAATGTTTTAATTTAAAAGAATATTTCTCTTTAATTAAGAAATGTAATGAAAAATAATGTAATAATATAAAGAAAAAAAATCACCATTAAACATTAAAAAAATAAACATACAAAGGTATTATGTCAGAGTAAAGCGATTTAAAGATTTAAAGACTTTTCATCTCAAAATCATCAGTAATGAAATGGATCGTCATGCTCACGTATGGTTCCATTGCTCTGCTGGTCTATAAATGTGAAGTTGCTGCAAAATTGTGTACGTCTCGCAATTCCATCTCAACTGTTTCACAACATTTGTTGTACAGAGCAGGGATTGCAACGTCTGAAAAATAATTACGCAATAGCGCTTATCAAGGGCTTGGATGAGTTTATTTTTTTAAACCCATCTTTTGCAACAGTGGTCACGGGAGCCATATCTTTAGCCAGGTGAAACGCGATTGCATCCGTTATTTCTTTGTGTCTGGGGGAGGTTGTTGGGTACGGTGTTGCATTGAATAGTGTTGCTTGAATTGACGTGACTGGTGAATTGACTGGTTTGAAACGGAAGTAAACCTACCCTTCGGAATAAGATCCTTTTTTAGGTACTAAAATGTCGGGGTTGTTAACAGACTTACTTGCACATTGCTCTGCCTCACTCATTCTTCTCTGTTTAGTTTCTGTTTGTTTCTAACTCGAATGCCATATGACTCGCATCCACTGTTCTGGTGCAGGTAAAGCACATCTGTCCGCTGCCCGCACAAAACCGCATGTGACGTCAGGCGTCATCACGCCCGCTGTGAGTGATTGCGTGTTATCTCGAGATCAGACGAGTTATGCTCGTCTCCTGTCCTTGAAAATATAATTGGCTGAATCGTATAAATGCTGGATTGAGATCGTGTGGGGGGGTCGATTCGAGATCGCGATCTTTTAACGATTAATTGTGCAGCTCTAGCGTGTGTGCATGGTTGCCATATTGCAAAAATGCAGCATCCTTTTAAGAGAGAAGCTCTGATTTGGGGATTTGAACTCTTCATATCTGGCAACCACACACAAAAGCTCGCATTTTTTGGAAAAATGTACAGCGGTCCGCAATAATATTGTCTTTTAATATTAATTTAATGTTTTTTTTTTTTGTTTTTTTTTTACGTTTTAGTCTCATCTTTCATCGTCAATTTTGCATATTTGCATATTGAATCACAGTTATCATTTACTGACCTTACTGTCGTCTCGACATCATCTGATTTTAGTCATGGGGAAAGGTTAGTCATCAAACACTGTTTATTGTTCGTTAACGAAATTAACACTAAAGTAAAATTGTGATAGAAAGTAAATAGAGGTGGGACAAATAAAACAAATATGATTGCTTTGTTGCTGCTGTCTGTGATGCCAGTGGTAATAATCATACAGCAATAGTGCTGAGAAAAATCCCTTAATGTCTTTCAGATGCTTAAAATACTTTGTTTTTTGATTACATTTTTTACCTTTTTACATTACATTTGCTTGTATGCTTTTAGTTAATCATTTTTAACGCACAATTGTTTTAATTGATTCACTGTAATTATATTAAAAATACCTTTAATTTAATATAAATGCACAAGTAAATTTGATATTCAGATTCAGCTTTTTCACCCCTAGAAACACACTTTTTTTTTTCTCAGTACTTTTTATGTTTAATACTTAAGTTAAGATTAAAATCAAGTACTTTCATATTTTTACAAAAGTAAAATGACTTAAAATTACTAAAACATTTACTGAAGCAATATTTTTATTATGTTATCTGTACTTTTGCTTGATTCGCCTACTCTGTGCACCACTAGTAAAGACAAATGAGGGTGAATAGAATTGCATACCTTTTTTTTTTTTTTTCATGTGTATATATACTAATAAGCCAGTGACTAGGCCTGTATGAGACTGATTTGTATGCAGATGGTTTTGAGGGGTTAACTGGACGCTCTGCTGGAGATGAGATCAGCTCAGTCCCTTATTAGCATTTAACATTTCTTCAGTACAGAAATGGGCCGGTCTCGCTTGAGTATGCGCGTCATGTATCGAGCGGACAGAAAGCACGTGTCCACGCTCCTCGAGACTCACTGATGAATTTCACATCGGACACCATCTGCTGAGAGGCAGAGATCCAGCAACAGAGACCAAAGAAGAGCAGAATGATAATGAGACACCAGCCGGTTTTAACACACGGCCACAGGAAATGAAATACGAGGCTGTCGCTGCTTTCTGCTGTCTGCTGTTATGTCATGAGCAGGTCCAGACAGACTGCTTGGCTGGTTTTGGGGAGGATTCAGAGGAGTGGCTTTTAACATGGTCAAATGTTTTACACTGATGATCAGAGTCATAGCAGAAATGCTGTGTGTTGCAACTGAACTGATGCAGCAATGGTGGAAAGAAAGCAGCACAAAAACAGCTAACCGGGCTTTGTGTCCAATTTTAGTCATGTAGGTCTGATATATTTAAACTCTTGACATGTTTTCAAGACTGGACAAGCCAATACATTGCTTCTGTTTAATAGTTTGTCGAAAGTGGGTTTGAGTGATTTTCTTATTATGGAATTGATGCTATTTGATCAGTCAGAGTTTGAGTTTCTGAGCTGAAGGAATAGTCCTGTTGACATTCTGAGACACCCACACTCTTCACGCTTTTAACAGGCTGAGGTGACAGGCTATAACTTTAGAAATCTATCTGATCAGACAGTAATGTGAAAACCTAACTAGCATTAAACCAACAGCATGTTTCCAACCCAGGTCAGTGCAGAGGAGCACATGCTCTTCAGTTCAGATAAACCCTCATTAAACTGAAAAAAGAGCCGCTGAGTTGTTTATATAACAAACTGCCCTGTTGTCCTGTAGGTGACCACAGTGGACAGGTTCCAGGGTCAACAGAACGATTACATCATCCTCTCACTGGTCCGCACCAAAGCCGTAGGACATTTGAGGTGAGCACTTCCTCTAAATATTCAGTTCTTATTAAAATATGTAGAAAAAAAAGCCATTTAATTCCAGCTTTAAAATGTGGTTCAGTGTTGCAAAGTCAGTGTTATTTTACTATAATTGAAATGGCATTATTTTTGTTAATATTTTCATTACATTTCTTTTTGTAATTTTATTTGTGATTTTTGTAATTGTTTTTTTCATATGTCCATATAGTTATTTATTTTTTTCAGATTTAGTTAAGTTAAACTACATGAGAATGAGATGTTGCCTTGTAAACTAGCTGAAATTAAGCTTAAGTTTGTTAAATTTTCATTTTAGATTAGATTTATTTAAAGTTATGACAATGTTAATTCCAGCTTTTAATGTTAATTCATTAATTCATTATAAAATAAATAATGAATTAATGAATTAATCAATCATTTCTAAATCCAGCCTTCAGTCTGAGTTAAAAAAAATAAATAAATAAATTGCTTAAAAGTGGCACTCTACCTCTCTGAGTCTGTCTTAAAATAAATCTGTGATCCACAGCAGGGTTATTATGGTTAACTAAAACTAAAACCATAAACATAATCTTCATTATTTTTTTTATATAAAATAAATTATTAACTGAAATAAAATAAAATATTAAAAAGTAAAGGGCTTTTTTTTTCCAGCTAGTTGCCACAACAAAATGTAATTTTTTTTTAATTTTTTTTTTTAGTTTGAGTTCAAATACTAAGATAACTAAAATGAATACATGGATGTAATAAATGTAATTAAAATCTATGTTGACATTAAAAATGATAAAAACAATAAAATGACTATAGCTTTTTAAAATTGAAGTGCAGTCATAACAAAATCTAATTCAAAATATTAACAGAAACTATGATAGTATGTTAGTGATAGTAAAACAATCTGTTTGTGAAAAATGTTCTATGAAGTAACTGATGTTTTCTGTCTCCCTGCTTCCTCTTCACTCAGAGATGTGCGGCGTCTGGTTGTAGCCATGTCTCGTGCGAGGCTCGGCCTCTACATATTTGCCCGAGTGTCTCTTTTCCAGAACTGCTATGAGCTGACGCCAGCCTTTAGCCAGCTGACCGCCCGACCTCTGCAGCTGCACATCCGGCCCCATGAATACTACAGCTCTGTGAGTACAGCCGGCACGTCACATCTCAAGATTGCTTTCCTTATGTCTGGGCTCTCGGCTTGCTGGAGAAATTGGTATTTTCAATCAGGTGCAATAGTTTACGTTACTGCTACCCAGAGAAAAAAACAACTTTTGCAAACACTTTTTACACTCGTTACGTCCTTTCCATTCTTACTCTTTTATCTGGGGTTTGACCATAAAGACCTAAAATGTGGCCAAAGCTTGCTTTCAGCTTATCTCATGAGAAGAAACTCCACAAGTTATGATTGGAAACCAAATACTCCATCAAATTCCTTCATCTTGTAAAAGCACCACTATTATTTGCCATTGTTCTACACTGTTGAGCAAATTTTGCCACGTTTCTGTAGCCGAATCGGAATTCCTTTTCCCATGTAACGCATCGGCCGCTAAACTCCCTCTGGCTCAGCCTGCTACAGTAGCCACAGCCCAAACTCTTGCTATTGGAAGATCTCAAAGTCCACTCCAAAAGAAGAGATTTCGTTTTTTTTAAAAAATCCCTTTTCAAGAACTACAACGAATGGCCCTACAACATTTGTTTTTCACATTCAATGTTGTCACAACACGGCCCATTAGAATATCATTAAATTAAATCCCGCCCACAGAAATTCAAATTGATGTTGGGAGGGTAGGGATGAGCTGGGGGATTAGTCTAAATATAGCGATGCAGCGCTGAGAACCGATTCAATGAGCCGCAGCACAGTGGGTATAAACACAAGCATTGACTAGAGTGGCCACTTCAGAGCTGTAACGTGCCGCAGACGTGTGCAGTACAGGGGGTCGAAACACATGCTGCGATCTACTCCGGTCGCCACGTCGAAGCCGTAATGTGCCGTAGACGTGTGCAGTGTGTGGTAAGAGATTTATTCATCATACAGTGTAGATAACGTTAGCTTCACTTATAACGTGAGTGTTTTTTAAAATGCATGAACTTGCACTAGAATAGGCTAGGATAATCAGTGATGATGTTCTTTGATAATGTTAGGCTGCTTTTAGCCTTATGCTGGAGCTGGTTTCAGACAATGAAACCAAGTATGTAAATAATTAAATACTTTAGCACGATGATATCATGTATTGGCGACCTCGCAGGCTGATGATAGGACTCAACACTACTGTGGTGTATTATTTACTCATCCTCCATCCTAGGTGTATATGACTTCCTTCTTTCAGATGAATGCAATCAGAGTTATATTAAAATTTATCCTGGCACTCCCAAACGGCATAGATGGGTGTTTCTCCTCATTCTACATTCATCAGTCCCAAACAAGTCCAATAATATGCCTCCATCCATAAGAAAAAGTGCCTCACACGGCTGGGGGGTTAATAAAGGCCTCCTGTAGCGAATTAATGCAGTTTTGTAAGAAAAATATCCATATTTAAAATGTAAGAATCACTTTAATCTATCTTGCGCTAACAGTTGTACACGGAATTTGCTTCTTTGTCAAGGGGCGCGGCAGTACTGAAACACCGTCTAAGCTGTTCGCCAATCACAACACAATGGGACAGCTAACCAATCACAACACATATTGTTTTTCGGAAGGCAGGCCTTCATTAAACCCGGAACTAATCGAGGCTCATGTGCCAGGCAGAGAGAACTGTAAAAATTGTGAAAAATAATGCGTTTTTCGAACCACCAAGCATGAAAGCATGTTCTAGTACACCCCCAAAACAAAATCATGATTTTGTAAAAGCGCATAATAGGACCCCTTTAAAGCAAATAAATAAATAAATAAATAAAGATTTAGAATGAAACAAAAAGAACAACTGTGTACTTAGCAGCTTAAGTGACAGAAATAACTACAGTGAAACTTCCTATGAGAAGTTTATTCGGTTAAAGTTTATTAAGCCTGTAGAAACTATATTTTAAGTTTGTTGCAAAATAGAAATAAATATACAAATATGTAAGTATTTTGACAACACAGAGTGGTGATTTTGTCATTTGTTAGTCAGTGTCTCCTGTAGCTTTGACACAAATAGCTGAACCCATTCGTATGAGACTATGTCCCTAGGTTTGTATTATTATGTTTGAATGAAATCAAGTTTTGTTTTTTTTTTTTCTCTCTCTCTCTCAGGAAAAAAAGTACATGCTGGCACATAGTTTTAAATTTGAGTCTTGTGACTGAGCGAAAGAGAATGATTATTGTGCTGAAGCCTTTCTCTCCTTTTCTCTGTCCCTCATTGTGTCCATCCAGACGGAGGAGCGATCTTCCGAGCCTGATCAGGTGATCAAGGACATGCCAGAGATGGCTAACCGGGTTTACAACATGTACATGCACATGATTCAGAGCATGCAGCAGCACAGACAAGTAAGTGTGCTTATAATGCAGAGCTTTAAACAGATAAGACGTTTGAGGCAGTATCCTTGAATAGACCACAAATTAGTGTTACATGTTTTGTTTTCACTCTTGTACATGATGATAAATGATGTATTCTGTTACAGTGTTAACTCTTGCTGAGAGATTAGGTCTTATTTTAATCTTATCTGTAGAAAATAAGTCACACAAATCAATGTTACTCAAAACAGATCAACTGTATTATATGTAATTGTATTGCAAAATCTGCAACAGAAAAGTTCATACAATATTTAGTTAGTCCTCCTGAGGTTAGCAAACAACACTCCCTGAAGGTTAAGCACCTATGACTACCACTTTGTTAAAAAAAAAGACTTTTCATTCATTCATTCATGAAGCATAAAATTTTTAAAGATATTATTTTGTTTTGATTTTAAATGAACTTATGTCAGAAAAAGAGCAAGTTAGTAGTAGCCAGGTTTCCATCCAAAGATGTTTTTTTTTTTTTCCTTTTAACTTTGGCACATAAATTCTATATCGATTGTTCAAATGTCGCAAAAATTTGTTTGGAAACACTTTTTGTCGAGAAAAGGGGCCTTAAGGCAAATAAATGTGGTGTCGCATGACAGAATTGGCCTATAGGCAGCATCGGTGTTTGTGGTGTTGCTCACGTTAAAGCACGGTTTGTCTGTAGTTTAAAAGTGCGTTGAATCATATTCGTATTATTAAATTGTATCTAAAATTATGTTTTATATAGTAAGAAAAAGATGAGTTACCTGTCAAATATACATATCTTAATTTGAAATTCCTTTAGTTAAAATGTATTCATTTTGTACAAAAAGTACAAACTTTTACATCAATTTGTTTTGGCTTGTTAGCTTATATTTTCATTCTGATGTTCTCAGTTCCTTTAAATTGAAAGGATTTGTTGTGCAGTGAGGGGAAGTGAAATATCTTTCTTTTTTTTTCTTTTTTTTTTTTTTCTACCTTATAAAGTGGTGACAACTTACATGCTCCTCCTTTTGTGGTCATATAAGAGTAAGACATTATTCGCAACTATTTTAAATATTTATTTTATTTGTGTACATTCACAATAAAAACAAAACATTGTGCTTTTGTAAAGCAAAGGAAACCAACAGGACACTGCTTTCTCGAATGCATCACAAAAATGAAACGAAATTCTGCATTTGGCTGCTACTTTCTTTTGTTTTGTTTATTTATTAATAGATTTAAAAATCTATATATTTTGCATATAAACCTGTTTCTTTTATATATATATATAGCTTTATTAGCCTGTGTTTTCCTCAGTTCGCAGAAGTGCTGCAGGCGCGTGATGTCACCATGTGAATCCCCACGTTTTGTTTATGCTGATTTTTGTATAAAATTAATATCTGGAAAACAAATTTATGAGAAATTTAGGAGAAATTAAATAACCGAAATGAACATTCCTATTTCCAATACAGTCTAATTAAAGTGAATCAGAAAAATAATAATATAACTGCACCTGTTTATATATATTGCTTGATGCTCAAGTATCTAAATAGTCTATAGGCCTGTTGGATGGAAACAGGCTGGAGACAGCAAATTTTGCAAATTTTTTTTTTTTTTTTTAACACGTTCTTTGTCGATAACAAAATATTGCAAAAAAAAACTGCATGAAAACTTGGCTAGTGTTATACATGCCTGTCATTTGCCATTCTGACATTGAAATAAGCAATTCACCAGATCTGTGCATTGTTGTTTCAAAGCAGTTTAAAAACAAAAAAAAAAAAAAAAAAGGTTATATTTTATGAATCACTTTATTAAGAGGACAGAATATTACAGATGCAGGTAAATGCACTGCAAGTTAACAATGAGATGCTGAAAAATTAAGATGCAACAAAAATCATAACTCAAAGGAACTGCACTGGGGATCCTTTCAATCAAACAGTAGTGTGTCTGATTCACACATTATGCTCGATTCATGACTTACTGATTCATTTACTGCTTTGTTTTTTTCTGCAGCAGCACCTCCTGGATCCTCCTCGTCAGGTACTGAATTCAGAGGAGCCCATGGAGGCTGAAGAAGAGCATCCTGAGACTCAGAATCAGAGTGAAGAGAAGCAGCCGACTGCTGCTGAGGAAGAGGAGGGACAGACGAAGATGGAGGACCAAAATGATGAGGAAGAGCAGGAGCAGGATCATACTAAAATGCCTGAGCACCCAGGCAGAGACAGCGACAGCGGGGACAGCGACGAGGATGGAGGGGCCTAGAGAACCTCATTCACCAACAGAAGTTTTGATGTGTTTTAGATTATTACTGTTCACGAACATTGAGCATTGAATGTTCATTTACCTTTTGTAAGAGGAGTTTTTGTAATAAAATTGAGTTAAAACTGCAAAAGTCATGTTTTTTATTTCTTTATCAAACACAATCATTTTCCCCTAAAAAATCTTTTGTATCCCAATAGCCAGTTTTCCTTTATACACACCGTCATTCTGAAATGTAAATTTAGTGTTGTTGATACACTATTATATATTGAATTAGATTGTTTATAAATTCTTTAACATGTTTATATAGTTGCCTTAGCAGCTATCTGAAATAAAACAAGTTTACTTTTATTTTTATTTATATATGTATATATATATATGTATGTATGTATGTATATGTGTGTGTGTGTGTGTGTGTGTGTATATGTGTGTATATGTATGTATGTATGTACAGGGGTTGGACAGTGAAACTGAAACACCTGGGTTTAGACCACAATTAGTATGTTGTTTGGCCTCCTTTTGCAGCCAATACAGCATTATTTCATCTTGGGAATGATAAATACAAGTCCTGCACGGTAGCCAGAAGGATTTTGAGCCATTCCTTTCGCAGAACAGTGGCCAGGTCACTATGTGATGTTGGTGTATGAAAACATTTCCTGACTCGCTCCTCCAAAACACCCCAAAGTGGCTCAATAATATTCAGATCTGGTGACTGTGCAGGCCATGGGAGATGTTTAACTTTACTTTCATGTTCATCAAATCACTCTTGTCACCAGTCTTGCTGTGTGTATTGGTGCATTATCATCCTAATACACGGCACCACCTTCAGGGTACAATGTTTGAGCTATTGGGTGCACAAAGTCAACCTTCACACTCTGCTCTTATTGGTGGAATGTGCGATCAGTAAAGACTGGCCACCAGGCTGCATAAATATAGCCATGAAACCTCCAACACTATATTGGCCAGTGTTTCAGTTTCTTTGTCCAACCCCTGTATATGTATGTGTGTGTGTGTGTGTACTTATTTTTGTGTAATTTAAGTTAATGTTTATTTTAATGTTTTTTTTCTTCACTGATTTTTAGTTTTAGTTATTTTAGTACTTGTAGTACTAGGTTTTTTTTTTTATGGTTTTAGTTTTAGCTAATGGTAATATCCGTGTCTTGTAAACTGTGAACTTGAGCACACGTCTGAGCGTAGATCACATGAATGTGTTGGTTGTGTAACTCGTGAAAGACGTCCATTCTCGTGCGTCTGTCTCCAGCTCTCCTGAGCGCTGCTAGAGCTGTGACTGACTGCTGAAAACTCAACTTCATCAGCTTCATCAGGGTCTTTGGCGTCTGTCAGCAGGAACTCCAGGAAACATTAACAGAGCTTTCAACAAGAATTTATTACGCAACTCAACAGTCACTCCCAGTAAGTCCTTTCATTTTCATACGTTCAAGACTAACAGTGTTTGATCAGTAACAACAGGATGAGTTAAATGTATTGGAAATTTAATATAGATTTGAAATGTTTTATGTGTCACATTTCATCAGCTTGAAGAATGTTTATTGTAAATGGTCTCATTAAAAGCTGAACATTTAAAACAAAAGCACAGAAGATTGCGCCACTCCAGAGCGGAACGTACTGACACAGCAGCATGAGACTAATGGTGTGATTTCCTCAAACAAGCCACTGGTTTTATTGTTGGTTATTATAGTAGACAGACAGCGTGCTGGTCACATGCCTTCTGGTTTATCAAAAAGCACATTTTTCGAAACTACTTTTTTTCCCCATTATTTAAAAAAAAAAACTGTCTTTGATGTTTTCAAACTAAACTTTAGATCCACGAAGAACATTTAACATTAAGATTTAACGATTTCTAGTCGTCACATACAGGATGTAACTGAAATGTAAACCTGATCAGCTTTTAAATTAAATATAATTAGTAGTGTTTTTTTTTGTGGAAGTCCACATTTTCTATGCCATTGCTGTAAATGTGTATGGAGTTTTATTCATTGTCATTTAAGTAAAAAACAGAAATCACAAGAAAACTATTGCACAAATTACACTTCTGATCCTGGACTACAAAACCAAGCTGAATAAATAAGCTTTCCATTGATGTATAGTTTATGATAGGACAATATTTGGCTGAGATACAGCTATTTGAATATCTGAAATCTGAGGGTGCAAAAAATCTAAATATTGAGAAAATCACCTTTAAAGTTGTCCAAATGAGGTTCTTAGCAATGCATATTACTAATCAAAAATTGTTTTTATATATTTACGGTAGGAAATGTATAAAATATCTTCATAGAACATGCTGTTTACTTGGTATTCTAATGATTTAATTATCGATGAAATCGATAATAATCGATAATTTTGACCCATACAATGTATTTTTGGCTATTGCTACAAATGTACCCATATGACTTATAACTGGTTTTGTGATTTAGGGTCACATCTTGCGAGTTTGCTGCAAATACATCACACTATTATTATCATCAAAAGAAAATAACTTTTTTGAACTGTAGAAAAACAAAGATATATTTCCAGGTTTTTTTTAAATCTTTTTTTAATCACATTTTTTAAATCTTTAAAAGATCAAAGGTTTCTCAACGGAACAAGCCAAGGCTTTATTAAACTCTTTAAAATAAGGTTCAGTTTGAAGAAATGATGAACAATGCTTATAAAGTATTTATATTAATATAACCTGTATTTTAAACATTTACGAACACACTTTTTAAATCAGAAGTTGTATAGTTAGTTAATGCACTGTTGCAACAACTGTATTTTTATCCATCAAATGAGATGCTGCATCACCATCAAGGTTGCAGGAAAAGTTGCTCATGTTTGTGTTGTGAGGCCTAATGTAGTTCCTGATCGTTTTTTCAAAGCTGGTTTCTCCAGTCAGTGCTTCCCTAGTTGCTCTGAAGGAATTTGGTAACCTCTTCAAATTTTAGTGAGATGAGTGTGTCAGTAAGCGTTACATCCAGATGCAGGAGATGTTTGCAGAAGAATGAGACTCTGAAGCAGCTGAAACTTTAAGGGAGAAGTCCACTTCCAAAACAAAGATTCACATATAATGTACTCGAACATCTTGTCATCCAAGATGTTTGTCTTTCTTTCATCAGCCGTAAAGAAATTGTTTTTTGAGGGAAACATGAACATGAAAGTTTGAACTTCCAAAATGCAGTGACTTCAAACGATCCCAAATGTGGTTGTAAACAATCCCAGCCGAGAAAGAAGGGTCATATCTAGCGTAATGATGTTATTTAAAAAAAAAAAAAATACAATTTAAATACTTTTTAATCTCATACCCTAACTGTCATGAACTGGAACAAAAACTGTTCAGGCAGAATAGTACAAGACGAGTGTTTTACATTATATATAAATATATAAATTGTATTATTTTTATGAAAATCGATGGAAGTGGACTTCTCCTTTAAAGGAATAGTTCACCCAAACTCATAATTTTCTGAAAATGTACTCAATCTCAGGCCATCTAAGTTGTAGTTTGTTCAAAAAATTTGGACAAATGTAGCACTGCATCATTTGCTCACCAGTGGATCCTCTGCAGTGAATGGGTGCCGTCAGAATGAGAGTCCAAACAGCTGATAAAAACATCACAATAATCCACAAGTAATCCACACCACTCCAGTCCATCAATTAATGTCTTGTGAATCCAAAAGCTGTCTTTAAGAAACAAATCCATCCTTAAGAAATTTTTAACTTCAAGCCATTGCTTATGGACAAAATATGTGTTCATAATCCATAATAACGCTTCCTCCAGTGGAAAAAAACTCTATCTCCTGCTGTCTCTCACATCAAAATCCACCCACATATTATTTAGAGCTGTTTAGGACTGATTTGGCTTGTAAACAGTGCTTGAGCTGTGCAGATTTCTCTCCTGATTCAGAGGGATATGACCAGAAGCAAAGGTCTGAAGTTTTACACAACTTAATGATGGATTTGTTTCTTACAAACACACAGCTGAGTGGTGTGGATTATTGTGATGTTTTTATCAGCTGTTTAGACTCATTCCGACATGCGGAGGATCCACTGGTGGGTAAGTGATGGAATGACACATTTTTTCCACATCTGATGAAGAAACAAACTCATCTGCATTTTGAGTGACTTGAGGGTGAGTATATTTTCAACAAATTTTCATTTTCATGATCTCACTATTTTCTAATTACTGCTCTCATTAGCACCAAAACTCTATTGCAGAGATATATTAATATTCTGAAGGCAGGATTGCGTTAGCATCCTAATTAAAAACCAAATTCTTTCTCCGGAGAACAGCACTGCTTGGTAAAGTTTATGCACTGACTTTGAGGAAAAAAAACAGGGGAGAAGTGTGTGAAAGAAATGTTAAAAAGCTGTGTGTTTGTATTTCCTGCAGTAGAGGATGTCGTGTGGCGCGTGTTTCTGGGGCGTCGTCTGGCTGCTGGTGCTGCTGATTATCGGTTGGCCCTTGAGCATTATGCTGGGGGGTCTGTACGGCCTCATCGCCCCTCTCACCGTCTGCCTCGGTCTGGACCGGCTGGCCGACCTGCTGATGGAAGGGGCAAATCTGGGCCGGAAGTGTGCCCACAACATGAGGCACGGCAAAGCGCTCTGCTGAGACCACGAGCCCTTCAGCTCACTGCCAAGAAGTCCTCAAAGTTTTCATCTATTTTCACTTTTTTGACAGTTTACAGTGCCTTTGATTCTCTGTGACTAGAACATGACGCTTCCCTAAAGCCTTAGTGACACTTTCTTGCTTCCTCTCTGTATCTGTTACTCTTCGGCTGGTTGAATATGAAAAATTAAAATATTCTTTCAGTATTCTGGTACTGGTGTATATTCACAACCTTGAAATGCATGTGTAGTTATATTAAGATGAGTTTGCAGAAGGGTTTTTTTCCATCTATTTTTTTTTCCATTTAGTTTAACATGAACTAAAATAACCTTTTTGGGAAAACATTTGTGGAATGGTTTCCATATCTTGGACTTCTATTATGCCCTCGAGTTTGAACTTCCAAAATGTAGTTTAAATGCAGCTTCAAAGGGCTCTAAACGATCCCAGCCAAGGAATTAAGGGTCTTATCTAGCGAAACGATTGGTTATTTTCAGAGGTGGAAAGTAACGAATTACATTTACTCGCGTTACTGTAATTGAGTAGCTTTTTTGTGTACTTCTACTTTTTAAATTTTTTTTTTGTTTTTTTTTTATCTTTAACTCATGTATAGTTTGTTTTAAGTATTGTACTTCGCTACATTTTAAAACACATAAAAAAATCGCTCCCTGGAAAAGAAAACAGAAAAATAACCTGGCGCTAAAATCACAAGAAAGATGCAGACGGACAAGACGGGCGTTATGGTGCAGACCCAGCTGAAAACGAAACCCTGTCATATTCTGCTGAAGTTGAACTCGAAGAAAATGAAGTGAACGCCTTGCCATGTTTATGCTCTGCTATGCAGTGTACAAAATTAGCAGTTTATAAAATCTGGACATCAACCCGTCACAAGCATGTACAGGTAAGGTAAATAAATCGTTGCATTGGTGGTTAAAATTAAGCTTTGATAGTTTAGCAAAAGGTTTTGCACAAGTTAGCCAACACGACAGCGGTACAGGGTGTGTGAGATATATCGTAATTGTTGTTGTGCAATTTGACATTGAGTATTTAGCAAAAACCAAACAAAACACTTTAACAGAACTTAAGTCTAGTAGATTAGACTAGTGCGCGCGCATTTAGAGTGCGTTCTTTCACTGCGTGAAGATATAGGGACAGAAAGTGTATATATTTATATCATTTCATATAGTAAATCAATATCACGTAAAGAGCGACGTTTTTTCTGCAAAAATCACCATGATTACATATAGATTATTATTATTATTATTATTATTATTTATTTATTTATTTATTTATTTATTATTATTATTTTTTTTACAGCAGTTCAATAAACAAGAAGTTAATTAAGAGACTTGCCTTTTAGACATAATAATTCCAAATAATACCAAACACAGCCACCATAGCACAGTTTTGCGTCTCTTTGCAACATGATGGTTTTTGTTCCTGAATGAATCAACTGTTTAAATGATTCAGTTTAATCGCAATGACTTACTTAAACTTGGCGGTTTTGATTTCTCATTTAAACTGTCTTGAATATATATATATGTGTATATATATATATATATATAGATATATATTCAAGATATATATATTTATATTTATATAATATCAAATATGAGTATTCAACATTTTATGTCTTATTAAATGCATTCATGACCTGCATTAAACAGTTTGTGAATATATCTAAATGCCACTTTAGAAAAAGCTTCTGTGTTTCCTCTGCATTGCAAAGATGACTTTTGTTGATACTGATTTAATTTGCCTGGTAACAGCCCAAATGTTTATTATTCTAAATAATCGATTGCTTTAATTAAAAACAAATAGTTTGAGATTTGTAGGCCTATCCCAGGGCTGTCTAGCTCAGTTTCTTATAGTTCCAACCCTGCTCCAACACGCATACCATGTAGTTTTCAAATAAGCCTAAATGATTAGATTAGCTGGATCAGATGTGTTTAATTAGGGATATATCTAAACCAGAGGTGCCCAACCTTGTTCCTGGAGATCGACCTTCCTACAGAGTTTAGTTCCAACCCTAATCAAACCTGTCTGTAATTATCAAGTGCTCCTTCAGATCCTAATTAGCTGGTTCAGGTGTGTTTGGTCAGGGTTGGAGCTGAACTCTGCAGGAAGATCTCCAGGACCAGGGTTGAGCACCCCTGACCTAAACTGTGCAGCGCTGTGGCCCTCCAGGAACTGACACCCTTGGCCAATCCCATTTTTGCTCCCCTCCCGCTGTTAAAATGTAACTGAGTCATTTTTTAGTTTGAGTAAATTTTAAATGAGCTACTTTTTACTTTTACTTGAGTAGATTTTTAGACTGGTACTTTTACTTGTACTTAAGTAAAATTTCATTAATGTAATGGTACTTTTACTTAAGTAGAATATTTTTGTACTCCAAATTATTATTATTATTATTATTTTGAAATTTCAGACTGTTTTGCTAGATAAGACCCTTCTTTCTTGGCTGGGATCGTTTAGAGCCCTTTGAATCTGCATTTAAACTACATTTTGGAAGTTCAAACTGGCGGGCACCACTGAAGTCCACTATATGGAGAAAATTTCTGAAATGTTTTCCTCAAAAAACATAATTTCTTTACAACTGAAGAAAGAAAGACAAGAACATCTTGGATGTCAGTGGGGTAAGTAAATTATCTGTAAATGCTTGTTTTGGAAGTGAACAACTTCTTTAAAATAAGCTATATTATTCATGCCAGGCCTGTCGTTGTAAAGAAGCACATGCATCTGTGCACATAGCTATCCACCTTATTTTGCCCGTAAGACTGGGTACGGCCATTTGTAAATCAGTCTCATCCGCATCCAGCTATTTTTAGCTGTACAAAACAGCTTGTTTTGTTGCTTGATATTGCAAACTGGTGTGTCTTACCATATAATTTGAATGTATTATATTAATTATGAACACACTGGTTTGTAGTGTAAACAGTTTTACCATTTACAGTACATTGTAATTCTTCTCTGTATTTCCCTATAGCGACTAATGAACTGAAAGTCTTGCCTATAAGATTACTCCCACTTTAAAGAAAAAGTTGGATAGACTGAACACATAACACTGGCATGCGCATGACATCACCATCAAATTCACATTTTTCAGTATCATAGAGATGATAATGACACCCTTTTCAAAAACGCTCACTTTTTCAAAAGTTTCCTTTTTTTCAGGCTCCAAAATGCTGTTGTCATGTAGATGAATAGCCAAAAAAAAGGCTCTTTTGTTTTTAACTTGAGAACTGTATCATGTAAACACCCCCAAAAAGTTTAATTAGTTAAAAATATTTTTTAAAATAAATAAATAAATAAAAACGACAAAAACAACAAAACTACTGAAACAAAATGACTTTGAATCTAAAATAGCACTGATCTACCAAAGAAAAGTGTCTACATGAAATCTGTGATTTGCACAACATGCATGCTCTAAATACAGCAGACATTTTGAGTTTCTGGTGTTTCTAACTAGGAAAATATGAATCTCCTGTGTGTTGTTATCGAATTCATAGCTGCTAAAAAATGATGAAAGATGATTTTATTAATGATTCAGTAAATATCTGATTATGTTGATTAGAAATCAAACTGCAAAACTTTGTAGACTGATATGTAAGAAGTGAATGATGCTCTAAGAGCAGGTTGTTTTAGGAAGGATGTGTGATGATGAAATGGTACAATTGTGTTGAGAATAGCGATCATCTCTGATGAATATTACAGTGGAAATGTTGCTATTTTAAAATCCAGTGGCAGGTTATGGGACATGTTTAGTCTCATGTCTGACGAATCAGAGCTCACTTTCATCTAGAGGTTCAGGATATGAGAGGAAATGTGAGTTCACACAGGATTGTGCTGAGTTTGGATGGAGGCCGTAACTAGAGACTGACGGTGGTGTCAGATTAGAGAGACTTCAGGAACCGTCAGGAACTGCAGAGCCACGCGATGTAACCAGAGAAACCTTCAGAGCTCCAGCAGCTCATTCAGTGCTGCCCTCTGCAGGACCACAGTCATACTGATCTATCTATCTATCTATCTGTCTGTCTATCATTCTGTCTGTCGCTCTGTCTGTTGTTCTATCCTTGTATTCTTCCATCTGTCGGTCTGTTCATTAACAATAAATAAAACCCAGCTTGTTCTTTGTAGATTGTTAATACAGTGATGGCCACACAAGACCCAGTTCCTCTGTCTGTGCACCGCCTCTCTCTCTCTCTCCCTTTTCTCTGTCTTTCTGTCTTTTCCTCCCAGCAGTCCTGAGGGGAACCTTCACCAGCCAAAATTGCCTGGTTTAAATTTCAAGTTTGTGCTGGCAGCACAGGCCATACACACAGGGCTGCCTCGCAGCGTGTGGTGGAGGAAGCACATTTGACAGCCGCTGTGGTTGGACTCGGCCTCTAAATATTTCATTTGTGTGTGAGATCAAGGATGGAAAAAGGCCTGAATGCCTCGCTGTGCCTTCTGCCATATGTGATGAGCCCCACACTGCTTTTCCCATTTAACCCTCACAGATACACAACAAGCCTCTGTGTGTGTATATGGATTCATGTCCATTTACTTAAAAATAATTTAAAGTTTGTTATTGCATTTGTATTATTCAGCAATGACTGTTTGAAAAAGGCCAGCATTTTGGGATATTTGATTAGCTGATTTCACTGATATATGAACAAAGCAAATCACTCTGAATGATACTTTTTTCTTAGCTAGTAGCATACTGATCTAGTTCATCACCATTTTTCGTGCACAGTCAGTTGTTTCACTAAATATTCCAGGCAGATTCATGATGTGAGCAGCCTGGTCTCTCTCATGCTGAACTGGTCATCTCTCCCTTTTGCTGATGTCAGAATGGGACTGGTGTTGAAACCTGACATTTTTATTTTAGTAGGGAAAATCTAATCGCCTGTCTTCTTGGGCTGGTCTGATTTTGCAAGCTTTGTACAAAGATCCATCATTATTGGCATTTGCAAATAAATCAATGTTGTTCGGCCATCAGCATGACAATGGTGAGCGTTTGGGATGGGACTATCTGTTTGTGTGGCTGGTGGATGAGTGTTTCTAGGAAACCTGTTTGAAAACAGTTATCATTTTTGTTGCCCCATTTGCTGTGTCACTTGTACTTGCAGACTTCACTTGAACCTGTTTTGCTTGAACTGTCTCCATTTTTCCTACTAAAATCACTCAAATAAAACTGCAGAATTGCATGTTGATGGAAGGTCATTCAAAATATCCTAATCTCACAAGCTACCAGAATTTTTAGTAGATGCTATTACCACAATTACAATATAAAATGTGTATTCAAATATTTTAGATGGCAATGCAAATGCCTTTTAACTAACCATTTGTGACCTTGGACCTCAAAACCAGTCATAAGGGTCTTTTTTTTTTTTTAATTGAGATATAGACATAATCTGAAAGCTGAATAAAGAAGCTTTCCATTGATGTATGGTTTGTTAGGACAATACACTGTAAAAAAAAAAACAATAAATAATAAAAATAAATAAATAAATAAAAAAAACTTAAAAAAAAAAAGTTGTTTTAACTTAAAAAAAGTGTTTATGCTGCCTTAAAATTTTAAGTTTAGTCAACATGAAATGGTAAGTTGTACTACATGAAAATGTGAATGTTTGAGTTGAGTAAACTTAAAATTTTAAGGCAGCACAAACACACTCTAAAAAGTGATAAGTTGACTTAACTTACAAAAATTGAGGAAACCAGTTGCCTCAAAATTAAGTAAATAATGCTTAAAAAATAATTTGACTTGACAGTTCACTTATTTTTTTTAATTATTATTTACTAAATAATTTTAAGGCAACAAGTTTTTTAATTTTTTTTTTTAAGTTAAGTCAACTAATCACTTTTTACAGTGTACTTTTTTATGTTGTTAAAATCTAAATATTGAGAAAATCACCTTTAAAGTTGTCCAAATGAATTAAGTTGTATATTACTAATCAAAAACTTTGATGTATTTATGGCAGTAAATTTATCTTCATGGAACATGATCTTTACTTAATATCCTAATGATTTTTGGCATAAAAGAATTGTTCATTTTGACTCATACAATGTATTGTTGGCTGTTGCTACAAATATACCCGTGCTACCTAAGACCAGGGTCACATTTTGTGTTCAACAAGTATCCTATCAATAGAAGTGGTATACCTACTTTCGAGACTTAAGGTGATAATTAAGAAATTCTTAAAAAAAAGGAAGACATAAAATATTTGCCATTGTTGTCAAAGTGAACAAATATGTGACCAAACATTTTTGGGGACACTGTAGTCTCTTAATATAGTCCAAGTGCTAAAAAGATGGTTTGGCAGAACTGCGCATGTCTACGTCGTTCGATGGGCGGGGCCACAAGTGTCTTTACTTAAACAGAGGATCAGCTGACACGTTCACCTCACTGTATCCAGAGCAAGATCGCTGCTGCTACATGTGAACAGGGCGGAGCTGAAGGTCCTCACTGTACTCAAGGACATTTGCTCTCTAACAGCTGTGTCGTCTTTCAAAATATACAGCAACAAGTATGAGACTCCAGTCCCCCATATAAAAAACGTGGAGGTCACCTCCGCTCTTCTCACCATGACATGAGTTCACCATCACCGGACCGAATCCGGCTTCACTCCCAGCGTATGAGCATCACACATATGAAAACCGCGCATTTTGGCAGCTCAAGATAAAGCCCCATATGACGCAGCAGGGCTCTCCACGGCACTGATGCCATATTAAAGCCCGCCGCCCTCCACCCACACCATCAATCTGATGTGGAGATCGAAGATAGGAGGGCTCACATGACTCCACTCCAGACTGGAAGACGAGGAGAAGTGTGGCATCTTCCAGCATCAGCACTGCCACAGCTGGCGCAGCTCATCCATGCGTTCAACCGATAACGGCGGACAGTAAGAGGAAATATTCACGCTTTTCCCTGGATTTGGAGCAGAGTCTGCGGATGAGCAACGATGGGGGAATGGACCATACTAGAGAGGCTCTTGGAGGCTGCTGTCCAGCAGCACTCCACTATGATCGGAAGGTAAGAGCTAATGTCAGTGCATCTGACGCCGAGATTCAGCTCGTTTCAAGCTTTGGAGAGAAAAAAAAATACGATTTTTAATCCTTACCAACGGGCGTAGTCGCCCATTTTACTCTTCAAAATGCAGTATAAAATAAGGATAACAAACAAACATGACATATACTAAAAAATATTTGCGTAGTAAACATGAAAAATTTAATGCAATCCCTTGTTAACGCGGCTGGACAGCACCCTTTAGTTTAAACGACACTGAACCGGTTTTATATTGACACCTTTATTTTTTATGATGTATTTAACCATTTTTGCTTTATTTAAAGCCATTTGAACGCAGAGTGCTGCTTCTTGCCAGGTGTGCACAAAAAAGGCGTTACCGCCTATTTCACCCATTCAAATACCGTAGAAAACAGAATTAAACGCGTCTATCTAAACCCTGTACATAACACGTTGGTAAAATATCACATTATTGAACGACAGTAAAATGTGACTGAAATGCGTCGTTTATTGATTGCGAACGCACCTGTATTTATTCAGCTCCCACTCTTAAGTAGTCAATCTGCCACTTACACATTTATTTGTATCGGTTTATTTTATTGCTTTATTTAGAGCCACCTTTTGAGGCAAAGTGGTGCTTTTTGCCAACTGTGCGCAAAAAAAAACAAACAAACACTCATTTATGCACAAGAGAAAATGAACACCAAGACATATTACGTAGTGTATGTGTATGTAAAAAAATAAAGCGGAATGTAAAGCTAAATTAAAAGCATTCAGTGGTTGAGAATGCAGCACATTTTCAGCACTGGCCATCATTCTACCCTTATTAGTGAACTTTTTCGATTTAAATTTGTGTTTGTTTTGTATTCCATGTGTTGCTTTGTAAAACACTGTGTTCAAATTCGCAAAAATACAGCATCAAACGTGACATCCACTAAGGACCATCTGCATAATCCATATGCAGCATTCAGTGATAGCGAAATGAAGCGCAGCCCGGTTTCAGCACCGGACAGCTCCCTGCAGCTCGTATATTGACACATTTATTTTTCTGTGTGCTTGTTTATTAGGATCCTGCTCACTGTGGTGGTGATCTTCCGGATCCTAATCGTGGCTATAGTGGGAGAGACAGTGTATGATGACGAGCAGACCATGTTTGTCTGTAACGCCTTACAGCCGGGCTGTAACCAGGCGTGCTACGATAAAGCATTCCCTATATCGCACATCAGATATTGGGTTTTCCAGATCATAATGGTCTGCACGCCGAGTCTGTGTTTCATCACGTACTCGGTGCATCAGTCAGCCAAGCAGAAGGAGCGACGTTACTCCACCGCCACCGTCCTCCTCACGCTGGATAATAAGGAGCAGGATTCCCTGAAACGAGAGGAGGCCAAGAACCAAAAGATCAAGAACACCATCATGAACGGAGTACTGCAGAACACGGAGAACTCCACCAAAGAAGCCGAGCCCGACTGCCTGGAGGCCAAAGAGCTGGCCAGCTCGGGCACGAAACCGGCCAAGTCCAAAATGCGGCGGCAGGAGGGCATTTCCAGGTTTTACATCATTCAGGTGGTGTTCAGAAACGCTCTGGAAATCGGCTTTCTGGTGGGCCAGTATTTCTTGTACGGATTCAACGTGCCCGCCGTGTACGAGTGCGATCGATACCCGTGCATCAAAGAGGTGGAGTGTTACGTGTCCCGACCCACGGAGAAAACCGTGTTCCTCGTCTTCATGTTCGCGGTGAGTGGCTTTTGCGTGGTCCTCAATCTGGCCGAGCTCAATCACTTGGGCTGGAGGAAGATCAAAACGGCCGTGAGGGGCGTGCGGGCCCGCAGGAAGTCCATCTACGAGATCCGGAACAAGGATTTGCCCCGGATGAGTATGCCCAATTTCGGCCGCACTCAGTCCAGTGACTCCGCCTACGTGTAACGGGTGCGGAACGCCAAACCCGAAGCCCGCTCGCCGCCGGTGGACGAGTCCCGTCGCCACGTAAGGTTCATGAATTGCAAGAACACGGGGTAGGACTTTTTTGTTACTGTTTTAAAGACTCCATTGGCAACCGTGGACGACCAACACGTTTGTAAAGCGGTTCACTACTGTATAATGCAACTTTTTAGCAACGTTTGTACTCTGAGACGTACACAAAGAGCAAATGCTGATACCTGAATGCGTATTGCCTCTCTAGAAGCTGCGGTGACACTTGACATGCCACTGTCCGTGTCGCACTCAATGCATGCTTATATGATTCATTTACAGTAAACTACAAAGCGGCTCCACGACAACTGCTGTGACACGAGCGCTGACATGTGAAGTGTGACCGAACAAGCTGCTCTACTGTACTTGAAGGGAGTAAATGCGTCTTGCACTAAAAAGTGAACGTGATGCTGACATAATATCGCACATCGGGAGAGTCTCGACACACCATTCATGTATCAAACACTATCGCTTCTGCTACCGTTTCTTTTTCGTTTTTGGTTGCCTGTACTGCACCATTGACCTTAACGTAGGCTGTGTGATGAGCTCCATTGCAAATGTGCTGTCGTGTCCGTGTGTGAGCGCGTGTGTGTGTGTGTGTGTGTGTGTGAGCAGGGGTGAATCTGCTGCAAACGCTTAAAGTCTGTGATGATGATAATTTCCTTAATTTCAACACCAAAGCGCCCTCTGCTTTCATTTGTGACGTGTTTTTTTCGCGCTTAAGTGTAATCAAGTGCCATACTTGTATATAAATATATGCATATATACATATAAAAATCTATTCTGAAGAATATAACCATATCCATAAAGCAGATTTATTGCTTGAATTATGCTTACTGCGTCCAGACTTGCTTTAGCTCTACTCGTTGTAAATGAACTGAAAATGGCATAATGCATTCTTCCTCCTCTTTCATTTCGAAAAATGGCCAGATGGGAATAAAGCGCTGGCCTTTTTCTACACAGGACAGCGACCTTTTCTTGCCAACAAATGACAGAACAATGTTCCAGCAATGTTTCGTGCTCCGGTGCTGGTTTTTCACCCAGCACTTCCAGCAATATTTGTAAGCCGAGTAGTTTGTTTTGGGATTCGTGTACTGTAAAGTCGAAGAGCCCACGCCTGCGTTATCTCTTCCACTCTCGACGACAATGCAAGCGTGTCCAAGCAGGAGTGTGCGCTTTCATTATAAACTGGTTGAAGGCCTTGTCCAGACACACAATCCGGTGCATTATCGTTTATTGTCTGATCATTAAGATGTCATTTTGTTTCTCCTCTTTGAATGGTTCTTTATGATTATGCCACCATATATTTATGACAAGCAAACGCGTGCACAGAGAGGAGACGTTCTCTGCATTTCTGAGCTTGAAGGGAAAGTATTGCATGTTTAAGAACTTATATTCAAGAGAATCTGGACCATTTCAGGGGGACATGAAATCTATGCGGCATTTGCTCGAGTATTGATACGTCACCCCACCCCCCATACGGGCGCTTGAGAACTGACAGGTCTTGAAGGTCACCGAGGATAAAGAAGCATTCGGGACGGGCCGTCTCGGATCAAACCTGACGGGACACCCCTCGGGAGGATGGACATTTGGTGTTATGAGAAGGGGTGGGCGGTGGGGACGGGAACAAAAAATTGGCTTGGCTGTACGGTGCAATCTTCCCTTTTCTCTCAGTAATTCCTCTCTCCTTGGATAAGCATTCCAGGACTCCTGAGATTTTTACAACTTTGTGGTCCTTACTGAGAAACGAAAGACCAGAGCCGAAGGACTGTACTGGACCTGACAGGGCAAAGCTTTAATAAAACATGAACTCGTATCTCTCTTGCCTTATACGTACTGCAGTCTCCCCTCCCTCCCTCCTTCCCTCCCTCTCTCCCTCTCTCTCTCTCTCTCCCCTCACCGCCTCTCATTCTCTCCCGTGCATTTTCTGCAAGAGCCAACCTGGTGTTTTTACAGCTCCTTCTAAATGACAAAATGATTGGGTTATGTATGAATGTAATTCTGCATGCTGTGATGTGTCATACATCATGTGAGAGGTTAGGCGATGCGGTCGCATTCACGTGTGCTGCAAACCCACAGGCGGAGAGACTCTTGAGATGCATTGTGCACGCTGAGATGTCTCCACTGCAGTTTAAACCAACAAAAAAATGTCTTGTTTGCAGGCCTGAGATGACCAAACACATTAGCATGGGATGCCATTACTGCAGGTACACAAATGAAGAGATCTGTCAGTCCTTTTTTTCCTGTTTTCAGGAGGCGATTCTCCCCGGAGCTTCATCATCCGAGAGCAAACGACGGTATGAGCGTGTAATGTCGCAGTACCTCATATACATTGTAATTTTATCCTGATCGATTTGCATATTGATAACAAGGGCCTTGCATGTAGTGAACGCAGAAAACGCCGGGCTGTTCCTTTCTGAGCCTCCAGTCCTTGTGGTTTTGAGGATGTGTAAACTGAATGAAATGAAGATGGATGATATACTGTGAATTAAATCCACTTCTTTACAAAGATGGTGATATAAGTGATGGGCCTGATCTTTTGTTTTCTTTCTGCGCACACACACAGATACACGCACACTCACTCATGCCGCTCCTCTGAGATTTCATTGAACTGCAGTGTCCTGGAAGGGCTGCGCAGAAACTCTGCAATGCACAACTGCTCTCACCTGCACATCACTGAACATGGGCACTGGAAATCTCTTCAGTGTGTACGCTTTGTGTGTGTCTATGTTCGTTTGGATACAGAAAAGTAGCACAAATGTCAAAGGATGATCTCATTTAACGACTGTTAAACCGGGTGATGGGTCCGTATATTATTAGTGTATATTAGTGTTTGTCAAAGTATTGTGTAATTCATTTGATGTTGATAGGTTTCCAAAGTAAACAAAAAGAGCTATTAATAAAAAGAAATATCTCATTTAAAATACACATCCATTCTATTATTGTTCTTTTGTTAATTAATGAAAACATTTCTGATGTACTTTTGGTTATCACTGACAAGATCTGGACGTATTGTTTCTAGGTTTTGACCAGCATTTTGTTTCACTACCCAGCAAATCAGCTAATTTCTCAGTCAGAATGACCTGTCTTTCTGTATTTTAATTTTGCATGTATAAAAACAATCAAATTATTGTGTAATATGAGCATGTAATCAAATATGACACTGTCCTTTTGCTCACTTTGCTTCTTAATTATAATTATTTAGTTAAATTGTCTCTCACTCTTAAAAATAACATTTCTTTATTGGCATTGATGGTTCCATAAAGAACTTTTAACATCCACTGAAAGATTCCATGTATTCCAAAGATTCTATTTATTTAATACTGAAAAAAGGTTCCTCAGATTATTAAAATGTTTTTTTTTTTCTTAACTTATTGCTGAAAGGTTCTCTGGGTTACCAAAAATAGTTCTTCTTTGCCATCACTCTGGAAAAAAAAAACTTTGAAACCTTGATTTATAAGAGTGGTTTTAATAAGAAAGGTTTATGTAAAAATACCCCAAAATGACTGACACCATAGTATGATAGCACTTTAATCCAAATAAGCCGAAGGCCACCAAATATATGCAACACAAAGACGTTGGTTGATGTTTTATCCTTGTCAGAACATGATGAAAACACATTTTCATTATGGATCCGTTCAGGATCACAGCTTCGTGGCTTAACCTGACCGCATCTGACTCTAGTGTGATGAAAGCAATTACTCTGAGAGCTTCAACACACACACACACACACACACACACACACCTGCACAGTGAGGTGAAGCCTGTCAGTCTACACTAACAGTAGCAATGGAAACATTTCATTACGTGAAAACTATAAGGGTTATTTATTGGATTTTTTGCGGTATCTTCATCTGAGCAATTAAATCCTAAAATGCTCTACTGATTGTGATCAAACACAATGACTGGTAAAAGGTGCACACTAATGCTGTAATTAACATGTAATACTGAAAATCAAGCTGATAGTTTCCAATTAGAGCCTGCTGAATTGACAAATCAATAATTTCCTTAGATGTTATCTATAAATTGTTGTAAACCAGAACAATCTCTCTTTCTCTCTCTCTCTCTCTCTCTCTCTCCCTCCCTACTGTCAGGTGAGGTGAGCAGCCCTCTTAGCCAGACCAATTGTTCATGATAAATGTATATGATACGCACCATTTACCAGCCAATAAAATTCACCGGATGACCAACCCGAATCACTAAAAAAGCTGTTCTCTGTCTAACAAGATTAGAGCCGGCCAAACAGACTGAGCAAGTGAAAAAAAGAAAGTGGTAATGGCAAATGGAAGAGAAAATGGGGGAAGAGGTAAAGAAATAATAAGTCTAAGCGTTTATACTGTACAGAGAGAAGCCATCTTGAAGAAGACACAGGGTTCATTTATGGTTCAGAACTGCCACAAAAATGGGAATCACTTTAACTTCTATGTACTTACATTTAAATTAAACAATATACATTGTACATATTTTGTACGTATGTGTTTTTATGATGTACTAACAATTTAAAAACACCTGCATATCCACCTTTGAGTGAGACTTCCAGTTCATTATCCGCTATAGGGAAATAATGAGAAGAATAACAACATGCAGTAAACTGTAAAACTGTTTGCACTACAAACATATGTCTGTTTATAATTAAGATAATACATTAAAATAATATGCTAAAATACACCAATTTGCAATATCAAGCAGCAAAACAAGCTGTTTTGTACAGCTAAAAATAGCTGGACGCGGATGAGACAGGAAGCCAGACCCATAAAATTTACAATTGACTAAGAAAAAGGTGGATAATTACATCTATAATTGATTTCTTATAGTTATCTATAATCAATAATACACTGTCGACCGTACCTCTACACTTTAACCAGCTACCTAACCATACCACCAGACTTTTGAAGTATACAGTAGTTAAAGACACCTAATATAAACTGGGATCCAAAAAAATGTAACATGAATGTTTGTCCTGTTGAGTTTATGTATCTGTAATAAAGATTGATTGATTGATTGGTCAAAGTTGTAATCTTTTAATGTCAAAAATGATCCTCCTAGCTAATTGGTTGGTTATCAGCTGTAAAAAAAAAAAATATTTAAAGAGATATTTAAAAAGCATTAATGTGAGTTTCACTGTAAAAAAAAAATCTTCTTCTTCTGTTACCTTAAAGAGCTATTTCTACCTGATTTAACCTAAAACTGATGTAAAGAGGTTGATTAAGTGGTGTTAAAAAAACAGTTTGTAATTCTGTAGCTGTAATAGGCAGCCACTGTTACACATATGTAACAGACCGTGTCAGCTACTTTTACACTTAAATACAATCTTGATACACTTTATTTTAAGTAGCTTATGTCTGTGTACTTACATTTTTAATTACGCTGTATGAAATGTGCAACACATATGTGACCCTGGACCACAAAACCAGCCATAAGGGTCCATTTTTTGAAACTGAGATTTATACATCATCTGAAACCTGAATAAATAAGCTTTCCATTGATGTATGGTTTGTTAGGATAGGAGAGATTGACTTTATGGAATCTGAGGGTGCAAAAAAATTTAAATCATTTTAAAGTTGTCCAAATGAAGTTCTTAATAATGCATATTACTAATCAAAAATTAAGTTTTGACATATTTACGGTAGGAAATTTCAAAACTATCTTCATGGAACATGATCTTTACTTAAATTCATAATGATTTTTGGCATAAAAGAAAAATCAATAATTTTGACCAATACAGTGTATTTTTGGCTACTGCTACAAATATACCAGTACTACTTATGACTGATTTTGTGGTCCAGGGTCACATATGTAACAGTCTTTTGGTCACATATGTAGCTGTGTAACAGACTCAGTTCATTACATATGTGTAACAGTGGCTGCCTATTACATCTACATAATTACATGTTCCATAATTTAGTTACATGGTCAGTACATTTTGTTTCATGTAAGTACAACGGCTACTACTAAGTAGTTAACTAGGTAATTACTCTGTATTATGACACCTTAGAATAAAGTGTTCTCAAATAAAGTGTAACCCCTTTTTTCACTGTAAAATACTAACCAGTTGTGAAAAATGTTAACACAGAAGTATTATTATTATTATTATTATTATTAAATTCCTTTTCCTTTTCGCTGTTTGATCCCTAGATTATTACATTTGCACCACAACTATTGCCAAACATGTCTGTGTTCTGTACCAAGGAATGTAACCTGCTTATTTATGAGAGGCTTCTTTAGATGTTATCATCTGTTTTGCACATACAGTACTTGTTCTCAGTGTATCTTAATCGTATTAAAACAATAGAACAGGAAATTCTTCATCATTGTATGGGGCTCTGACTGTAGCAATATATAGATCTGCCTTAATGAACCATTGTGATGTCACAAGTGGTTCTGAAAGTAAAAATCTCATCCGTTTTATTCATACAGAGACAATTACACATAAAACTCTCAAGACAGACCTAACATATGAGCTCTGAGGTTGTTCAGTGGTGATATGAGCTTCTGTAAAACCTAATATTTAATATCATGTTTAGATTAGCCCACAGTCTGGCAGAGAGATGCACTGGTCAGTGTTACCAGGAATGAAAATGGGCTTAGCAGTGGATTCTCACTGCCATCAGACACTGCAAATAACGTAATAATGTGGGTCTTCTTGCATTCTCAAACTAATATTTTTTTTATATACAGCTGAAAATTACATAACTGAGATCTTCAGCTCTGTCTCTGTTCTGATGCTCAGATAGAAACTGCACTGAGTTTTGTGAGTCTCAACTGGCTGCAAGCTGGTCTCTCTCAGAGCGAGCGCTGCAGTCACGTGACGGTGAGGAACAGCTGCAGCGGGACGGGACGGGAGCGGGGATGTCCTCTGCAGCGCTGCAGGGGTGTGAGAGGAGACGCTGGGTGTGACCGCATGCATCACTCAGGGCGTGGGCCGCATGGGTGTGGAAAATGTGTTTCGGACAATACATTTACAATACATCTTACCTTTAATTGAACAGTGTTGGATGCAGTTTATGCTACATGACAAAACATTATGGTAACACTTTACAATTAGGTTCAGTTTGTTAACCTTATTGTTTGTTATTAATGAACTACTATTTAACGTTAACAAATATGAATAAATACTGTAACAAATGTATTGTTGGTTAATATTAGTTAATGCGTAATCCAATACTAACTAAAGAGACCGTATTGTAAAGTGTTACCAAAACTTTTTCTTGACAGTGTCAGTAACATTTAAAACAATCATCGCTCCCTGCATTTCCCTTTGTAAGCCAGAATCATTTTAAGACGTGATGCTTGACTGAATTGTTTGCTCAGAGGAACGCTAATAGGTGTCCAGTTTGGCACAGCAGTTTATGGCACTGAACGCATTTCCCTCCTCCAGTATTGGATTGTGTTTTATGGTGTGATTCATTTCCCATCAGGCCTCCCTCCTCCCCGGCAGTTCAGGCTTGAATTTATGCAGGCCGCATCCCAGCGGTGGCACTATCAATCACCTGCAGCCCAGCACAGCTACATTTAACAAGAGCTGGGCTCTACACCAACGCTACGCTAACCCTCTGAACGCCTGACGCCAGACTCGCTTCTTTTTTACATATATTCTTTTAAGCAAATGATTATTTCCGGCATGGATTTCCCCTGAGGACGCTGCACACATCTGTGCCACAACCGCCATGAATATTTTGGAAAAAAATGATCACTCGCTTTTGTCATTTTTGTTGCTTCCCTTTGAAAAAGGATGATTATTGCGACACAAATGTTGAAAATGTACTAATACCTTATTTTGAAGTGGAATACATGAATATAAATAAAAGATTCAGAGTATTTTTATATAACCACAATTGAAAACAGCCACGGGAGTCAAGTTTTCTTCCAGCAGCTCTTCTGTTAAGCAGGAAAACTTTGACCTGTCTACACTTGCCCACATACTGTAACTTTACTCTTTTACATTGTTAAATTAACCAACCACTTAACTTGAATGTTATGACATTGGTACAGCCAAGCATGATACAGATAACAGCTAAAATATTTGACTCTAAATAAACAATTATGAATCAATATTTCATATACACAAATTATTTCTTTGGTATAATATATAAGCATGTAATAAGCAGTATTAAGTACAATCCACCGAACATGACAGGGTTTATTTTGCAATAATGATGCCTGACTGTACTTACATTTTCTATATTACAGCATCATTATGATGAGTCATAATGACAGGGGCAGTCATGGCCTGATGGTTAGAGAGTTGGGCTTGTAACCCAAAGGATGCTGATTCGATTCCTCCAGCAGGAATTGAAGGTGGGGATTGTGAATGAACAGCACTCTTTCCACCTTCAGTACCATGACTGAAATGCCCTTGAGCAAAGGCACCAAACCCCCAGTTGCTCCCCGGGTGCTGGAGCAATGGCTGCCCACTGCTCCGGGTGTGTGTGTGTGCGTGTGTTCACTTCTCACTGCTGTGTGTGTGCACTCATGATGGGTTAAATGCAGAGGACCAATTTCGAGTATGGGTCACCATACTTGACAATATGTCGTCACTTTCACTTTTTTTTCTTTCAAACAATACGAGTTAAAAGTAATATTTTACTGTATCACAATGTAAAATTATCAGCACATACTAAAGTACAAAAATCTACTGTGAATATTCAAATAATGCATACTTTTTCATTTTAATGAAGAAATTTTGAAATGAAAATGTTCTTAATTGTCAATGAGACATGCTTGAAAATTTGTGAACCCTTTAGAATTTTCTATATTTCTGCATAAATATAACGCCTTATAAATATAAGTCCTTAAAGTTGACAAAGAGAGTCCAATCAAACAAACAAGACAAACATATATACGTTGTCATTTAGTTATTGAGAAAAATAACCAGTGTTAAAAGGGGTCCTATTATGCTATGTTACAAAGTCTTGATTTTGTTTTGGGGGTGTACTAGAACATGCTTTTATGCTTGGTGGTTTGATAAAACACATTATTTTTAACATAATTTACATTATTACAATACACCTCTCCCAGCCTGGAACATAAGGCTTGATTAGTTCCGGGTTTAATAAAGGCCCGCCTTCCGAAAAACGAAATGTGTTGTGATTGGTTAGCTGTCCCACTGCATTGCGAAATAAAGCAAATAAAGCTTGGGTGTGCCAAGATAAATTTTAATATAACTCTGATTGCATTCATCTGAAAGAAGGAAGTCATATGGAGGGTGAGTAAATAATACACTACAGTAGTGTTGGGTCCTATCCTTAGCCTGCGAGATCTAATGTATTTAATTATTTACATACTTAGTTTCATTGCCCAAAACCAGCTCCAGCATAAGGCTAAAAGCAGCCTAACATTATCAAAGAACATCATCACTGATCAGCCTAGCCTATTCTAGTACAAGTTTATGCATTTAAAAAAAACAAAAACTTATAACTTGTGTTATAAGTGAATCTATCTACGTTGCATGATGAATAAATCTCTTACCACGCACTGCACACATCTGTGGCGCGTTACGCAACCGGAGTAGATCGCAGCTTCGGCATGAACACGTTCTCACTCCCAACTCGACACATTTTGATGCCTGGGCAGGACCCCTTTTGGCGTCACTTCTGGACACTCAGGGTACCCCTTTAGTGTCATTTTTCAACTTGCAGGGTCCTCCAGTACTTTACATAAGAAACATGATTTCTTATCATGATTGAATTCTTGTCATGATTGAATTATATATTGGGTAATAATATTGCTATTATTGCATACATGTTGGGGTGTGATTTTTATTTTTTTCAATCCAAACAGTTACAACAGTTTCATTTATATTACACTATTTACACATTTAACCCAACCCCTGTCCCTAAACCTAACCATTTGTCAACAAAACACAAGATATAACAGGCAGATACAACTATATCATAATTTATTCAAAAAGTATTAATATTCCAAGGGTTCCGAAGCAAAACGATTGATTTGTGAGAAGAATAAATCGCAGTCTCTCTCCACCGTCCTGTGTGCTGCTGCAGTCTGTCCGTGCGTGATTTAAAAAAAAAAAAGAAAGCTGCCAGAAGAAGCAAGCATTGGTTGTGAAATGCTATTGGCTCCTGGGTGTCTTGTGACCGATCAAGTCATGCTGTTGTGAAATGCCACTGGCTCTTATGTGTCTCGTGACCGACTGCATCATGCTAAAGTTCGGGAGTATCTTTTTGAATGAGATATGTGCCACATATATCTGTTATTCGCATAAGGATATCCTATGGCTTCAGAAGACTCGGAATGCAACAGGACTTGTTTGTAATAGTTTTATACTGCTTGTTTATGGTCAGTTTTTGCAATAAATACCTGTGAGTGAAGTGGGTTCAGAAGTGGGTAGGTTTAGGGTAGGGGTGGGGTTAGGTGCTCCAATGGAAGTATACATTTATATAAAGTAATTTCTATTTTTACAAACACATGCAAACCATTAAATTAAGACAAACAACTGAAAACAATGGAGGACCCTGTGCAGTGAAAAATTACGCTGACGGGGTACCCAGAGCGTCAAAAAGTGACGCCAAGGGGTCCTGACCAATTGTCAGTATGTGATGAGTTTCGACCCCCTGTACTGCACACGTCTGCGGCAAGTTACGGCTCTAAAGTGGCCACTCTAGCCAATGCTTGTGTTCATACCTGCCAAGCTGCGGCTCGTTGAAGCGGTTCTCTGCACTGCATGGCTAAAGTTAGGCTAATCCCCCACCTCGTCCCTAACCTCCCTCCAACAATTCAAATTTCCGTGGGTGGGATTTATTTTAATGATATTCTAATGGACTGTGTTGTGACATCATTGCATGCAGAAAACAAACGTTGTAGTCCTAAGGAGCCGTTCGTTGTAGTTCTTGAAAAGAGATTTTTTAGAAATGAAATATTTCCTTTTGGAGTGGACTTTGAGATTTGTAACTTTGTAGATGTTTTTCATGCCCAGAGATACACACCACACACTGACTAAAGTATAACAGAACCCCTTTAAATATTTGCAAAGTATGTGAATCTTTGCTTTTAATATCTGTTGTGACCCCTTTTTGAAGCAATAACTGCAGGTAATGTTTTTCGTAACAGCACAATGACTTGCAGGAATTTTATCCCATTCTTTAGTTCACAAACATGTGAATGTTTGTGTGGGTTTCCTCCTAAAAAATGCTTGCTTTAGGTCCTTCCACAACATTTCAATTGGATTAAGGTCCAGACTTTGACTCTGTCATTCTAAAACATTACCTTTGTTCTTGTTTAACCATTTTTTGGTAGAATGACTTGTGCACTTGGGGTCGTTGTCTTGCTGCATGACCCACTTTCTCTATAGATTTTAGTTCATGGACAGATGTCCTGACATTTTCCTTTAGAATTTCCTGGTATAATTCAGAATTTATTGTTCCATTAATGATGGCAAGTTGTCCTGGTCCAGATGTAGCAAAACAGGCCCAAATCATGATACCACCACCACCATGTTTCACAGATGGGAAAAAGTTCTTCTTATGCTGGAATGCATTTCTTTCTCCAAACATAACACTTTTTATTTAAACCAAAAATCATGTTTTAGTCTCATCTGTCCACAAAACATTTCTACAATAGTCTTATCACTTGTCCACATGATCTTTTTAAACTGCAGACAGACAGCAGTGACTTTTGGAGATTTGTGGCTTTCTCCTTGCAACCCTGCCATGCACATCATGTTCATTGTTGCACTTCAACATTAACCAATGTGAGAAAGGCCTTTAGTTGCTTAGAAGTTATCCTGGGGTTATACATCTTGCTTTGTAGTGATCTTTGTTGGTCGACCAATTCTGGGGAGGGTAACGGTGATCTAGAATTTCCTCCATTTGTACACAATCTGTCTGACTGTGGATTTGTGGAGTCCAAACTCTTTAGAGATGGTTTTGTAACCTTTTCTAGGCTGATGAGCAACAACAGCTCTCTTTCTGAGGTCCTCAGAGATCTCATTTGTTTGTGCCATGATTCACTTTCGCAAACATGATCAGACTTTAATAGATCCCTGTTCTTTAAATAAAACGGGGCATAAACTGACCTAATTTTCATCCTATTGACTGAAAACACTTCTGAACAAATACAGACTGTAATTTTACCTTCAAACTGCATACTTTTGCAATTCACAAATATTTAACGCTAGATAATTTATATATTTAAAGTATATATTTTCATCTCATTTGTTTAATTGTGTTCTCTTTCTCAATTTTTAAAACTTGTGTGAAAATCTGATGAACTTTTTGGTCATATTTATGCAGAAATACAGACAATTCTAAAGGGTTCACAAACTTTCAAGCAGCACTGTAAATCTAGCGCAGTAATGTAATATCCTTGAAAAAAAAATTAATATTTAATGTGGGGACTTTTACCAGGAAATATTTAAATACGTGATTAATTTGATTTATTTGATCACTAATTAATTGATGCAACAATTTGTTCTTGAGGTCATGAGTCAAACACACTACTAGTTGGTAAAAGCAATATTTTGCTACCCTGTAATATTTTACTGTATTGTAATAACTCAGTATTTGTATTTGCATTAGCATATTTTAAAACACAGTACAAAAATCTACTTTAAATATTCAAAAAATGCACATTTTGTCTTTTTTTCTGGAGAGAATTTTACAATAATGAGAATTTTACAGGAAAGGTGTTTAATTGCCATAAAGTGTATACATTTGGTGTAATGTTGGATTGGGGGCTTTTCTCAAGATATGAAAATATGTGATTAATTTGATTTATTTGATAATTAATTAGTTGATATGATTTTGTTCTTGGCAGGTTTCTTGAGACTGACATACAAGTACATGCTTCTGAACAAGTATATTTATATTCTGCTCATCTAAAAGCTTCACTTTCATAACCATAAAGAATTATGCTTTTAGAGGCCTGATCACATCCCCATAATGCAGCATGTCAGTGTCTGTATTTCCTCGACTCATCTCTTCTGTGGAGCAGCTGAGTCATGTGCTCGTCTCAACACTCGCTCACATAAACTCCACAGCTCTGGCTGACAGGCCCAAAAAACACAGATTACTGAACCTACATCTAAGCCGCAGTATCGCACCAGCTCACAGTCAGCACCGCTGCTATTTAGGGCACAACATTGTGCAGTTCTGCCTTTATACGTTTATACACATATCTCTAGTGAACAGAGTACTTCATTTCCTGAAAGACATATTCTGAGGCAAATCCGACCGAATGAACCAGCATTAAAACTTGAAAGCATATTTCAAAAATGCATTTCAGCTATGTGAGAACCACATAAACCTGGTATGATGCATGATGAACTGAATTGCAAGAACAAATACGTTTGACACAAACAAAGCTACTGTATTGTAATATATAGTACTCAACTTTTATGGTGTGCATTTTTCAAAACAATATTTTGTGTTCCATGCAAGAAAGAAAGTTAAAGGCGTGTAAATGCAATGCAAAGTAAAAGCTGACTGAATTTTGGTCAAGTGAACTGTTCCTTTTACATTAGAAATGGATTGGCTATAAAGCCAGTAAATATGTTTGCCTCTCCAATTAGCAGCTACCCAGCAAGCAATAGTCGTCATTTCAACGTCTGGTTTAACTATAGACCCGATATAGTCCGGCTATTTGTAACCCACTTCTAGACCAAATAATCTTGAATTTAGTTACATGTCATTTTTTGGCAAAATACTTGTGAGATGTATGATATTTCATCATGTAAGCAAAGTCAACAGCATTTACAAGGTGTTTGGTTTTATTTCTATATTTCTATATATATGTATTTAGTCTATTCTAGGGCTATGTTTAGACGTCTATAAAATGTTCACTGACAGCCCAATGACAACCTTATTTTAGCCTAGACGTCTGGGCTGTGTTTCAACGGCTAATATACGTTTTTTAGACCAAAAATTGCTTGCTGGGTACTGAGTGTCTTGCACATATCAAAAGTCTTCGTTCGCACCTCTGCGTCTCTAACTGACTGACCACAGCAGTACAAATAATGTATTGCCTCTTAAACCAGAAATATGATGTTCTCTGATTTCACTAGATGATGGAATAATGTGGATATTATAATGCACATTTTGTACTGCTCTCCTTCAGTGTAACACAAGATGTCCACTGTGAAGCTGCAGTGACCGCCGTTTGGCCGCATACAAGCAGCACAAGAACAAGCAGTTCTACATGCAAAGAAAATCTGAAATCATTTACAGAAACAATTACTGGATGTAAGGAAAGGTCTTGATTATTTCACAAACACCAGGCCTGCTTTTGTTTACATGTGGAATTTAATGTTGAACCTGCAATGCAACTTTAGATTGCTTTAAAGTAGCTTTGCAGAAATATACAGGAAAATAACAGAGCATCAGTTAGAAAACCAATTCAGTTAAGCTATAAAGCAGCTTACAGAAGACAATGGTGTCATAATTCAGCTCAGTTCAATAATTGTGTAAATGCACAGCATCTCAAAACACACATTTACCTTCTGCATGAAGACAAAATGACTGCCAAATGCTGCAGGACAAGGTACATGAGGAGTTTGTTCAGATCACTAACCCTGTATATAAAGTAAGATGTGTTTCCCAACCATTGTGCCACAGCACACAGGTTGTCTGGTGTGACGTGGAAAATGATCAAAAACTTGCAATCTCTATTAAATTTCGTTATTATTATTTTACATCAGTGCTTTTGGTCATCATTATGTCTGTTTGTGGGTTTTAAAAATATTTAACCAATAAAAAGCATTCAAAAGAGCCTGTGACTAAGCTTCGTAACACCAGTGGATCCTCAAATTGTCAGTCAAACCTTATAACTCCACTCGCCTCCATTCAGAATGAAGTGCTGAAAGTTTGAAGACAGATGTCTACTTCTTCGCAATGGAAGGGTAAACAAATAACGAATGACAAAGATTTGTGTTCTGTTCCATTAGAACGGCCACTTTGAGCCAGTAAATTAAACCCATTATGTTTTCGTCAATTTAATGGTTATAAAGTTTATTGTATATTTATGGGCGCTCAGTTTTTTTGTTGTTTAATACATTTGGCCAAAATTCCATGATATAAAATATGAACCGCAATGCACAGGATATTTAAAACATACGAAAGTATATTCGCTACAACTAGCTGGCAAATGCGATTAATCGCATACAAAATAAAAGTTTGAGTTTGCCTAATATATGTGTGTGTACTGTAATTATTATGTATATATAAATACAAAAACATTCATGTATATATTTAAGAAATATTTACAAGTATATGTATTTATTTATATTGTTATATAATTTCTATTATAAATAAATAAAAATATTTTACAAATATTTAACATATTTCTCCTAAATATATATATTAATTTGTGTGCATTTATATATACATAATAATTACACACAGTACACACGCATATATTAGGCAAACTCAAACTTTATTTCTTGCAATTAATTAATTAATCGCAATTAATTATTTGACAGCCCTACGTAAGACTCTTCTCCGCTCTTCAAACACACAAAACATTAGCCTTTATAGACTGTGTTTCTTGAGTAAATAAAATGCTGTACTTATTAAAAAATCAGTTAACTCCATTGAGCATGATTTTTAGAAAATGTTAAGTGCAAGTGTCTGATCATATATAAATCCAAAATACCAACTCTGCCGACACATTGTTTAATTACTGGGGGAAAATCCCTTTCCCCCTTTCTATCTTTTTTTTTTTTTGCTTGGTAGTGTGCCATGAAATTTTTTAGTTATCAAAACTGGCAGAAAAAAGGTTGGGAAACACTGCATTAAGAAACAATAATATTAGTGATGCTCCGCTCTGCAAACACCTCTAATGATAATTCATATTATCAGCCAGCGAATATATTAGTCAAAACACAGCTGTGTTTAAGCCTAGTATTTGCTGCAGCTAAATGAACTGCACACCAAGGCTCAGACAGACGTCATTTGGAGGATACGCAGCAATGCAGAGATGTGAATTTCTGCCATCCACATGTGTTGGGTCTGCAGCACAGGCTCCTGTAGAGATCTGCTCAGATCTGCTCATCTGGGCCTCGGCAGGAGTCTGGCAGTGATCTCTACTGCAGAAGAGAACTGAGAGGAGGAGAGAAACACAATGAATCACGAGATCAAATGCAGGACAGGAGAAGAGATAAAACGGGAGAAAAAGGAAAGAAGATTTGAGATTAAAAGAACCAATACTATTATTAAACATGGATAATTCCTCAGATCGTGTGTCTTGCTGAAGGAAGGGGTTTGCTTTTCACCTGACAGATGATAAAACAGGTAAAAAAATTCCAGATATTTACATTAAAGGAAGGAACCCAAGCCATATCTAGAGACTAAAAAATGAGATATTTTAGAAAAAAGTCTTTTGTCCATACAATAAAAATCATGGGCAGCAAAACTTCTTGGTTATCAAAATTCTTCAAAATGTCAATGACAAAATATCAATTTTCATTTTCACCTGAAACAACCATGTAACAAAGCACCACATTTCTTGTAAAATATTTTCTAATACATCTGTTTGCAAGTGCTCTCTCCTGGGGTTTTAAATGTTGAATGTGCAGCTCTTTATTCTGTGACAACAGTAAAAGCTGCTTTACCTGAAAACCGGTGTATCTCTCTTCTTTGTTCTGCTTCCTCTTTATTTTATTCCTCGTCACTGCATTTCCTAGAACCAGGAACTGCTCTGAGCTCGCCTGCGATCCATATTTTAATGGTTTGACAAATCATGCTCCATTTATTCTATCCCAATTATCACTGAAGCTTTAGTGAGCAGAGTGAATGATGGAGCATTGTTTAAGCTGTAGAACTGCTCTCTCACACACGTAATTCTCTCTCTGGTTTAACCTGCAGATTGGCCGCTAAAATCAATAGTGTTTATGAGGTCTGGCTCTTCAATTCATCATGGGGGTGGTTGGGATTGCAAACAAAAACGTGGAGAGTACCACATGTGCAGTGCTAAGTTAAATTGTAAACTGCCTAATCTACCTCTGAAGGGTGTGTATAAATACACTAAAAACTGATATGTACACTTTAGATGAAGTACTCAGCAAACAGGAAGTGTTCTCAGAAGGGTGTCAAAAGCATAGACAAAGATCTTCCAGTAATGTTGATAGAACATTAGCTCAGAGTCATCTGGTCTGTAACAACTACTCTTAAAGGAGAAGTCCACTTTCAGAACAACAATTTACAGATAATGTACTCACCCCCTTGTCATCCAAGATGTTCATGTCTTTCTTTCTTCAGTCGTAAAGAAATTATTTTTTTTTGAGAGAAACATTTTCAGGATTTTTCTCCATATAATGGACTGATATGGTGCCCCGATTTTGAACTTCCAAAATGCAGTTTAAATGCAGCTTCAAACGATCACAAATGCAGTTGTAAACGATCCCAGGCGAGGAAGAAGGGTCTTATCTAGTGAAATGATTGGTTATTTTCATTAAAAAAAATACATTGTATATACTTTATTAATCTCAAATGCTTGTCTTGCCTTTCTCTCCCTGAACTCTGTGTATTCTGGCTCAAGACAGTTATGGTGCGTTTCCACTGGCACGTAGCGAGTGGAGCGGAGTGAGCGTTTTGCATAAATTCCTATGGAAGTTGAGTGTAAACACTCACGGGGTGAATTATGGGATTAAAAACAGCGTGGAGAAAGCGTTGAGAGCGGCTGGGAGCGCTCACTGCCAATAGAAAACTGTCATGAACCAGAACAAAAACAGAGGTTGGGAAGAGCAAGACAAGATGAGCATTTGACATTAAAGTGCTCCTATTATGCCATTTTAAAGGTTGCTAATATTGTTTTTATAGACTCCCAAAACAGGTTAACATGTATGCAAGGTCAAAAAACACTTTAGTTTTCTCCAAAAATAGATTTAATTTTACCCCATTTCTAAATGATTCATAAACGACTTGTGAAAAGCAGTTTGAAGAATCAGTCTCTCTAAACCCCTCCTTTCTGTGAGCCCTCACTGCTGTGATTGGTCAGATGGCGCAGTCCTTTATGATTGGTCTACCGCGTACGGCGTGTTGGAGAACAAAACGCTCATTGCCATAACTGAATTACAGCTCTGGATACTTGTCAATACATAGAAAAGATGGTATAGATTTTACCTTACCAATTCAAGCCAGAGTCTGATGATGAAATGGCTGAAGTGGCTGATTGACAAGTTAGCACAGTCTACCGTGGAAAGTGCTTGCAATTTGCTTATGTAAGCGAACCGGGCACACCTCTATGTTGTAAACTTCAACATTGTATAATGCATTAAGGCGGCTTTCACACCGAACGCGGAAAGCGCTGCGCTGGCCGCTGGGTTCAGAGCAGCCCATCAGAGTGGCAAAAGTTCATTTGAACAACTTATTTGAACTTTGTCCACAGCGTGTGCGCTCCACTGCGCGTGCTCTTTGGTCGATGCAGAAACAAGCTGTCCTCGCACGGCAGAAGCAACTGAAATGAATGGGTTTCATAGCACAACGCTTTCCGCATTCGGTGTGAAAGCCGCTTCATGCGCCATCCTTTATCATTACTCCAACTAATGAGACAGACAGACAGTCAAGCTGCATCAATCACAAATTGTCAGACTACAGTGGGTCCACAGATGAACAACAGAACTACACAAGCGTGATTTAGCCAGTTAGCAAGACCTTTTTTTTTTTTTTTGCAATAAAGAACAACAAAAGATACAGTGCGAACAAAACAAACAGTATGTACAAAGGATACAAGCAAACTTTCAATAATAAACAAATTATGAATCAAAGATTAACAGAAAAAGTAATATAATAGACACAATTCTTAAGCCAGTTAGCAAGACATGTGCAGAGTTGTTACACAACATAACATACACAACTACGTATTTTGAACGATCACTAAAAAATACAATCGTTGTAGATTCATCTTTTGGAAGTGAATATAAAACAATTTTACTCACAGCGTAGGATACAGCGTCTTCTGTATAATGTACGTGTAAATTAACCACATGGAAATTTTACTGTTTGTGTGCGGACAAGTTGTTCGCGATGTAGAACGTGGGCGGACATTATGCAAATGTGTTACTTCGTGACGTATGGCCGTAACAGAAAAAGATTCGAATTCCTGACGACTCGTTCAGGCAAATGTGAGCCGACTCTTTTTTTGATAGACAATAACTTTATTTATCGTGTACTGTCGGCTTCACAACTTTGCAGATAGTTTATGTTCACATACAGCTACATGACACACTACATGAAAGATCATATTTGAAAAGGCATAATAGGAGCACTTTAAAAAGTATAGAAATTGTATTATTTTAATAAAAAAAAAACCGATTGTTTCACTAGATAAGACCCTTCTTCCTCAGCTGGGATCGTTTACAACCACATTTGGGATTTTGAAGCTATATTTAAACTTACATTATATGGAGAAAAATCCTGAAATGCTTTCCTAAAAAAACATAATTTTCATTTACAACCACATTTGGGATCGTTTGAAGCCACATTTAAACTGCATTTTGGAAGTTCAAAATCGGGGCACCATATCAGTCCATTATATGGAGAAAAATCCTAAAAATGTTTCTCTCAAAAAAAAATAATTTCTTTACGACTGAAGAAAGAAAGACATGAACATCTTAGATGACAAGGGGGTGAGTACATTATCTGTAAATTGCTGTTCTGGAAGTGGACTTCTCCTTTAAGACATTTTCAAAATAATTGGATTGCTGCTCCTTTCACACTACATGACTGTTTTGGGTGTTATTGCTGTAGTACCCATACCAAAAAGTAGTATACTTCAAGTTTATTTTATTAAGTATACTTAGGTAAAGTTCAAGTATATTCTAAGTATTCTTTATGTAGTAAGTATGCAAATATCAGTGTACTAGTAGTATACTTGTAAGTGTCCTATTTCAATACACCTTAGTACTAAATTGGCCCACTTTCTAGTATATAAAAGTATACTTTTAAGTATACTTCAAGTATAAGCTTCATGCATTCTTTTCTTATAAACACTTGAATGTGGTTAAGTTTTATAAAAAAAAAAAAAAGAAAGAAATAATTGAACAATATTTTCAACAAAACGCTGAAAAAAGACTGAACTGGATTCAGAGTGATAATCTAAAGGTAGATGGAATTGATCAACACTCCAAAGCTTGACAGTCATTACTAGCTCTTCATGGGTCACATTTTATTCCATAACGTTACAGTTTTGATGATTTTTTATGCCCGATAGACCTATTTCACAGCGTGACGTTCGCGAGCCGGAAGTAGGGTAAACTCTTTTCCAGTAAAAGCGCTGCCAGAACGGCGGAGACTAAAAATAGTCAATCTTGTAGCGTGTGTGTGTGTGTGTGTGTATATATATATATATATATATATTTATATGAGGTTGCGCTAGACTACATTGTCCGTCATTCTAACGGACAAGGTCGTAAAAATTCTGTCATAATCTATTACTACCCTTCATTTTAATTTTCATATTTTAATTATAATAAACTGAATTGCTTTTATTTTTGTTCACATTTTCATTTTTAATCATGAACTTACATGACAACAGCGCAGTGTTTAAAAACGACAAAATACACATTTTGATGAACCAATATCGATTCTTAAATCCCAATCGATCTTTTAAAAGATCAATTGATCTATGCTGTTTTCAGATGATGAATACACAGATGATGTACACAGTGCGCCTTCCTTCCAGTAAACAGCATTAGGCTAGGCTTTGTGTTGTTTAATACGAAAGTCTCACATTTCAAATTCTGTCCATTTCATTAGGAAATTCAAGCAGTAAATACCGTTTTGGCGCTTCTTAATGTGGCGTGATATATCGTTGTAGTACTTCTGTGTACTCACCTGTGCGTATAACCAAAGATTCGTGACAGTTTAGTTTATGGTCTAGATCCAGTGCTCTGCTGATACATTGGAGTGTGTATACATACACACATACATTATATATATATATATATATATATCCTAACTGCAGATGGCGCTCTTACTGCTAGAATTAATCACTACGTTTGATACACTGATTTGATGCGATTTACAATGAGACAAGTAATGCATTCTAAACAATCATTACCTAAATCCTGAATGTATTTACCTTAAGCTGATGTGGTTTCTCATGCTTTCGTAATGACCTATAACACATATAACACTATAAGTGTCCAAACACACACATAAACATAGTTATTAACAGGACATTTTTATTATTATAATTTTTATTATTAATAATAAACCACTTTTTAATTCATCCATAAAGACAACATTGATAATTTCGGAGATATCATGACAGCTGTCTAACATAACACACATACCTTGATAATCAAATATAAATTGCTCTAAAAAGTATTTATAACCTCTGTGCAATTTTGATCGCCTCACGTCTCCCTGAAAACTATCAACAAAACGGACAACATCTGCTATTCTTATTGTTGGTAAATTTGTTAATGATTGGGAGAAGACGACTTCGCACTCGCACTGACAATGAATGAATGACGATCGTGACGGGAGGCGGCGCAACCGGAAGTACCGCTACCCTACTTCCGTTCACGGCCGCCATATTGTGAAATAGGCCTATGATCGTGTTAGATTACATGTGGAAACATCTGTTGTTTCAGTTTCTTCTTCACTTGTGTTTTGGAAATTCTGTACAGAAGCTGTGTAATAACAACCCTTAAATAAAAATGAAAACATGGATTATCTGAGCCTAATATAGTATAGCTTAAATATATTCAGACTTTTTCTAAGTATAAGTCAAGTATACTTAAATGGCATTAGTACATAAAGTACATAAAGCACATTTCTGAGAAGTACTAGAAAAGTTCTTTCCCATTTTTAGTTTAAAAGAAGTATACTAATAGCACACTTTAATAAACTTCTTTTTCGTAAGGGTTTGCAACATCGCACATTGGAGATACGGTGCAAGACTGGAATTCCTCCAAATCAAAACAGTGGTGTACAAGAAGCTTGCGATCCATGTTGTCTGTTTGCTGGTTTGCAGTTAAAAAAATTGAAAAAACTTCATTTCTGAATGTTTTCTGAATGTCTAGTTCTTTCGTAGGTTCTTTTGATGCTCTATTTGTAGCTGATGCTATGAGGAACAACTCAGGTGTGATGAGTGTCTGAAGCACGTGTACCACCACGCCAATATCAGCACCATCCTGCGCCACCAGAACCATAAAAGACATGCTGTATTGTCACTTCCCTGGTTTTCTCTTCTTCAGGAAGACAAAAGTCTGTTGTGTGTATTAAGGATGGAAAGTGCAACTCCATGCCCATGTTTCATCACAAGTGAGAAAAAGCATGTGTAAAATATCTCAAAATGCAGCACTGAAGAGGAAAGCAAACCAGGAGTGACGAATTTTCATCCTAAACTTCTTGCAACGCACACAGTCTGAGATGCCCTTGAGCACTGACTGTGTGCATTGCAAGGATTTAGGATGAGACTTTAGAATGAAAGTACTTTCCTCCAATTTTGCTGTCTTCTTGAGTGTAGAGAGGGAGCTGATGGATGCACCCCTTTCTCTCACACTCTATCCTTACTGCGTGCAAACTGAGCCAGTTGCACGCAATTTGATTCCAGATGTGATTTCTTTAGGTCTGGATAACAATATTTCACTTGCTTCATCTGACTCTTGAGTAGTTTTATGTTGAGCAATGTGAAGAAAAATGTCAAAGCACTGATGATCATGAAAGTCGAAAGTCTACTGCCAATGTAAGGTTAGTGAATGTTATAATGTGCACCCTTGGCCAAACTCAGTTTAGACTGACCTGATTCACGGTGCACATGATCTTCATAGGCAGCTTCTGTTCTTTCTAGATCTCCATAAGTTATCAAAATCCTGCAATCAGCCTTTTTCTGCTCGCATTACAAACCCTGCAACTGGAGAGCGTGTCCATCCCCACTGACTAAACTTTGCAGAATAACTTTGAGTTTAGTTGGTAAGATTTACATGCTGGAAAAGGTGTTAGTGAGTCAAACGTGCTGCTCACCCTGCAGTCTGAGTAGATGCTAATACTTCAGTATAGTGATGAACAAACTACACTGTAAATACTGTAGGCACTGTTAAACCGTGGTCCTGATTCGCTGTGGTCATTAAAAATCCCATGGCACTTCTCGTAAAAGAGTATGGTGTAACCCAGGTGTTGTGGCCAAATTCCCTCATTGGCCTTAATCATTCATGGCCTCCTAATAAACCCCTTACATATTTCCACATACAATTTTCCTTGATGCCCTCAGGGGTCTGTTTCACTAGACCTGCAACAGGTGTTTCAAGAAGCAACAAGTTTGCATCCAGTCCTGTCAGGGTTGGGGTGTAGGGACGAGGCGAGGACTCAGTCGCAAGAAGAATAGGGCTTTTTATTAATAATTAATAAAGCAAAACAAACAAAAACTACCTCTTAGGGGAAACAGATTGACAACAAAACTGGCATTGCTTGGCAAGGCAAGACAAGGCAGGGCAGGACACAAGGTATGCAAATGACAACGATCTGGCACAGGATTGCAAACACAAGGAGAATAAATAGGGAGAAAACAAGGCAGGTAATGAGGGAGGACAGGTGGGGCAAATGAACCAATAACCAGATAACAAGAAGGGCAGGATCAAAACAATAGATATGAGAGCTCATGGGACACATAAACAAACAAAACAAAAGCCATGTGCTCACACAAACAAAAAACCCAAGCACATGGCCAGCAAAACCAATTCCAAGCCATGTGCTTCAACAAAACAAGACACAAACATGACAACATGAAAGCACACAGCCAGTGAAAAACACAAGTTGTGTGCTACACAGCACAAAACAAAACATAACTAGAAGGCAAACAGCCGATAAAACAAGCTGTGTGCAACAACACAAGACAACGAGAAAGCATGCGGCCGAGCACGAACTGGGATCCAAACACCACAGGGCACGCAAACAAGAGCACACTCGAAGCCGTGCACTCACATGGAAACAAGACATGACAGGAATGTCAGGGCTCTGTCACAAAACCACAAAAAAACTAGACCAAAGTGACAGAACCCTGACACTATCCTAGATCTGTGACGTCTGAATCACACTCTGCAGAGGTGCAGATTCAAGATGCTGCCACACAAACATATTGTGTCTCAAATAAACCTATAAGGACGCTTATTTTTACATGCACAAAGTTGGCTTGTGGGGGGTGAAGCTACCAATTTAGGTGAAGCTTCCCTTTGGCCTATCACTGTCACCTCAAACCTTTACAAAGTGTGTGGATGCAGCTCTGGCTCCGTTGCAACTCCAGGGCATCTGTGTGGTGAATTACCTTGTAGACTGGCTAATTTTAGGGCAGTCTAAGGATTTAGCAGATCAGCAATGGGATTCTTGCACAATCCAGGGCCACATTGTCTCCCACTCGTGGGCAACTGATCCATGTTGAGGCCGGTTCAGGCTACACCAAGAAGTCCCTGTCAGTCTGTTTCAAATGGCTTCTAAATCTTATGGCAGGTGTCCCTGGTGAATTCATTGGGCCTGCTACATATGAGACCACTTCAGTGGTGGTGACTCAACAGCAGAGGCCGTTGTTGCTCTTGCACACATTTTGGACAACAAAAATTATATACAGATGTCTTCATACCTTTCTTCTGTGGAGATCACCCAATTTTTGACCCTGGGAGTCCCACTAGTGGAGGTTTACCATTGGACTGTGGTCTCGACTGATGCTTTCCAAAAAAGATAGGGATCAGAGCATAAGGGTTGGCCACTAGAAACTTGTCAGAATGTTAGCTAAAGTTCCTTGTTAGCTGGAATGGAACTATTTTCCTAAAATATTTCAGTAGTTTATGGTCTTAATGAAATGTCTATAACATGCTTTGGTTAAAATTTGTCAATGGTAGTGTAAAAAAAAAAACATCCTATTTACCTTGTCAAAATCAGTTCTGCAAGAATCAACCTGTTCTGGTCAATGTTGCTTTAAATGTTAATGAGCTCTGCTCAAAAGTCATCCACTGCGTCTTCAGATGTCAGGAGTAAATGATGACTACTATGTTCATTATTACATCCAACAGAACACCTCAATCACTTGGGAGCCATTCTTGTCTGCGTCCCTGTTCTGGCATAGAAACAATGGCGATTGGACTGTACTCATTCAGGGCGGGTCTAAGGTAAGACGGCCAGTCAGTCAATCTATCGTGGGAGCGGCCTCTGTCGGTGTGACATCACACAGACAAGATGCTAAGAATGGCTTGATTTGAAAAAGAGGAAATTATTTTTACAGATTAAATAAAAACCAGATTTTTATTATTATAGGGTGTTTGTGTACACACACTGCCAACACACATTTATGTTCAAACAACATGTAAAAGTATTACTTTGCGTCCGATGACTTCTTTAAACATCCACTTCAGTAACATATGTTGATCCAGTCTGTACCTTGGTTAAGGACATGCAAACCTCTTGCTTCTTTAGAAACTTACCAACCAAAAAAATTGTTTTCTAAGTTGAATCAGGTAGAATTAGGTAACAATTGCAGGTTACAAAACATTGCTGCGAGTCATTAAGTTTTGCTTTGGGATCAAACAGGCTGGAAGTCACTTAGTTAGTGCGGGGTCTAGTTAAATGAGAACAGACGTACATCAAGACATTCAGCAAGGGATTCCAGCACAGAGCACAGAGACAAAAGGTGATTATGCATTTTTAATTATATAGTTTGGCTGTTAATCAGTATGGGGCTCCAGCAGTACAGCAGGGAAATTCTGGCAGCCTGGAGTGATGTGGAGGGCAAACACAGGCCTGAGGGATTTTGGCAACACTGGCAACCTTCCAACAGCTCAGTTCACTCAAATTCACTGCATCTTATGGTCACAGAGCGGCTCTGTGCCTCTGAGTGTAGTTATAGTTGTGTATGCATGAGTGGGTCTAAATCAGTGGTAGGCAAGTTCAGTTCAGCTCCAACCCTAATCAAACACACCTGAACAAGCTGATCAATGTCTTCAAAATTACTAAGGCTATTCATCTTTTTCTTCAACGCAGAAGTCAGCCTATGGGTGAGACTTCTGTTTCATTATCTGCTAAAATAAAATAAAGAGAAGAATAACAACGCCCAGTAAACTGTAAAACTGTTTGCACTACAAACACATGTCTGTTTATAATTAAAGGGGTCCTATTATGCTCTTTAACAGAGTCTTGATTTTGTTTTGGGGGTGTACTAGAACATGCTTTCATGCTTGGTGGTTCAAAAAACGCATTATTTTTAACATAATTTACATTATTACAATACATTTTTCCCAGCCTGGCACAAATGACTCGATTAGTTCCGGGTTCTGCCTTCTGATTGGTTAGCTGTCCCACTGCGTTGCGATTGGCAAACAGCTTAGACGGTGTTTCAGTACTGCCACACCCCTTGTCAAAGAAGCGAGTTCCGTGTACAACTCTTAGCGCAAGCTAGATTAAAGTGACTCTTACGTTTTAAATATGTATATTTTTCTTCCAAAAATGCATCAATTTGATACAGGAGGCCTTTATTAACCCCCCCGAGCCGTGTGAGGCAAATTTTAATATAACTCTGATAGCATTCGTCTGAAAGAAGGAAGTCATATACACCTAGGATGCATGGAGGGTGAGTAAATAATACACTACAGTAGTGTTGGAACCTCTCATCAGCCTGCGAGATCGCCAGTAAATCATATTATCGTGCTAATGTATTTAATTATTTACATACTTAGTTTCATTGCCCGAAACCAGCTCCAGCATAAGGCTAAAAGCAGCCTAACATTATCAAAGAACATCATCACTGATTAGCCTAGCCTATTCTAGTGCAAGTTCATGCATTTTAAAAAACACTCACGTTATAAGTGAAGCTAACGTTATCTACACTGTATGATGAATAAATCTCTTACCACACATTGTGCACATCTGCGGTGCATTATGGCTCTGACGTGGCAACCGCAGTAGACCGCGGCTTCGGCATGTGTTTTGACCCCCTGTACTGCACATGTCTGCGGCGCGTTACTGCTCTGAATCGGCAACTCTAGTCAATGCTTGTGTTTATATCCACCGTTCGTTGAAGCGGCTCTCCACGCTGCATCATTAGGGTAATCCCACACCTTGTCCCTACAATTCGAATTTCCGTGGGCGGGATTTAATTTAATGATATTCTAATGGACCACGTTGTGACATCATTGCATGCGGAAAACATACGTTGTAGTCCAAAGGAGCCGTTCGTTGTAGCTCTTGAAAAGGGATTTTTTAAAAACTAAATATCTCCCTTTGGAGTGGACTTTGAGATTTGTAACTTTGTAGATCTTTTTTATGCCTGAAGATACACACCACACACTGACTAAAGTTCAAAAACTGAAAAAGCATAACAGAACCCCTTTAAGATAATACAGTAAAATAACATGGTAAGGCACACCAATTTGCAATATCAAGCAGCAAAACGAGTTGTTTTGTACAGCTAAAAATAGCTGGACACGGATGAGGCCGGAAGCCTCACCCATAAAATGTACAAATGGCTACGCTCACTCTTACAGGATGAAAAAGGTAGATAGGCTGGTGAGTTTTTTTTTTTCAGGGTTGACCTCTGCAGGACTGCGGCTCTCTAGGACCGGTCTATTTATTATCTGCTTATACCAAAAAAAAAAAAAATAGATCAGGACAAAAGAATTAGATCAAAAACTTTAATCTAATAAATATATAATCCAATCCCCAATATATAATATATAATCTAATCCCCACCTAACAGGATTAAGGTTAAGGTTAGGAATATTAGGATGAGGGTTAAGATTAGATTTATTTATCCAATGTCCTCATAATCCCGTCTGCTTCATCACATTTCATTCAACAAACAGCAAACCAAAAGTCATTCATTGTTTCTTGCTTTCTGTGCAGCATAGCTCTTGTAGCCGTGTGATACGACTCTATTTGGGAATGGTTGTGATTACCTACGGTATTACATATACAGATATCATTTTACTTCTTTCAAGGAGTTTTCACAACATTGAACTAATAATTTGGTGTAACAAATTTATTTATTTTTGGAGAGTTGTTTTATTTTTGTAGTCATACCTAACTTTAACCTTGTATTTCTGACTACATATGAATGTGTTTTGAGTGATAATATCACAAAGCGTTTTAGACCCGTTTTGCACTTATATTTTGACTCTGCCTACATTGTTGCAAAACCTGAAACTCATTGCTCCAGATACAATTGACTTCAGTTTTCAGGAGAAATGTCCACTAGACTAGATGCACTAAATAATATACATTTTTGTCCTCTTTTACAGTTGAAGATTTATTAACATTTAAAAAGCAGCCAATATCTGTAAGCAATGTCCAGTTCTCTTCAGTACACACAAGTTTTTGATAACGATTAAGTCCAGCCTAAAATAAAGGAAATTATATTTTTTTCAACGTATTAAGTAGGCAGTCACAGTGACTCTCCTGGTGCGTCCTGAATTTGCCTCTGGCCCCGGCTGGCAGTGCACTGACCTGAGCGGAGATGTGACATGAGAGGATTTCCAGAGGGGTTTTCAGGTGAACTGTCCCTGCAATTAATGTCCTCTTAGTCTTTATGGATGAAAAGCATATGTAAAATGACTGTGCCCTGAACATACGCTCCAAGCCTTTAGTCTGTTCCACACATCCTGCATCTGCAAGGTGTGAGCAGTACATATATACTCCCACTAGCACATTTTTGGTGTAGCACATACTTTTCTCACATTCAACTCAATGAAAAACGAGTTGAAATACAAAGTTGTGAATAAAAACAAAGATTAATGGAGTATGTTTACAAGAAATTCTTTCACAGTCATTCGTTAAAAAATTCATGTTTAATTCAATGCATTTCTTCTTGTAATTATTTGTGAAATTTACTAGCAATTTTTGAGTAAAAAATTATTTTAAAATAAAACCTACACCAGTTATGTTTTTCAATTTGTTCATTAACAATCATTTGCAATATAAGCTTTTATAAAGCAACTTAGAGTGCAGCAAACTGCCCATTGTTTTGAACAAACATCTGTTGGGAGGCAGGTTAAACACACAGTGACACACACTTTATTCAGTATGATGAATTCAGATGTTTTAAACAGTTTATAGCTTCACTTTTACACTTGATTTCTGTGTAGTTTTTCATTTGGAGGTAAATGTTGCTCTCCTCATGAAACTTTCAGTGCAGTCACAGTAGTAACCCAGAAATGACTGAAACACTGTCAGTGTGAAAGCACAATGCAATGCTCAGACGCAGGATGTGTGAAACAGGCCTCAAGCAGATGAACTTCATGAACTTCATCAGTGATGATGTTGTCACTGAGATGGTGTGAATTATTCACCTAAAATAGGTTGTTGTACCATCCTATAATGGAAAAAAAAGCTGTGGTTGCCAGAACTTTACCATAAAACTTACTGTTAACCAGTTAACATTTTTACACAATTTGTACAGCTAAAATGTCAATAATTTTTACAGCTTAGTATATCAGTAGGAGAAAGAGATGGATGATTACTGGGGATGGAAAATTTCAAGGGCATTTTTTGCACCAATATCTTGAATTTTAGGTCATACCTGTATTTGTGGAGTTGTTGTCCTGCATCATGTTTGTCAACAGTCAACTATATGAAATGCAAGATGATGTACAGTTCTGGGGGCGGGGCCAGCGCGTTAACTGTGTTCAAATATTTTAATCGCGTTATTTTTTCATAACTAATTAATTAAGTTAACACGTTAAACTGACAGCCCTAGTAATTATTTTTAATTAATAATATTTTCTGTCAAATAGAAAAATAATATGATCAGATTTACATTTACATTTTTATTTCAAAACAGTGACGTTTTTGCTAGCTTGGTAATGCAAGAATCACAGAAAAAGCTGTTTGATAAATTATTTACTACATCATAACTTGGCATTTTGTAAAAGCGGTCACCTGTGGAAACCCAGGGCAAACAAATAATGAGAACCCTGGAGGAAGATGAGAAAAAAAAGGACGATTGGGAGAACAAAGAGGAGAGAAGTGAGTTCCTCTGATTGATGAAGTGAGTCCCTCTAATTGAACATGTCATGAATCAGACAGAGGCTGGTCAGAGGGTTCAGTCTAATATGAGCAGATCTACAGTGACCTCAATCTCAAAAAAAAACAAAAAAAATAAAAAATGAGGAGGGAGGAATGTCATTGGTCAGTTTGTCACAATCACTGCTGCTGGTTGCTGTGTTCTGCTGTGCTGTCTCAGACAATAAAATATGCAGTAAGGCTGCAGTAAGGAACAACATTGTAATACAAAAATGTAATCTTGACCACATCCCTACACCTAAACCTAACCTTACCCATGAGCAATCCCTAAAATCAGAGGAAATGATAGATGAATAACACTGATGTACAAGCACCAAACACTGATTGTAAGCCTAAACTTCACAAAAAGTATAAACTGTTTTTTCAGATCTGATTGGTTAATCACAATGTTGTTCCAGGGTCAACAAAGAAATCAGGTTCTGCCAATGTAGCTATTGAAGATTACTGGTGCATGATTACTACTCCAATAATCTTTGCTTCATTTGCAACTTAGAAAAAACTTTCGGTCCTTCTATTTAAACATGTTTTGTTCAATTTAATGTGTCAGTATGTTACGTCTTTGTAATTATTTGTGAAATTTACTACCATTTCTGAGTAAAAATGGCTCCAAAGTAAATCTTAAACCATTTTTCCAGTGTATTTTTTTTTTTACAGTAAACGTCCTTATATTCTTTCTACAAGAAGAGCAACTCACATCCACCATGCAGCACTGGTGTTTGAAGAACACATTTTGTGATCATTTTGTGATTTTATGGTGTACTTATTCCATCTGTAAACCCCTTGTGTTCTTCGATTCTAAGCAGCAGAAGAGGCCTGGAGAGTTACTGAAGTGTGTTCTTATCGTAGACCAGTAGCTCAGGAAAATATATTGTTTAATATTTTTAAAATGATCTAGATAGACAGAAATGAGCGAATGTTCAGAAATTCTTGTATGGTATCATAGGTATTGGGTAGTGTTCATGCACTGGGTAGTAACTGATACATGTAATCTGGATTAAATAATCCATTAGATTAGATTATATTACGTTTTTTAAATGCTTGTAATCAGATTAGTTAATTGAAAGTAATTTAAAGCAATTTTAATGGTTAGTGGTCAAATGTTCACATCTTTTTTTAGTATTTTATTTAGATTGTTTATTATATGTATATTACAATTATTTTTATGACTTAATTAATTATTCACTTTATCAACTCCCAAATGTCTCACAGTTCCTTCATGAACCCCAGTTTTTTGTAAATTCTGACATAATGTGAAACTTAATGCACATAATATTACTGATCACAAGAAATCTAAATGTAATCAAAAATATTAGATTACATTACTAATTACATTTTCTTTACGTAATTTGAAATCAGTAATGACTATAATTTGTAAGTAATCAATCGATCACTGCTTTCATGGCCTGACCTATAATGAGAACAGTCCCACAAAAACAACACAACGTTCCGGGGTCAGATACTACAGTCTACTCAGAGAAAGCATATTAGTGAAATTCCTCTAAGTAGATCTCAGCTGGTTAATCCACTATAGACTTAGTTAACTGTAGCCCAAACAGCTTAATACAATCTCTGTGTTGGCACAAGCCCCATTTCAGGTCCTGACCCAGGCATTCGCATTACTCACTGCTGTGAGAAACTGTGGGGCGCGTCTGTTCTCCAGACCAGCAATATTTCACCCTGGCCCTTTAGGGTCACTGTCTGTGAACTTTACTTCCAACCTTAATCAAATACACATGAACAAGCCAATCAAGGTCTTTATTACAGGTGGCTGTATTTGGACATAACTCTGCTGGATAGTGTCTCCAACCACTGCACTGCACAGAAAAAAAATCTAAATATGTAAAAATAGCAATAAACAAAACCCCAAAACAAGCTTAAAACAAGAAATATCTGCCATTGGGGTCAAGGGGAAGAAAAACCCTCTGAAGATTCACTGCATGATTTTTATTTTGTGTCTGTATCCTATGGTATAAAACACTGAAAAAGTGATTGTTGAAAGCTTATTTGTTTGAACCTGAACTTTAAAACCCTTAAAACCTGGCCTATACTCTTTGTATTTGTCTTTTGAATATACCACTGGATTTATGAACAAACATGGAGAGATTGATTCATTTTAGCATTCATTTTAATTCAGACTCATTTTATTGCCTATTTAGTGTACTTATTATTTTGGTCACACTTTATTTCAAGGTCCAGTTCTCACCATTAACAAACCATTAACTATGACTTTTGCCTCAATAAACTCCAAATTTGCTACTTATAGTAGTTACTAAGGTGGCACTACGTTCTTATAACATTATTAATGTCTGAAATACATTGTAATGACATTGAGTGAAAACATTCTGAGATCAACATTCTTTGGATGTCCTCAAGATGTTAGTTATTTATACTTCTGAGGAATGTTTATTGTAACCTTTAAATAACATATAATCACAACAAAAAAGTTGTAAAATGTAACATTCTTAGAATATTAAAAGCAAACAGTCAAATATCAGTATATTTTGGGTAAAAATAAAGTTATCGAACATTTTAAGAAGCATTTTTGTAACCTTTAAATAATGTTACAGTTATGACAAGAAAATCGGATGTTTTAATGTTCTTAGGAGGATGTTAAACATAAATGTTAAAATAGCATTACATTTTTTGTAAAATAAAGTTTGAATGTTGTAAGAAACATATTTGTAACCTTTAAACATTCTATTCATGACAAGAAAACTGGACTTTTCAACATTTCAAAACAATGTTCCCACAACCTTTCTGTAACCTATAAACACACTGTGTTTATTGCAAATGTACTTATAAAATCTTGGTGGTCATCCCCTTGATGTAGTTTATTCAGTAGGCGCCAGTCTAATGTACATGTTAGAAATCCTTCCATGCTGGATCTGTTGTTTCCTCACCTTAAACTCAAACCTAACCATATCCTGAAGGCAGATGGCTGTTGCAGTGATATGACGTGTGTTGCCATCTGTATCTATCTACCCCTGTGGCTGCATTTACGAGATGTTAAATCAACATGGAATACACTATTACCATCTCATTTACATGCAGTTTTCCCACCAGTAAGAGCTTAGAATCTGATTTATTCAAACATACACTGCCCTCCAAAAGTTTGGAAAAGCCCTAGAAAAGTGGGGTTTTGGACAATATTGGTATGAATCCTTTTTAATTTGTGATAATTTTGCACTGATAAGGGACAACACAAACTATGAAAACATGTTTTATTACATAAGCAGTTTATACATAGAAAAAACGTACATTTTTGATTCATCAAAATATCCAATATTAGCAGCTCTTACAGCTCTGCATAATCTGGGCCTAAATTCACTGTATTCTAAACTTAACTGGCAATCAGTTGTTGAAGCTATTAAGGTGTGGTGACCCAAAAATCTTTTAAAAACCTGGGCCAAGTTTAAACCAGTAAACAGGCATTACAGCTGGCAAAGGGGCATGTCTGACTTTGACATGCATATATTGCCATTATTATATAATCAAAATGAAAAGTATTATTGCTGCTCTTCAATGATAATGTCAAGTTACTTTAATGTATTTGCACCAAAAATGCTAAGGATTTACTTTGCCAGGGGTGTTTCCAAACTTTTGGAGGGCACTTTTTGTCAGTATAGACAATGACTTCTGACTGTACATTGATTATATACAAGTTGTTGACTAATAGTCTGAATTGTAACTTGAATCAAAATAAATGTTAACTGAAATAAAACAAACAAACAATCAAACAACAATTTTTAAAAAAAAACTTATTTTATTTCATCTAGTTGCCAAAGCAGCATTTAGACATTAATATAGACATTAAATTGTAATAAACATTAGCAGCATTATAGACATTAAAAAATAATAAAAACTAATAATAAAAAAAAACAACAACAAAAACTACAACAACAAAGAAAAGTATTATTCAAAATATTCCCAAAAACTATGAATGATACTACATTAACACAAAGCAAGTCTCAAAGCAGGTCCTATTAGTCGGAAATGTTTATAAATTGTTATGTTATTATATGAAAGCATGAATTGTCAACTTTAGATGGTATGTGATCATAAGCTCAGAGCCTCTCAGGTGGTGTATGAGGGGGTTAATGTGATAGATTTGGTCCTCAGGGTGGTTTACAGTCTTCATTCTCCTCCAGCCTAAAAATAGCAAAAAAAGCCCCAGCAGAGGTAAATCCCTGCAGATTAGTGACCGCAGCTTCAGGGTCACAGCGACTGTGTGACTGCATCACCTCACAGTGAGAGCTGCTCACATGCCTTAGCCTACTCCTTAAATGCAGCGTCTAAGTGCACACCTCTTAAAACTCAATGAGTTACTGCAAATCATTTAAGGAAATGATTGCCATTTAAGTTTAAATTTAAATGTACTGTGAACTTCAACTGAGACCAAAAAAAAATACATAAACACGTTTCCCTCAGTTCACCCTCACCATCCTCACTCCGCTCACGCTCCCAGACTAATCACCTGCACCTGGTTTCAATCAGCATCCAGTCAAAGACTGCATATAACCCCAGCGCAAACACTCAATCTCTGTCTGCTGTTGTCAGTGTATGTTTCTCTACACAGGCTACAGACCTGCTTTTACCTGGATTAGTTTGCCTGTTTTTTGCTTTTGTTTTATAAATCAGCTGTTTTTGTAAATTAACTCCTGCAATTTAGTCTACCTTCTGTCTTGCCCTGTATACAACAAGGTGGCCGTCCTCTGGAAGATTAGTTGGAGGAGTTCCTCGAGATCTGCCCATGGACGTCCTAGAACAGCACCACTTTTCAAGTGTGTTTGGAAGTGGACGGATGACTATCTGGCCCAACTGATGCCAGTGGGAATGACCGTCTGATTTCTGTTAAACTTCTATGCTTAGGAGTAGGGATGGGCGATATCTTATCGCTTGCGATATACTGGTAAAAAATGTAGTTTTGCATGTGTTTGAGCCTGTTTACAAACCTGCTGTCCAACAAAGATATCATTTATTGACATGCTTCTTCTCCAAATTAACTTCATAACATAGTCAAGTGTTTGAAATAACCTTTTGTGACTAGACGTGGCTTCATATCACAGAATGAGGCTGACATCATGCTATTTTATAGCATTATAGTGTCGATTAGCATTGCATTGTAAATATACTTTATCCTTATTAAAATACCCAGCACAGACAAACCATATTGTAGCAATTGTATGTTTATTGTCTTCAAGGTTCCACAGTTAAAATTTGTCTATCTGCGTTTTATTTGGCTAAAGCCATAACTGGATTAGAGATTCCTGGAGCGTTGTCAGTACTATTACTTATGCTATAAAGCATATGCGAGTTTCTACGCAAGGGCGCCCTCCGGCTTCCGAATGAGAAAGAGCTTTATTGCCAAGTGTGTTTCACACACAAGGAATTCGTCTTAATGTTATGAGCTTCCAGTACAGAAAGTACAAACAATTTAATTCACATTCCAGTGAATTAAACAGTCGTTACATTACGTGTATACTCAGTACTGCTCACAACACCCTATTTTGGGTAAAAATAGAAAAGATAATACTTTTCTGTAAAGAAACAGGATTTCCCTGAATTATCGTCATTGATATCTCTATTTGCAAAAAATACCATAAATTATCGTGATACATTTTTAAGCCCATATCGCCCATCCCTACTTAGGAGTTATACCCTGTTACCCTGGCTTAATATTATAATGTAAAACTGTTTGATTGATCTGATTTCTGTGCTTAACATTAATCCACCAAAATTCACAGCCACACACAATATCATGTATAAATGTAACACACAGATACAGATTTTTCGGTAACACTTTCTATGAAGCCCTTATTTCTAATACATAATAATGGTATTTCTAAGGCATTATAATGAATGCATAATGCATTATAAAAAAAACTTATAATATGTTATATCATCTAATGAATAATCATAACAACAATTATAATACATTATAATACTTGAGTATTTGAGGTTATAATTTTTAAGATTATGATTATTTATAACACACAATGGACAACATATAAAATCTACTTAATTTATAATGGACTATATCATATTACATTTATTTTTTACATTATATTACGTTTTATTTTGATGGTTCCCCTATTCTATTGGCAATAAGCAATTTTCCAACTACATGTCAACTAATGCTCCTGGAGGCTCCCCAGCACTATATGTTTTCCATGTCTCCTTAATCAAACACACCTGATTCAGAGAATCGGCTCATTAGTAGAGACCCCGGGACTGAAATGGGTGTGTCAGACAAAGGAGAGATGCAAAATGTGCAGTGTTGGGGGGCCTCCAGTTATTAGAGTATTAGTAGACTTAGGTTAAGGTTAGGTTAGGCTAGGTAGCAGGTTCACGTACTTGCAAAGTTACTTATAATCAGTTTGTCTTTTGGGGAACCATCAAAATACAGTGTTAGCATACTACTACTAATAATTACTGCTAGCTGACATGCAGTACCATCAAAATTATCAAACTGATAATACAAATGTCATATTACACATTCATCTGATTTGATACCTGATCTTATGGCTCTTTGAGAAATATTATTATTATTATTATTACTTATAAGTGGTCTTTGTGTGCTTTAAGTAAAGTGACATGCGTAACATAAGATATGAGACTTATAATACGCTATAACTATAATGAGGTAATCATACTCTTAAAAGCTATAACCACAAATAAGTAAAAAATTATAATACATTAAAACTGTTCTTATGAATACTCATGAAATGATACAACATACTATAAGGTTTTTTATAATGCATTATGCATTCATTATAATGCCTTAAGAATACCCTTATAATGTACTATAAATACAGGCTTCATAGAAAGTGTTACCGATTTTTTTCTTTATGAGTCTGAATTTGAACCCCTCTTTCAGACTGCATGTTATTATTGCTGCTGTGACACTCTGGACCACTATTCATGTTGACAGAGTGTTCTGGTGTTTGCATAATCAGACAGAGCAAATGACAGGCTGATCACTACAGAGTGTTTCCTGGTCAGCAGTTTCCCTCCATCACACTCAAGCTCCTTGTCTCCACGTCTCGTCTCTGTGGGTACCTGAGGAAAACTCAGTCCAGTTCACAGACACACAATCAACAGCTTCTTAGGGGGTGTTTACACAATACTGTTTTCAACTAAAAACAAAACATTTTATGCATTTATCTATTTTTAGTACATCGTTATCATGTAAATGTAGCCTTAATGTCTGAAGTATGCAAATGTGCAAAACCATATGCTCATCAGTTAATTAATGCATAATCCTTGCAATATTTTTTTTTAAAAATTCACACAAAGAATAGTACTTCTGTACTTCTGTACAATGCTAAATTGTACACACAGTGCTTTGAATAGAATTAATGGAATGAATGAATTAATGAAAATACAAGTTTTGAAAAATATCCTCTAGTTAAGAGTGCATTTTTAACAGAAAATGCATCATCTTAGAAAGTCTTATTTCAATAGAGCACAGAATAAATAGATTTAAAAAATCAATATCTAAATCAATATATAGATACCCAATATATATATAATTATGCTGAAATCATTAGGGAAAAACATGCATTAGACATACTTCTTCTTTTTATTATTAAATACTGCTGATATACATTTTTTTTTATTGTAATATTATTATTCTGTATGTCTGATTAATGTGCCATTTGCTTTAATATAGATCAGCTCAACTTCAGGGTACTGTGCCTTTAAACCGCCCCTCTCCCATCATCCTCATTACATGCACACATAAAATCACATTCTCTCCCCTTCATTATCACAGTCACGTACACGTGTGAACCCTGCTGAGTTTTACAGATGGTAACGCCTTATTAAAGCGAGTCCAGTAAATTGCTTTGTGCATTTCTTTACCGCAGCATAACAGGGTGCTGCACAAAGCTGTACGTCACCACTGCTGCTATGCAAACACACTCTGATACCAAAATGGAAATGTTTCTTAGTACGTTGTATTAGTAAAGGATACTGTATGTGATCCAAACAACATCTCAGAGGACCAGACACATCGTTGTATTTCCTACAAATACTTGGTTTTCTTGTGATGTACGAGTACTGCAGCCATTTGTTGACCTGATAAAGAATTCATAGGTTGTTAATGAGAAGCTTGCTCTCTTTCTCCCTCTTTGTTTTCAAGCATTTGTTTTTCCTCTGCCTGAGGAGGAATTGCAAATATGAACTCAATGCTTTATTTCTGCCCTAAAGGAATGACTAAATAAAGGTCTGTTTGGCCCTTTATGCATATTTCATGAATATGTATTACATTTGCTCATTATTTGCAGCACAGATGTGTGTAAAAAGAGTGTGTTAGAACTGGCTTCGTAGGTATGTACAGTAGTATTGCACAGGAAATGGCATTTTTGTAGATCAAACAGTAGAGCATAGTGCTAGCAACATCAAGGTTGTGGGTATTTTTTTTCCAGGGAATGAATAAAAATAACAAAATGTTTACCATGAATGCAATGTAAGTGGCTCTGAATAACAATGTCTGACAAACGCAGTTTATTCTAGCTAAAAAAAGAACTGAAAATAAAAGAAAAATACTTATCCAAAATAAATAAATAAATAAAAATAAAATAAACATATTAAAAAATAGTAGAAACGTACAGAGCCCTTAAAGGGACAAATTGGTTAAAAAATGATGGTAGGAAAACATCTCAGGTAACACTTTGGGAACGAAATGCTGTGGGAACGCATCTTGAAGCGCATCTTGAAGCATGTGTGAAATCAGTCCAATGGAATGGGGGAATAGATGCACATAGATGCGTCCGCCATCTTAGAACAGTGAACTTTACGTCATTCACCATACTATAGCTTTGCAGACCAATGGCTTTGCAGGAGTGTGACATTTCAAATATTCAGTGATTACTATGGTGAATGACAACAAGTTGACCAATACAATATGGCGGACGGCTTACACAGTGGACCATAGAAACAGTCGCTAATGAGGCATCTACGTACATATATCTATGGGCTACACATCATTTCATTCCCTCTTAGGAAACCATAGTTAGATTTGTAAACTGAGACGTTCACTGTCAAGAGAACTCTTATGACAATACCCACTTCACCATGCTGACAAATGTCTGTCTAGTGTGAAATAATGGTGAGTACAACTAAGGCTGACTGCACACTAGAGCCACTGAGAAACCAGAGTCTATGAGTTGGCCTCCCTGGGCAGAGGTGGTCCCTCCTGACCAGAATCTACCACAGAGAGCCATTGTGGAGGGACACTAGGTCCAAGAACAATATTCGAATTGGCTAGAATGGACGCTGTCCCCACGGACTCTCTCCAGAACTTCTGGAAGCAGAGAAATCTGGGGGAAGGTGTACAGACTCAGCATTGTCAATGTCTGTACCATGGCATCCTGTCTGAGAGGAGCTGGATGCGTGAGGGAGAATCATGTCATGACACAAACAGGTTCACCTCTACCTGGTAGAAGAATTCCCTCCATCTGCACAACCACCTCGGGTGAAGTCTCCATATCCCGGGCCTTAAGGATTAAGGTGCCCAGGGATGTATACTGCTCTCAGGCGGAGCAGTTTTCCACAAGCCCACAGGAGGATTTGGTGTGTCAAACCTGCAAATTGGGTGTGACCCCAACCCCCCCTAATGGTTTATGGATCTCTCTGGGGTCGCAGAGAAGCTGCATCCACACATTTGGTGAAAGTGTGGGTTGATTGAGCAAGGCAGAACAGAAGAGCCTGCTACTGGTATGCCTTACCCCTGAAAACAAGATACATGAATACATGGAGTCCTTGGATCTGATTTGAATCATGATCTGTTTCAGCATCAGCATCTTGAATCTGATCGTCTTGACGGAATTATTAAGTTGGCACAGATCTAAAATTAGGCACAATTCCCCATCCTTCTTTGGAACAGTGTAGTATCGACTGTAGAACCCGGGATCTGGCCTCCTTTCTCAAGAGAGTGTCTACTAACTATCAGATTATGCTACCAACACAATTTTTTTTGTACTGTAAGGTTAGGTTTGGGTTGGGGTAGGTGTACATGTTAATAAAGCCTCACACCACATTAATATCATGCTGTAAAGAAAATCTTATATGTAGCATTTTTCGCTGTCGAAATTATGCTACCACCTGTTTTAATGGGAGGTAGCAAAATTTGACAGCGTAACCATGTCACCTCACCTGTGGCGTTCCGTCATTCCATTGGACTGATTTCACACATGCTTCAAGACGCAATCATGCATAGATGTTCCCAAAGCATTTTAATGCAGCACGAGTTCCGAGGGAAATTATATTTCACTGCTTTTGCAATCTCTCACAAAATATATGCATTCCCCAAGAGAACAAAAGTGTTTTGTCACCAATGGAGCTACGATCAATTTAGGCTTGCAGCCCAGATTAGTGCTTGCTAAACTAAGAAAGATAGATAGATAGATAGATAGATAGATAGATAGATAGATAAAAAAATAAATAAGGATTTACTTTAAAACAATCTCACTCAGAAATTGCTAGTCAATTTTTATACAAAGAAATGGCAGGTAACAAAAACATTAACATTTTTAAGTTGAAAGACTGAAATTGTATTTTCTTGTAAAACAAACTCCAATAATGTTATTTATAACTCTGATTTTTTTATTTATTTATTTTTATACCATTTTTGTGAGCAATATAAATTAGACTGTTAATGAACAGACTGTTGTGAGTCCATGGCCCGTGCCATCTGGTTCTAGTGTAAGCTCAAATAGAGATCACTGATCAGCTAGTTAATCCTGATTACTGGTGCCTAGTACAGATGACAAAAACCTCCAGCATCCATCATTAATAATTCCTAGGACAGATGGATAAAAGGGAAATCAAGGAGAAGAGTCAGGCAAAAAAGGATTTCTCTAGGACTGTGTGTGTGTGTGTTTTTTTTTTGCCTCTGTATCATCACCAGCCAGGCAAAAACCATATGTCTCTTAGAGAAGTATTAAATCTCTCATGATTTAAGGAATTATGCATATCTGTAAACATGTGTTATGTTAGGAGTTTGTACTAATCATTAGAACAGATTTGAACAATGGTAATAGTGATGCTATTCATAACACTACTAAAAATACTCTCAAAATCCCTGGCCTAGGCAGTTTTTTACTGCACAATGTCACATATATTTAAAATGCAAAGGTCTTGGGTTACTGTGAGACTGACCTCATGGGAGAGAGAGAGACAGAGAGAGAGAGAGAGAGAGAGAGAGAGAGAGAGAGAGATGCGCAGGCTGCTGACACATAAACATGTTCAAAGGTCAGAGTGTCACATGATCTTACATACAAAAAACTCTTCTTAAAGGAAGAGTCTTTTTTTCCTGATCCAAGGCTATTTTCTTACTCAGTGATTCAGTTGCTGTGGTTTTAATAGTGTTTTTATATAAATATTATACATTCATTGTAATTGCATTCCAAAGGCTGACCAGTGTGTTATGTCTAATGTCTTAAATGAATCCTGATGGTGACATGATGGTGAGTAAATGATGGCAGAATTGGGATTAATGGGAAGTCATTTTTTTTGCATCCAGTTGTTTTGTATCTAAAACACTTTTTTTTCTTAGTAATAGTTCTATGATAATAGCATGTTAATGCTAATGCATTAAACATGTAATAAGGAGAATGAGAATAAGGGGAATAATGCACAAGTCAGATGATCATTGGTGCAAAGTAAAACCCCTTTATGGTGATACAAAGCCAGTGTTCCCTTGTTAATTTGTGCTTAATTGTATTGAATTGTATTTTTTAAATTGTAAAAGTATATTTAAAAATGTACTTATAAGATAAAACAATATTGGTAAAAATAAATGTGACCCTGGACCACAAAACCTTCTTAAGTCGCTGGGGTTTATTTGTAGCAATAGCCAAAAATACATTGTATGGGTCAAAATTACTGATTTTTCTTTTATGGCAAAAATTCATTAGGAAATTAAATAAAGATCATGTTCCATTAAGATATTTCGTAAAATTCCTACTGTAAATGTAAGAAAACTTAATTTTTGATTAATAATATACATTGTTAAGAACATTATTTGAAAAACTTTAAAGGTGATTTTCTCAATATCTTGATTTTTTGGCACCCTCAGATTCCTGATATTTAAATAGTTGTATCTCGGCCAAATATTGTCCTGTCCTAACAAACAATACATCAATGAAAAGCTTATTTATTTATATTTTGAGCTTTCATATGATGTATGAATCTCAAGGGTCAAAAATGACCCTTACGACTGGTTTTGTGATCCTGGGTCACAAATGTCCATTTAAAAAGGCATCTTTCATCACTATGTTTCTTAACACTTTCCGAGTGCAGTTAGTTTGTAATAATGTAATTTAAAGGTTTTACTTTAAAGTACGCTTTTGTTGTGCTTTAAAGAGGTACGCTTACTTTGATGTGTTGACTAGCACACCACATGTGAAGTACTTGATTATGATTTAACTGTAGTATGCAATGTGAAGTTAATATATTTTAGATGTACAAAATTGCAACTTATTATTGCAATAATTACAAATACATTCAAATACATGACATACAAGTTTCAATAGAAATGACATTAAAGTATATTTTAGTTTATCCTAAGAAAAAAATTACTTGAGTATGTTCTGCAAGAAATGCTGTTTCAGTCTTTCAAATTTCATTCAATGTGTGATGTTTGTTTGTAATAATTTATGAAATAACTATCAACTTTGGAGTAAACCCTGCACCACTTTTTTTTTGAATACTGTTATTTGTTTTTGTCTTTTTTGAAATCGACATTTGCGGTCACTAAAAAGAGAGCACTAAAGAATCTTCAAAATAACTCTATTTGTGCTCCACTGAAGAAAGGTTTGAAATGAAATTTATATTTAGGGAGTGAACTATTCCTTTAAAAGAGGATCTAAAGCTGCTATCAGTCCTGGCAGAGAGAGAGAGTGTGTGTGTGTGTGTGTGTGTGTGTGTGTGTGTGTGTGTGTGATTATTTATGTGTGCTTGTGAGAATCCCTGAGGTCCGTGTGTGTGCTGACCAGTGTTTAAATTTAGCTGCTCCAGCACGCTGTAAGTGAGCGACTGCTCCCACGTGAAGCTTAGTGCTGTGTGCATTAATCACAGGGCCGTTTACCCATCAGCACACCTGTCATACTGTCAGTATATCTCCAGAAGTACCTGCACTGGAACCCAGTCAGTTTACATACACACATACATATATATATATGCTTACATACTGTTCCAAAACCTAACAAGCTGCCTCGCATGACAGCGACCTTCTAACACTGTGTCCTAACCAGGTGTGATGTCAACAATTCCCTGCAATAAGCAATTTGTCTGTCTGTATTCAACAATGAAACTGCATGACACAGCACAATCAGAAGATATGATGATTAATGTGCAGTTATGAGGAGGATTAGGTATCATATCAACATTTCCCTAGGTTGATGCAATACATTCTGCAACTGCTTTATCGGTGAAGGACAAATGTGATGCTGCCTTAGATTTAGGCCACAATTATGTATCTTAAAGGCAGCATATTTTTGATATTTACTGTTTGATACTGCCTTGTGTCTTGACAATGCCTGATGCATTAAAATGCTGCCTAACTAGGCAGCTCAATAGGTTTTGGAACAGAGCTATAGCTTACACACACACACGTCTTACTTCATGCAGGTGTCGTTTTGGTTTAACCTCTCTTTTCCTATTAAGTAACATCTGCAGTAACATTTCAGCTGCAACAGTGACTCATATTTCAGGCTTGCAGCGCTGTGATGATCTCGCAGGTATCGACTGTCACCTTCAGCACAGCCAATCAGCTGGTCTTTCCTGAGAGCGCTGGCTGGAGCCAATCAGATGGAGAATTCAGTGAATGTCAGAGACACCTCTGCTTGAGTCCCTTACTGAGCAGATATTTTTGAAGGGAATGCATTATTATAGGAAAAGGTTCTTTAGATTATTAAAATGTTCTTCACACACACACACAAAAAGGTTCTTTTAAGAGCAGATCACTGAAGGGTTCTTTAAAGAACATAAAAAGCTTATTCTGTGGCATCACTATGAAAACCTTGAATCTTTGTTCTTAGAAGTGTTCAATGCATAGTGTTCAAATTTTCTGCATGTATGGTATACATACTACATCTGGTAAAATGTGCAGTACATTCAATACATCACCTTCTATTTTTGAATTTGATGAATTACCGGAAGTAATTAGAGCTATCATTTTTTTTCACAATTCTTGTCAGCCCAATTAAAATTATGTCAAGAAAAAGATTTTCAAAATGGATTGGATATTATTTTCAATCAGACAATAGTTAAATTCAAATTAATAGTCAAGTTGAATGCATTGGATTTTAGGATAAATGTTGTAGGTCATTTAACCCTAAATTAAGCACACTTAATTATATTGACAACAGGGTGGAAAATCCAAATGCATGCTTTATTAAGAGTGTGGTTTAACAGGCAAGGCCCAACACCAGCAAACCACATAATCTGTGGCAAAGACAGAAGAGTCATCCAAATAACATGCAATGGTCAGGCCAGGCAGCAAAAGATCATGAAAAACCAGGTAAACAATCCAAGAATCAAAACACGAAGGCAAGGCAAAGCAAGAAAACAAGAAAACACAGAAAACTAGGAAGCTAAAAAACTGGCTAAAGACATGTTGTGTGTATGTTGACAAAATCACATCTTGCTGTGTTTTTTTTTTATGTCCTGTCATGTTCCATATTTTTATGCTGTAGTTTAAAAAAAAAACAATACAAACAAACAAAAAAAGTTAAAAAAGCATTCTTTTCTATTCTGTTTTAAACACTAGAACTGATCATGTGTGAATGACTGCCCAATTATTCTGTGTTTGTGGTTTGATGAGGCATGTTGCTTATTTTAGGACTGAGCTGCCTGCGGATTCACTAAAATGTTTTACATTTAAGTACTACTTGAGTTTGAATCGCTGTGCTGGAAGAAAATTCTCTTAATAACAAAATTTACATACAGGCCACTGGGCATGATCAAATGCATTAAAAAAAAAGGTTTTCTATAATGGCAGCCTTATTTTTACATTTTCACCTGAGATACAGACAAATAAAGTAAGACGTAAAGATTATAATAGGACAAATCAAAGTCTAGCAAAAAAATCAGAGTAAATGCAAGGCTCAGAGAGAGGATGGAAAATAGTCAATTATGACTGTTTTGAGGCAAAAACCTTGAATAACATCTTCTCTGTAGCCATGTGCGCCACTGAGACGCACATATTACATAAACATCTATTCTAATGAATAATTCATGATGGTTCAGCATTTTCACACTAAAATATGTTATGCAGGATACAGCAAATAGTAAATATTTATAAGTATAAGCAGCTTATACAGGAACCGGATGTTCTGACATGGTGAACATGGTTGCAGTAATTGCATTCTGTCATTTTTTTTATCATTTGTAAAGATGTTTAGAGTGTATATGTATATATATATGTATATATATATATATATGTGAAGAGTTCAGATGCAAAACCAGCTAAATCCATCTGATGTCTTTCTTTAAAAAATGCATTTTTATCAGGCTCAGATGTACAGGTTTCTATGTAAGTACTGGTACTTCTGATTGGGCTGAGGCTGGTATTTTAGCAAGTTTGAAGAAAAAGTATTTGATGGACGTATAATATGCGTCGAGAGCATTCACTCAGTATCATTATGTCATTTTTGACCGAGATGGCTTTTAGCTGGTTTTGCATCTGAACTCTTCATATATATATATATATATATATATATATATAATGTCATGTGAAAAGTTAGGACACCCTATTGAATTTCATGGTTTTCTGTATCAGGACATAATAAAAAATGATCTGGTCCTTGGCAGGTCTTAAAATTTGGAAAATAAATCCTCAGATAAACATCATCACATGACATATCACACTGTGTCATTATTTATTTAAGAAAAATACAGCCAAGAGGGAAAGGCCATGTGTGACGAAGTCAGGACGCCCTATGAGTCAATTGCCTGTAGATCCACTTTTAGCAGCAATAACTTGAAGCATTCATTTTCTGTGTGACTTTATCAGTCTCTCACATCGTTCTGGAGGAATTTGGACCACTCTTCTTTTCAACGTTGCTCCAGTTTATTGAGGTTTGTGGGCATTTGCTTATGCACAGCTCTCACCACAGCATTTGAGTCAGGATGAGCTCTGGACTTCGACTGGGCTACTGCAACACCTTGATTCTTTTCTTTTCAGCCATTCTGTTTTGCTGGTGTGCTTGGGATCATTGTCCTGTTGCATGACCCAAATTTGGCCCAACTAGATGCTAGATGTCGGACAGACACCCTTGTTGCATCCCTGAAAAAGGGGAAATTAGGACATCAATAAAAGACCACACGAACTCGTACTGCTGTCTATGCGTTAAGCTGTATTGGCTGTGTAATTTTCTTTCTTTTTTTCAACAATTATCACATGCGTAACAGAATCGTGAATAAGTGAAAACATTAATACAATAAATCACATCATCATATGTTCAAAGCCAATATTACAAACAACACTTCACGTAATACACTTTCTTTTAACTTAACACTTATGTCTGTGTGTCCACTTACAACCGTAGCATGAGTCATTTCTTTGTGAAAATACTAGTTCTTTTAGTTTTCAACATCAACTGGTCCTTCAGAAACATTTCCACATTTCATGAACGAGATAACGATTCAGTTAACGATTCTGAGTCCCAGCTCAACGAAATACTATTTCAACAGTCTATTTTCAATCACTGAACTCATTGCAAAATACAAATAACATGAACTCTTTTGCACACAACATTCACTTTCAATTAATTTCATACAAAATACATTTTCGCTCAGCTTTAAACACTATGTGATATACATTATTTTATCTTCACGTCCCTCGTGGTTAGCATAGGTAGCATAGGTTATCATTTCGGTATCAAATACCATATTTTCACGTTTTCACAGAAATAACTGACCTCATGAAAACGATATCACTTTAACTTACAATGAAAATACATTGCTGTATATTTCATACCTGAAAAAGGGGAAATTAGGACATCAATAAAAGACCACACGAACTCGTACTGCTGTCTATGCGTTAAGCTGTATTGGCTGTGTAATTTTCTTTCTTTTTTTCAACAATTATCACATGCGTAACAGAATCGTGAATAAGTGAAAACATTAATACAATAAATCACATCATCATATGTTCAAAGCCAATATTACAAACAACACTTCACGTAATACACTTTCTTTTAACTTAACACTTATGTCTGTGTGTCCACTTACAACCGTAGCATGAGTCATTTCTTTGTGAAAATACTAGTTCTTTTAGTTTTCAACATCAACTGGTCCTTCAGAAACATTTCCACATTTCATGAACGAGATAACGATTCAGTTAACGATTCTGAGTCCCAGCTCAACGAAATACTATTTCAACAGTCTATTTTCAATCACTGAACTCATTGCAAAATACAAATAACATGAACTCTTTTGCACACAACATTCACTTTCAATTAATTTCATACAAAATACATTTTCGCTCAGCTTTAAACACTATGTGATATACATTATTTTATCTTCACGTCCCTCGTGGTTAGCATAGGTAGCATAGGTTATCATTTCGGTATCAAATACCATATTTTCACGTTTTCACAGAAATAACTGACCTCATGAAAACGATATCACTTTAACTTACAATGAAAATACATTGCTGTATATTTCATACCTGAAAAAGGGGAAATTAGGACATCAATAAAAGACCACACGAACTCGTACTGCTGTCTATGCGTTGAGCTGTATTGGCTGTGACGCACAGCGTAGTTCGTGTCAGCTACTACCTGCAGTTTTCGATTTCCCCTTACTGGACACTCCTTGAATTACACTTCATTTTCTTCACAAGTTAATCCACAGGATTCAAAAGAATAACCTTAACTGTACTAATCACATCAAATTATATAAATCATATTGATTTTAACTCTTTCTATTTATATTCACGTTGAATCAAATTGATTCTGTAACACTTTTTTAAAGATCATTTTGATCTTTTTAACCACTACATACTCCCCCACAAAATTAGATGTCCTCCCGACATCTTGTAATTTACGTTCTTTGTGGTAACAATCTTTGTGGTCTTTATTTCATGTGGACTATGCTGTTTGTATCAAAATCAATGTTTTCTTAGTCTGTATCATACAGCAGTCTATCTCTGGTATCTGTATGCAAGGTATTGGTAAGGATTATAATAGGGCATTGGGTTTGTCCATGGTGGCACTGTTTGTTGTCGAAAGTAAGGCATATTCCGATACTGTTGACCTTCACTTCTACAGCTTGTGTTATAGCAAGTGGGGGTTCCAAGGTGATCATAAGTGAACAGTCGAGGGGCTTGTCTTTCTCTGTGAGGTCTAGAATGTCTCTCATTTAATGCAGAATCATTGTGTGGCTCAGGTGATACTGTGTGCTCAACTTCAATCCGTTCGTTACGGTGTTCTGTCACTAAAGAGTCCTCGACTTGAATCAGTTCTTCATCCCCGTCTTCACCTGGACATTCTTCCTGTGAAAACTCAACAACGTCCACTCCTTCTCCTACATCCTCACTATCTTTGGTCTGCCCGGCCAGTTCACTTGCCTCCCTTTCTAGCTCATCAGGATCTCCGTCACTCCCTTCTCCTCTGTGCTGCTGATTTGGTGAGTAATACAGACAGAACTCGTCCTCATCCTCATCCTCTTCATCTTCATCTTCATTAGGTTTTACAGCATATCTTCTCTTTTGCTTTGTCATCCTTTTTTCTGAATTAGCAGCCATGTCAGATTGCCCTTCCACTGGCAGATGGTCACATGACAGCAAGAGGTTACGGTGTAAGATCCTAGACCTTCCTTTTCCTACCTCTGGCTTCACTTCATAAATCAGGAGATCTTCTTTCATTCGCCTCACGACAGTATGGATAGTCTCTTCCCAGTGGTTCCGCAATTTGCCCGTGCCTCCTCTTGGTGTGAGATTCCTAATGAGTACACGGTCGCCTAATTACAAGGTTGTACTTCTCAATTTCCTATCGTAATGCTTCTTACTCCGTGCTGCTGCTTTTTCCACATTCTCTCTTGCTATTTCATATGCTTCTCGCATCTGTTCTCTCCATCTCTGCAAGTATTCCTGGTGGCTCACCGTACCAGTGCTTTCTTCCAAGCCAAAGAGTAGATCCACTGGTAGTCTTGGATGTCGACCATAAAGAAGATAAAAAGGTGGGAATCCTGTTACATCACATTTGGTGCTATTATATGCAAAGATCAGTTTATTCAGGGACTCCTTCCAGTTTGTCTTCTGCTTGTCTGTCAGTGTTTTGAGCATTTGGAGTAGAGTCCTGTTGAATCGCTCTGTCTGACCATTCCCTTGCGGGTGGTATGCCGTTGTTCTGGAACTGAGGACACCGCAATTCTTTGTCAACTGGGCTAGAAGCTGATTTTCAAATTCACCACCCTGATCGTGATGTATTCGTTTTGGAAATCCAAATCGCAGGGCATAGTCATTGAACAGGCGATCAGCCACCGTTTTAGCAGACTTTGATGTTGTAGGGTACGCCTGTGCAAAGCGTGTAAACTGGTCGACTATTACCAATATATATTCGTATCCCCCCTTGCATTTATCTAAATGAAGAAAGTCAACAGATACGAGCTCAAAAGGCTGGGTTGTGATAATATTAGTGAGAGGAGCTCTTGTCTCTTTACAAGGCTTCTTTTGCTTTAAGCACAGACAGCTTTTTGCCACATAATGTTCAATCTCTTGTTGCATATAGGGCCAAAAGAAACGGTCTCTTATCAGTGATGTTGTGCGATCAACCCCTTGGTGACCCATTTCATTGTGCAACTTCTTCATTACCACTGTCTTGTATCTTTCAGGCAGGACCAGTTGGTGCCTATTGGCTGTCTTCCGTTTCAAGATACCATCCTTGTCAAAGTGAAGCTTCTCCCATTCACGAAGGAGACATCGGGTCTGAGGGGTAAGAGATTTCATTTGGCGGGCACTAGGTCGTATACCCGTTAATTTATATTTTATTACATGCCCAATGTGCAGATCCTCCCTCTGACTTAGCTGAATTTCAGCCACAGGAAGAGGCTCACTGTCATCCCCGTCAGGCAAACTTGAAGACAAAGCAGATGCTACCAAAGGTGAGACATCTTCCTGTACTTCTACAGCTTGTGCAGTGGCTGCAATGCAGTCTGATGACATTTCCTCTGTACATTGTTCAATCATCCCTTCGATGTCTAGAGGCAATCTCGATAAACTGTCGGCATCTGCATTCTCTCGGCCAGGGTGGTACTTTATTGAAAAATGGAAGTCGGCTAACTCCGCTACCCACCTACAGCCGGCTGCATTGAGTTTCGCGCTGGACAGTACATACGTGAGGGGGTTATTATCACTAAAGACTGTGAATGTAGGTGCGTAGTATAAGTAGTCTCTAAACTTCTCAGTTACCGACCACTTGAGGGCGAGAAACTCTAATTTACCCGAATGGAAGTGGTAATTTCGTTCGGCAGCTGTGAGGGTCCAAGAGCCATATGCTATTACACGGAGCTTGCCATCCTGTTTTTGGTACAATACTGCTCCCAAGCCTTGGTTTGAGGCATCCATATGAAGAATAAAGGGCAGCGAAAAGTCTGGGAATCCGAGTACAGGTGGTTCAACTAGGTAGGTGATCAACTTTTCCAAGATCTCTTGGTGCTCATCTTTTCAAAACTATTGGTTGGTTCGAAGGGACTCCTCTATCTTGCACTTTACTTCGTTTGGAATTTTGGCAAGTGTTTTCCACTCCCGGGGTGCCCTTGAGTAGATCATACAGTGGTCCAGCAATCTTTGAAAAATCCTTAATATATTGTCGGTAGTAACTTAAGAGGCCCATCACTGTTCGCAGCTGCCCGACGGTACTTGGTCTCTTTTCCTTCCAGGCTCGCACAGCCTCTGTATCAGCTGGATCCACTTTGCTACCTTCAGCCGAAACAATTCTTCCGAGGTAGCGGATTTCCTTTTTGAACATTCCACATTTACTTGGTTTCAATTTTATTCCATACCGTCTCAGCTGCTGCAGTACCTCCCGCACATGGTGGACATGATCTTCAAAGGACTTACTGTAGACTAAAATATCATCAAGGTATGGCACACATATCCGGTCTCTCAAACTCTCCAAGCATTCCACCATACACCTTTGAAAGGCAGCTGGAGCATTCATCAAGCCAAAAGGAATTCATATCCATTCGTATAACCCCCATGGGGTTACAAATGCAGTCAGGGGCCTACTCTCCTTCGCCATAAAGCCTTGATGATATGCTTTGCCCTGATCTAAAAGTGAAAACCACGAATTCCCACCCAGGTTGTCAAGGATATCTTGGACTCGGGGAATTGGCTGACGGTCAGGATGGGTCTTCTTATTCAGCTCCCTGTAATCTACACAAAGGCGGAGGCTTCCATCCCTTTTCCTAACGCAGACAACAGGTGATGCATAAGATGATGTTGATTTTGATATCCAACCCTGAGCAATCAGATCATGAAGGTAATCTTTTACTTCTCTATAGAGTGGTTTTGGCACAGAGATGTAAGAACTGACTGACTCAGCTGATCAAATGACATGGATGGGTACAGCTTGTACACCATGTGCCGTTCCTACAACAGTTCTTCCCCACAGGACAATGTTATGGTCTGTTGGATTCCGAGCATCCAGTACGATGTACAGTGGGGCACCCCTCTTTACCTTTACTAGTGTTTCCTGAAACTCTAGCCCTTCTGTCCATTTGGGATCAAGATCAGGTTCGAACATCAAAGTGGTGTCCTCCTTCAGTGGACTCATCTTTATTCGGCACTCAACTTGCAAAGAGGTACGCTTGGGAATTAATACCTTTTCACTGGGAGTCCTCACCACATATTCATGTGACTCTTCTGCTTTTACAAATTACATAAAAGCCTGAATTTGACTTATCTCTAATCTCGGGAGAACCATGTTGACTATTCTCTTTAACTGTTTTCCACATGCTGGATCTTTACAGTCACCTGTACTGCTTGTCACTATGAACTCAATAGCATTGTAACCAATGATGGGATGCGAGAGATGTTTCCCCTTTGTTACCAACATGGGTATGACAGAATCAATGTGGTCACTGTATTCTCCTGGCAACTGAAACGTGACTTCTATCCACCCAACGTAAGGGATATCTTGTCCGCTTGCTGCTACTATCTGAAGTGTGTCAGGTGCGTCGATTATTTCAGAAAGCTGCCTCAACCTCACATTGGGTAGTATTTCAGTTTTCCACCACTCATCAATGATACAAACTTGAGATCCAGTGTCCCACAATGCTGTTGTTTTAACTCCATGGATATAACAGCCAATGAGACACTGTTTTCCCACTAAAGCGGCCACACCCAGTGATTTGTTTGAATTTGTTCTCATTTTGGCACTTAATTCTTTTACCCCTTTATGCCCCTTCTGGTGGCAGTCTTTCTTGTGTTTGCCCCAGTGGCGAGCCTGACTTAACTTGGAGCAATATAGGGCTTTTTGGCAGGATGTGCACACTCTTAAATTATGACCACCACCCTTCATCCCACACCCAGAGCATTGTTGGTGGGACTCTAACATTTGGCAGGTTACTCCCTGTCCCGTGGAAGTAACCCTCTCTCGTTTAACTGAGCATCCCTGGACGGGTTTACTGCCCTTGCTCTACAGCCTGCAAAGAAATGCTCACTGCTTCCACATCTATAACAGTGGGTGCAATAATTGTCAGTGTCACTCTGCTGACAGTTGAGGCATCTTCTTCGTTGACGACTCATTTAGGAAGAAAGACGGTGTGGTGCAAATCCTTGCTGGAACTGAGCTGTTCTCCCTCTCTGTCCTGTATTGTAATTAGGCCAATAGCCAGGGAATGGGCATTCTGGGTGACTAGCTGAGGCATAGTTTCGGAAACCTGGCGAGGAGAGACCCTGTTCCGCAGCTGTCTGGGGCAACTGAATCGACTCTCTGATCTGTGACACTTCAGCGCTGAGATTCTTTAATAGTGCCATGTCTGATTTTATTTCTCTGAGTTCATTTAGCAAATCAGGGTTATGTTTATTTTTAGTTTCCTGAAATGACGTTTTCCCTTTCTTTTCTGCAGGTGCTGAGATGTCGTTGCATTCCGCCGAATGCACCACCACTGAACGATGCTGGACTGCAATTTTCTTTTTGTTTTGTCTCTCTGTTTCAGTCATGCATGCAAGGTTTAATTTCTCTAACAAAAGCTCATCACTCACATCTGTTTGTTGCAGGTATGGCTTCAGATCCCCTCTGATGTAGTCATTCTGCAGACCAGTAAGAACTGTATGCAGAAACATGTTTTGCACTAGAATGGGGTCATATTTGAGACTGGACTCCTGTGATGCAAATAGGATCTTCTGTCTAAGATCCAAAACACGAATTAGAAAGTTCTGAGGTGTCTCCTTACTGTCTTGGACTTCTGACTAGTGTTGTCACGGTACCAAAATTTCAGTATTCGGTACCAATACCAGTGAAAATCCACGGTTCTCGGTACCAATTTCGGTACCAAATCAAAACACAAAAACATGAATTGAACAACACACTATTTTTATTTATAACAAACAAAAATAAAACAAAGTTTTGACTTGGGAGCTGGTATTTTGAGCTGAGGTGATGAAGCATTTGCTGGAATCCCCATTTTTCACTGTGTAAACTGGCACTTAATCCATACATGTGAATTCAGCAACAGCTCGGTTCAGTTTTCTTGCCTCAGGTGAGTTTTTGTCGTACTTCTGCTGCTGAAAAGCATCTGGAACCGTTGTCTGCTTAGGAGTTTGGTTCGTGGGCTTCTTCAGCCTGCAGCTGTAAAAGGAAAATATAATATACTTCAGTAAAACAATGGGCTGAGTCTAACTAAATGCAATATTAGATTGACACCAGCTAAACAGAACTTTATATATAACTTTTCAGTAAATAACAAACCTCAGCTTTTTATAACAAAGTTAGATAAGATTACTTATATTGAGTGTAAGATATCAATGTTACACAGACGGAAACTGTAGTATTAAAAACACTTTACAAAAAGATTCCATTTAACATGACTAAATAAACAAGTGTTACATAGCAATTATTCTTCTTAATTTCAAAAATGTATTAATAATTTATTTTAAATTAAAAGTTGTATCTGTTGACATTATTTCACGCACAATGAACAAACATGAACGATCAAATGTTTGTATAAAACAACATTCACACACATTAATTAATGTTCACTCACTGTAACTTGATGTTAGATAATATATTAAGTCATGTTAATGAATAGTATCTTTTACCAAACTATACAGGACTGTATTTGACTGTACTTTTATTTAATCAAACTGCGCGAACTATATTTCATAGCCTAGTACAGCTTTTCTGTTGACCGATTTTAAGGCTATAAATATTAACCATACATTTGTTCTCTAACACACATATTTTAGCTACACGGGTCATTTAAAAGCCTCAGGTGTGTAAAAATAGTACACTATCATGTCCTGTTTTTTTTTAATAAACGCTATAGGAGCATTAAACACTTAATAAAGAAGTTTATTCTAATACTCGCGTTAGCATTAGCCGCGCTTATGCTAACGATTAACTAAGCAAATGGCGATGTTTATCTAAGGTATAATTTTTATAACAGAAGCTCTAAATATAGAATTAAATTAAAACTTACCTGCTTGAACTTTCATTAAATCTGGGTGTCGGTCTTTGAGGTGTTTTATTAAGTTCGATGTCTTTCCTCCTTTTGAGAGAGAACTTCGATGACACCGTTTGCAAGTGGGTTTCTGATGATCTATGATGTTGCCCTTGTCATCAGTCGCAAATACAAAATATTTCTACACGTGGCTCCTTCCTCCTTTCTTTTCAACAAGCGGATTAAGAGCAGCCCCATCAGCAGCGCCGCCGGTCGCCATGTCTCTGTGCTTTTATGAAGAAGACGCAACTGCGCAGTGCGCACTTTTCGTATAGCGCAGTAAGAACCGGGTTGACCGGGTGCTCGGTACCACCGGTACTTAAGAAAACCTGGTACCGTAACATTTAATTTTTTTTAGTACCGACTTGGTACCGAAGTACCGGGTCTTTTGACAACACTACTTCTGACATCAGTTGCTTGTACAGCTCTGTGGCACCCCTCTCCTGGTAGTGTGAACGAAGGATTCTTCTCAAGGTAGGCAGTGTTAAGTTTGCTTTGCCCTCTAGATAGCTGCGTAGCTGCATACCAGGTACAATTGCTTTAATCACTGCATGGACTATTTCGTGTTCAGGGACATTTTTCTTTTTTCCATTCTCGATTTGATGGGCTGGGCTGGAAAAACTAAGTTTATCTTTCTGGCCTGGTTCCCCAATCTGACCAGATATTTTAAAATCCCTTTGCCAAAGAAGTGATTGGGTAAGATCTTTTGTCGGGACACTGCCCTGGAATGTCTGATCTTTTTGACTCTCTGTCTGTACCTCTTGTTTTGATTCACCCTCTTTTGGCTGTAAGGATAACTGTAAGGCTAACTGGAGTGCTTCAATCTGTTTTTGCAATTTTTCTTGTTCTGACATCTGAGTTACATGCAATTCCTTTTGCTGTGACTCTACTGTGTTTTGATTTGATAACTGAATTTCAGTGATTTTGTCTTTAAGGTTAAGGAGAAATGACATACCCTGGTCTTCAAGTTCCTCTACCTCATCTCTTTCAACATACTTTACAATATGTGCAATCAGAAATGAGCGACTCTTCCCCAAAACATTCTCTCTTTGCGTACCAACAATATTTAGAAAGTCACATACTGCAATCAAATGATCACTGTTGAGTGAGTAAAGTGTCCCCACTACTTCCAGTCTTAAATCCTCCAGTGTGCTCATGTTGGTTGTGGATAAGTGGTCAGTGTCAGTGTAAAGCAGAATGTCTACTTGGTTGGGAAGAACTGGCAGCTCTCCTGGTTGGATAAGGAACCTCAGATTACTCACACTCCTGCCTGTCCAGTTATGAGACTACTGCACACTGCCGACCTCCTATCGTTGTCGTTGTGGTTGCAAGGTGGGATGTCGTCACATGGCACTACATCGATCGGCAGGACCAGGAACCATCCTTCCTCGCTGGGGCCTCCAAAATGTTGCATCCCTGAAAAAGGGGAAATTAGGACATCAATAAAAGACCACACGAACTCGTACTGCTGTCTATGCGTTGAGCTGTATTGGCTATTGTAATTGTATTGTATTGTAATTGTAATTTTCTTTCTTTCTTCAACAATTATCACATGCGTAACAGAATCGTGAATAAGTGAAAACATTAATACAATAAATCACATCATCATATGTTCAAAGCCAATATTACAAACAACACTTCATGTAATACACTTTCTTTTAACTTAACACTCATGTCTGTGTGTCCACTTACAACCGTAGCATGAGTCATTTCTTTGTGAAAATACTAGTTCTTTTAGTTTTCAACATCAACTAGTCCTTCAGAAACATTTCCACATTTCATGAACGAGATAACGATTCAGTTAACGATTCTGAGTCCCAGCTCAACGAAATACTATTTCAACAGTCTATTCTCAATCACTGAACTCATTGCAAAATACAAATAAATAACATGAACTCTTTTGCACACAACATTCACTTTCAATTAATTTCATACAAAATACATTTTCGCTCAGCTTTAAACACTATGTGATATACATTATTTTATCTTCACGTCCCTCGTGGTTAGCATAGGTAGCATAGGTTATCATTTCGGTATCAAATACCGTATTTTCACATGTTTTCACAGAAATAACTGACCTCATGAAAACGATATCACTTTAACTTACAATGAAAATACGTTGCTGTATATTTCATACCTGAAAAAGGGGAAATTAGGACATCGATAAAAGACCACACGAACTCGTACTGCTGTCTATGCGTTGAGCTGTATTGGCTGTGACGCACAGCGTAGTTCGTGTCAGCTACTACCTGCAGTTTTCGATTTCCCCCTACTGGACACTCCTTGAATTACACTTCATTTTCTTCACAAGTTAATCCACAGGATTCAAAACAATAACCTGATGATCCAAATGATAACCAAATGATCAGCCCTCCTCCAGCATGCTTGTCTTTTGGTATGAGGTGTTTGTGCTGATATGCTCTTTAGGTTTTCACCAAACTTGGCTAAATCCATCTGACGTCTTTCTTTAAAAAATGCATTTTTATCAGGCTCAGATGTATAGGTTTCTGATACGGAAAACCATGAAATTCAATCCACAAGTTTCCTACGCCCCATGAGGCCTTGCGTCAAAAGTGGGAGCGTTTTCCGGTTCAAAGTAAACAAGCGGGACGTGACATTCATTCATTAAACAGTTGACAGGAGTAACGGGCAAATGAAGCGTCGTGAAGCACCGAGACTTTCCTCTGACTGTTTCGGGACAATATTCAAAGCTAAAGAGTGTCGAAAAGAGCGCGATCTGGTGGTTAGTAAAAAATAAAGCAGCCAAAAGACGAAAGCTCTGTCGGAAGACGCATTCACGCATTTCCATAGATCGGTCCATGTTATATGCACAAATAAAAGCCTAACCGTGTGTGTGTTTGTTTGTTGATTTTCTGACTCTGATAAATTAATTCACCCATTGAATAGTGCCATTAAATGCCAGTACGAATATCAATATGATGTAATAGAAGAATAATGTACACATATATTAATTGCATATGGCATATATTTAATTTTCCTGAAATAATTTGTATTCTAAATATTACTTGTATGACTGGGTATTTAAAAATGTAATTATTAAATAGGTCCCAATGAAAATGTACTCGCAAAGTAAGATCTGGGGGTCGAACATTAGGACACAAAAGTGAATCGCGCACATGACTGGACAGAAACTGAGGCTTCTACGAAAGTGATTTCTACATTAACAAGTCTCGAATCCAGGCTTCATCTGGTATGCCCTTTAACACAAGCTCTTAAGTCTCGGTTTAAATGTCATTTCACTAGTTGACAGTCATTCAAGATTTAGCGATCCAAACTTGCTAATAACACAAATTCGAAAAGCATATGTTGTCCATAAGAACGTAATGACATCTCTCATAAAGGTGTGCATCTTTACAAAGTAAACAATGGTCTAAAAACACTTAGCCTCTTCGCTAATTAACACACAAAATACCATTGGTATACTACGTCTGCCACCTCACCGGAAGTTGTACCCACGTTCTTTTTTACAGTAGCGCCCCCCATAAACTTGTGGATAGGGTGTCCTAACTTTTTCACATGACTGTATACAACATGACTGTATGACTGTTAATTTATTCCATTTATAACTCAAATTGTGAAACTCGTGTATTAAATAAATTCAGTGCACACAGACCGAAGTAGTTTAAGTATTTGGTTCTTTTAATTGTGATGATTTTGCCTCATTTACCAAAAACCCACCAATTCACTATCTCAACAAATTAGAATACTTCATAAGACCAAAAAAAAAAAAAACATTTTTAGTGAATTGTTGGTCTTCTGGAAAGTGTGTTCATTTACTGTATATGTACTCAATACTTGGTAGGTTTAATTACTGCCTCAATTCGGTGTGGCACTGCTGAGGTGGTATGGAAGCCCAGGTTTCTTTGACAGTGGCCTTCAGCTCATCTGCATTTTTTGGTCTCTTGTTTCTCATTTTCCTCTTGACAATAGCCCATAGATTCAGGTCTGGTAAGTTTGCTGGCCAGTCAAGCACACCAACACCATGGTCATTTAACCAACTTTTGGTGCTTTTGGCAGTGTGGACAGGTGCCAAATCCTGCTGGAAAATTAAATCAGCATCTTTAAAAAGCTGGTCAGCAGAAGGAAGCATGAAGTGCTCTAAAATTTCTTAGTAAACGGGTGCAGTGACTTTGGTTTTCAAAAAACACAGTGGACCAACACCAGCAGATGACATTGCACCCCAAATCATCACAGACTGTGGAAACTTAACACTGAACTTCAAGCAACTTGGGCTATGAGCTTCTCCACCCTTCCTCCAGACTCCAGGACCTTGATTTCCACATGAAATACAAAACTTGCTCTCATCTGAAAAGAGGACTTTGGACCACTGGGCAACAGTCCATTTCTTCTTCTCCTTAGCTCAGGTAAGACGCCTCTGGCGTTGTCTGTGGATCAGGAGTGGCCTAACAGGAGGAATACGACAACTGTAGCCAAATTCCTTGACACGTTTGTGTGTGGTGGCTCTTGATGCCTTGACCCCAGCCTCAGTCCATTCCTTGTGAAGTTCACCCAAATTCTTGAATTGATTTTGCTTGACAAGCCTCTCAAGGCTGCGGTTCTCTCGGTTGGTTGTGCATCTTTTTCTTTCATACTTCCCGATGATTGTGTAGCCTAGTGAACCAAACTGAGAGACCATGTTTAAGGCTCAGGAAACCTTTGCAGGTGTTTTGAGTTGATTAACTGATTGGCATGTCACCAAATTCTAATTTGTTGAGATTGGTGTGAATTGGTGGGTTTTTGTTAAATGTGAGCCAAAATCATCACAATTAAAAGAACCAAAGACTTACACTACTTTAGCCTGTGTGCATTGAATTTATTTAATACACAGGTTTCACAATTTGAGTTGAATTACTGAAATAAATGAACTTTTCCACAACATTCTAAATTACTGAGATGCACCTGTATTCATAATCACTCTGAAATGTTCTACTCGGATAAACACAGAAATGATTAGGGATCTTGATGAAAATAAACTTGAGGTATCTAATATTTGGATTATTCAGAGGGATCTTCAGAGCTTCTCCACACAGACAGACTTTAATTTTATTTTAGTCCCTAAAGGCCAAGAATAAGTTGTGGATGCATGTCTGTACATACGAGAGTGTAAAGTGAAAGCAAAATTGTGTTATGGAATATAAGGTATCTATTATTATTTATATATATATATATATATATATATATTTTTTTATTTGCTGTGGTTCCTATGTTGCTTAAACAGCAGTATGATTAACCTGCAATATCACCATTATCACTGTTAGAATTACAGCCTTGTATTATATGTTAAGTCCAGAGGAGGCTGAGGTTAGGAGGAACAAGATTCACTGTGACTGATGGCTGAAGACGCACAGCTTTGAAAATTTACGCCTCACAGCTTGGTCTTTCAATCTTGAGGCCTGATGAAAATCTAGGATCAATGTACAAATGTCAAGTAAAGAGCAGGCAGAGGTGGATTCATCACACTCTGTTAGCCAGACTGAGTTGGGTTTGGATGCCGCGGACACCATTAATTGTGGTCACAGACAGAAGTCTCTTTCAATCATGTCTTGAAGCCAGGCTAAGGTAACACCTTTAGTAAACAGCAGCCAAAACATCATGCTCAAAGTAACACACATGTTGCTTATTCCATGTGGATCATTTGATTGTCTGTTCAATCATGCATCTGACACAGAGCACTTTATTGAACTATTTGAAGCTACAGTATATACGATACAAAGAGACTTGGTTGCTTGTGCAAAACTCGCTAGCAATGCCAAAGTCATGTGTTCGACTTCTGAGGAATGCATGAACTAAATGTATGCTTATGTGCAATGTGAGTCACTTCGAATAACAGTGTCAGGCAAATGCAAAAAAGTAAAAAAAAAATAAAAAATTCCTCTGCTTTAGGAAAATTGGATTTCCTAGGGCATTATTCTTAAGGTGGTGTAAAGTTAGTGAAAACTTGTGCAAACTACCTAAGGCTGCTTACATAAAGAATAGATGCAAATTAAACTACTCCAGCCGGAATACATTTGGAAATGAAGATGTCACAAAGATATCAAAAAAATGAAGATGTCACAAAAATGCTACCAAGTGTTGCTCTCAATAGCTCTGTTTTCATGATAAAATTACCCTGCTGAATATGCTAATTCTATAGAAATTTAACCTGCAAAATTTGGTACATGTGAACGCATCTTAAGACCAATACAGAACGGATTTGTCTGGCTTTGCCCTTGCTAACACACTTAAAAAAGGAATGCACTAAACGGGGAAACAAGGCCTTTATATAAATCAGTTTATGAAAGCTAGTTTTATAAAACAAAAAGCGATTTCCTGCCATTAGAGATTTCACAAACGGAACTTCTAAATGAATTTACTTGGTGTCTGAAGATGCAAGGTAGTTTCTGTCATAAGTGAATACAAATTATTCAGTAGATTAACTGATGTACAAAGAGACTTCAGAGAAGAGACTGGAGATGAAGTCATATACCATTCAGTTATAATTAAACATCCATTAAAGTATATATTATGTAGTTATATCTATTTAAGGATGAAGAAGGTGGAGGTTTGATTAGTAATACATTTATAAGAACATGAGTTCTTCACTTCAAAGGAGTAAATGAGTCTGTTTAATGTAGTTCCATTAGTCTATCATCATATCTGCCCACTACTACTACAACACTCAATAGGGTTAGATCTCAGCTTGGGTCTACCTATTTGAGACCCATGCAAGTTTGTATTTGTGTCTGTATGCATGGACAGATGAGATCCCAGTATGTTTGGCTTTAATTACTGGCTATCATTTAATAAGCAAAAACCTCAAAGCTAATGAGTGTTCCCACCTTCTAATCAACGACAGCCTGGAGAAAGATCAAAGACTGTGTGTGCAGCGCAAGGATTCTTGAAGAACATGAAACCTAATTAGAGCAGGGAACGCAACACAAACACCTGGCCTGAAATCTCATTACACAGTCATACATTCACATGCACACCGCAGAGAATCCCTTGAATATCATGTAACCACCTCAAAGAAAACTGTACAAACAAAACAAAACAAAGTTTACAGCTTTTTTCCAAAAGCTAATGAGCTGGCTACCTAGACATCATCACAGAGACCACAGATAATTACTTTCTCATGGATAGACTAGAAAAATTGGGCATCTTAGATCCTACCTGTCAGGTCACTAACACAAGTGAGAGAAACTGTCAACTCTAACATTAGTGAAGTATGGAGTGCCACTAGGCTCTGTCTAAGGTCCTTTGCTGTTCTCTCTGTATATGCTTCCCCTATGTAAAATAACAATAGAAACTTGCTGTATGTGTGTAAATTGCTCATATCTATCATAAATAGAAGGCATAGTATCTTAAGGCATTGCATGTGTTCAGATAATGCAATCCCAGAAAGTGCGAATTGGTCACACTTTATTGTAACGTTAAAACATTAACTACAACTTTTGCCTCAATAAACTCCTAACTGGCTGCTTATTAATAGTTAGTAAGGTAGTTGTTAAGTTCAGGTATTGGGTAGGATTAGGAATGTAAATATGGTCATGCAGAATATGTGCTTTATAAGAACTAATAGACTAATAAAGTGTTACCCAAGAATTTTGAATAAGAATTGTGTTGTTAGCTTAGGAATATGGTAATGTCTGTCTCTATTTTGAATTGCGACAGTGAATTTCTCATGCACTTCAAATTAGGAGTGATATTTTATGACATGTGAGTGACCGCAAACTGATTTGCCCATAAAGAGTGCTCCAAATCAATTAATTTGGATGCTGCCTAAGAAGCAAGGCATCTTATTAATTTTTGAAAAAGGAACCGATATGAGCTCAATCAGTTGGATCAGTGTAAACTGTGGTTAAGTTAGAACAAACAACCATGTGAAGTAAAACTGCTGCTGCTGAAACAAGCATTTTAGAGGTTAAGCCCACCACTGCTAACATGTGACATCTATGTGACTTAATAGTCTGTTATGACATTCCCCAGAGAGTGAGGATGATTCTATAAGAGATAAAAATGCTGACTTGTGAAAATGTCTTATTCTATTACTCAGAATCCATCAAAACAGTCATATAAATGCACACATGCTACTGTTGGTCACACATTTACAACCTTAAGAAGTGTCGTCTGCCTATCACAAGCCCAGTACCAATACAAAAGCCAAAGCACTGTTTTACAAAAAGGTGCAATTTCAGTCTTTTTAATCTGAATTTTCATATCTAATTCAATGTGTTACTTGCTATCTTTGTAAGTACTTGTGAAATTTAGCAGTGAAAACTGCACCATTTTTTCATTGTATGCTATGATGAATGGATTTGAAGACAAATATGGTTACAGTATAGGTATGAACTAAGCATACATTAAAAAATTGGGCAGAAGTGAAAGGAAGATCAGCTTACAGTAATAAACTGCTAAGGGTGAGACTAGAGGCTAATACACAGTGTCATCCTATATTAGATCCATTTTAATTACTCTATCCACATCTACCTCTCTGTTAAACCTAGAAATCACAGGCAATGATAATTCATTATATTAATGTACTGCATTTCCCAAAATGCGCAGTATACCACAAAACACACTGCACAAAATACTCCTTCTTCAATATATTTGCAATGGCTTCCACTTCTAGTGTGTAGGGAGTGATATCAACCATGATTTTTAACAGTGAGTTCTTTATTATGTCAAAATGCAGCTAATGCAAAATTGGATTAAAATGTGATGTATCTGTTTCTGTTTTGAAGATAATGCAATATAGTGAGGCTGTGTGATGATAAAATATAAACAGTGAAGCTCAATTTTCAAATTTTTGAAAATGAAAATATTTTTAGTTTCTTAAAATAATGGATGCATAGAATAGCCTACATTATTAAATCATTATCAGTCAAAACTAGATTGAGTATTACTAGATTGGTTACTATATGAAGAGTTCAGATGCAAAACCAGCTAAATCCATCTGACGTCTTTCTTTAAAAAATGCATTTTTATCCGGCTCAGATGTACAGGTTTCTATGTAAGTACTGGTACTTCTGATTGGGCTGAGGCTGGTATTTTAGCGAGTTTGAAGAAAATTATTTGATGGACGTATAATATGCGTCGAGAGCATTCACTCAGTATCATTATCTCATTTTTTGACCGAGATGGCTTTTAGCTGGTTTTGCATCTGAACTCTTCATATATATAGTATTAATATTGTAATATATTTTTTCCTTATGGATTTACTTATGTTCAGAAATGTTACAGACATGTTTTTTCTTCAACTGTAACATATTTGAATGTGTTTTTTTTGTTGTTTTGCTTTGTTTTTTTTGTTTTTTTTTTGTTTTTTTTTTGGATTGACATATATGAAGGGTAACATATATTTTGAAATGCTTTTAAAAATGTATATTTATATCTTTTAAATATATTTTATTTAATTCTGATCAAAGCAACACTACCACGATCACTGCATATTCACTGAGTTGTTATTATTGATTAAGCACCAGAAGATTAAACAATGGGCTTTTCTGTCAAGTATGTGATTCTGAAAATGATTGAGCCAGACAACAGTGGCAATAAATGTTGTGTATTATGCACTGTGCCAGTTATTCTTGTCATTTATTCCATGCTCCACTCCATGCTTAACACGTGTCATAATCAGGTACACAAACAACCCAGCACATGAATGAATTGTCAGACATAGGTGAATAAAGATGAATTGTGGACGTTGAGATAGAATCCACAAGTTCAACAATGCCATCTGGAGATGCACTGCAGTTATGAAAATACAGGCTACTGTATGTGTCTGCAGCTGTGCAGTGCATTTGAATGTAAGTGTGGACAGAATTGGAGTCTTGCCACATTGCACCTAGTTTGGACATGCTGTTAGGCTAATGCTAAATGTTTTGACGTATCCCACTTGACTGAGGATGTCATGTAAAAATAACCAAATTAAGTGGCAGACTTCACCAAAAACCTAAATACATTAATTTATAGAACTAAACCAGTAAAACTCAAGTTTATGGGTTAAATCAGGTAGAATTTTGACCACAAATCTTAACTCTGCTGCTATGGAGAAAGAAATCACAGGTTCACTAAGCAGTGAGAGTTTTGACTCCACAGTTTTAAAGAGAGACAGATTTGATGACTAACAGATCAAAGCTCTGGCATCAGTAAGAACTGCTCTTTGTCAGACATCAGCTTCTGGAAGTACATGCTTTTCTCTTGCTAATATGCATCCCACTCGGTTGTTTGAAGACTGAACAGTACAGAGCACATCCTGGCAATATTTTTTATTTTATTTATTTATTTATTTTTTTTACAGAGGAGGCGGCTGTTCGAGAGGCTAAAGGAAAAACCATCCAGCCAGACGGCAGGAGCAACTGACAAATGCCCTGCAAAAACAACATGCACATACAATCTCAGGGAGTCTGGGACATGAACTGGCACTTTGGCCTTATTAGTCACCATCAGCGCTGCTCCACATGCAGAAAGACCACCTGGAGCGCACAAGCCATTGTGAACATCCTACTGGAGGAGGCTGAGTCAGAGCAACAAGACAACTGATAGACAAAAAGACCAGCTTGCATGATGCATTTCAGACATTTTAAATATTACAGTATTTTCAGAGGATGTTACCCTTTTTGCCCTGGGTGCCACTGTATTCAAAAATATTCCAGGTGCTTCTTATTTTATTCTTTATCTGTTTAAATGTTGCAAGGTAAACATCTTTCTTGAAGTGTCCTTACGACAGCGGTTACTTAACCACTCCTAGCAACTTGCTTGCTGATCTACATTAAAATGCAGTTTATCACAGCACAAAAATCATAAGATTTTGTATCTTTCTGTAATGCGAAAACACTAAATATAATGGTAGAATACAAGAAAATCGTCATAACTTATCACTTAGCGTTACTTATTACTTATCAGAGCCCAGATATATTGAAACCAGATTCAAAACGTTGAAAACTTTTGAAACACTGGAGTCCTAAACTGGATAGTGTTAATGAAAACTCCCCCAAAACACACACTTTATTCATACAGTCCTTTCAATTAAAAACATCATGGAAGTGTAAAATAAATTAAGGTCAATGTTGACAAAGCATTGGTCTTATCAAACACTTGCATTTTTCTTCAGATTACTGTCTGATTTTTGGGAATGAAATGAATGCAACTATTAAATTGCCATTCTGGATACCTAGTATCCAAATTATATGTACCATAAAAACACCTTTTTTTTTTTTTTTTTTAACCGTAGTTAAAGGAATTTACTAAAAAGGAAGTTTGTATGTGCCTGACAATAAGCTTTAAAGTTTCAAGGACAAAATAGTGGATGGCAACAGTGCAGCAATTTGATTGGCTAATCAGGCTGTCACTCATTTATTTGACAAAAGGTCAGCTGATAATCAATCAAATTGATTTTCTAATGTTCTCAATATCACCTTTCGTCTTTTTAAATCCATGTTACTAACAAAAGCCAATGTGACATCATTTTGGATGGAAAACAGCAGCACAAATGCCAGTATTAACAATAGACAGAGCTGGGATGTAACTGATTACATGTAATCTGACTTATGTAATCAGATTCCAAAAATTAAGTACTTGTAATTAGAGTAAGATGCATTTTAAAATACTACAGTAACTACAGTTACTTCTTTATTGATTATGTGATTACATAGATTATTTAAGAGTAGATTATTTAACCATGCATTATTATGTATCACTGAAAGGCTTTTGTCCTTCAGACTGAAAATACCGTAATTCTCATTATTTCTTATTTGCGGACATTCTTAAACTTTTTGTCATCTGAACTTTAAAGGGGTGGTCAGTCAGCAATCTCTCCCTTTGCATTGAACTTTGAGCATTACATCTTTGCAGATGTTGTTTATGCTCAGACAGCAACATTACACACCAACTAAAGTTATAAAAGTGAAATCATAATCAGTGACCCCTTTTTGATACCCTTGAGATTTTAAAATGTTTTAATAAATAAGTATCACGTTTGTGTCAGGCATTCACCACAGCCACCTCCATCAGCCACGTCACCCACAGCACCACCCACTCGTTCTGCCTCACCGGAGTTCTAATCACGCACACCTGAATCCAATTACCACACCCTATAAATAGACTCTCTCCTCATTCAACCATTGTCTGGTCTACTGTTCACTTCCCCTGCGCTAGTGCCAGAACCAATGCTCTACAGATTCTCCGGTGTGCTTCTCATCTACTCTGCTCTTCCCCTCGGACTGCTCAACCACCATTATTACAAGGACTGTCAGATAAGCTACATTGCTATAATTACTTCCAGCATTCTGTTCATTTCTCAAACTGTTAATAAACACGCAGGTTATTCTATTTACTCCTGTCTCTGGTCTCCTCCCTGTGCATACGTGACCGAAGACCAGACCAACACCAACAATGAGCACTGAGGCACCTCCTGCTACAGACCCCCTCATGGAATTGGTGAATGCCTTCAAGGTGGCGTTAAAACCAACACCTACCCCGCCTTCTGCCTCAGGTTGTCCCATGGCCATGCCCGTAACGTTTGTGGGCGAAGCAGCTGAGTGTAGCGGTTTCCTTCTCCAAGTCAATCTGTTTATCCAGATGCAACCACAACAGTTTACATCGGAAAGCACTAAGGTGGCATTCCTCATGTCTCTTCTGACCAGTAAGGCCCTCCAATGGGCGAAAGCTATCTGGAACGCCAACAATCCCATAATCAATTCATTTGAACAATTTACTGCACATTTCTCTGAGGTTATTTTTTTTAGTACCACTACAGACACGCTAACCACGTCAGATCAGCTGTTCTGTCTGCAACAGGGCACTTCTTCGGTGAATGACTACAGTCTCCGCTTTCGCACGCTGGTGGCGGCTAGTGGCTGGAATGAGGTAGCACTCCTGGGCGCCTATCGTCAAGGACTCAGCCGGAAATTCGTGCAGCCGTGGCCTTGTATGATGACGCTATTGAACTGGAGACTTTTCTACAACGCACCACCCGTGTTCCCAGTGACTAGCCGCCTACCAGCCCTCTGTAACGTTCCTCAGTCTGCTTCGGTGGCTGCTTATTCCCCAGTACCAGAATCAATGCAAGTGGACTCTTATTGCCTATCACGCACAGAAAGAAATCGTCGGATCATGTTGGGATTATGTTTATACTGCGGTCAACCTGGTCATCACATCCGTAATTGTCCAGTCCGGCCCCCATCCCCAGTGGTGAGTACCATACAATCTGATGTTGAAACTGCTCACTTAACTCTATTACCTGTTGTACTTCATACTGCTGATCATTCGCTGCATGTGTTTGCTCTAACTGATTCGGGGTCCTCTGGCAACTTCATCGCACAGGAATGTCTAGATCAACTTCAATTATCACGTCAACGTCATCCTCACGAATATGCTATTAAGACCATTCAGGGAAAATCACTTGGGCGTGGATTCGCCCACGGATTCGTCATTCATCACCCTACATCACCTTGCAAGTTGGACTGTTTCACTCAGAACGGATACAGTTTCTGGTACTGGAGGGTTCCACCGTGAGTATCATCCTGGGACGCCCCTGGCTGCAGCAACATCTCCCCACTGTCTGCTGGGATCCTTGCGACATCACCGGCTGGAGTGAACGATGCTATGAACAATGCCTCACCAATGTTCCAAGACCACCACCCGTTCCGGTACTTCTATCCTCGACCCAAGTAGAAAGCCCCGAACCTTTATTACACCCACTGGTCACTACGAATATCTGGTGATGCCGTACGGTTTATCCATCAGTCCCTTTGTCCTCCAAACGTTTATGAATGAGATGTTCCGGGAGTTCCTGCATCAGTTTGTGGTCGTTTACATAGATGATATTCTCATCTACTCCCGGAACCAGCCCGAACATCGCCAGCACGTCCAATGGGTCCTTCACAAACTCCGCCAACGCAGTCTGTTTCTCAAACTAGAGAAATGTGAATTCCATCAACCCACAGTTCAGTTCCTGGGCTATAACATCAGTGCCGAGGGTGTGCAAATGGACCAGGGGAAAGTCGATGTCATCCAGAACTGGCCACTACCCAGCAGCATCAAGGAACTCCAACGTTTCCTAGGCTTAATCAACTTCTATCGCAGGTTCATCAAGGGTTACAGTTCCATCACTGCTCCATTAACCTCCCTCCTGTGGAGTAAACCCAAAAATCTCACCTGGAACCCCGTGGCCCACGAAGCATTCCAACAATTGAAGTCCATCTTTAGCACCGCTCCCGTCCTACACCATCCAGACCCTGAACTCCCATTCACTGTGGAAGTCGACGCCTCCACCACTGGAGTTGGACCGGTGCTATTGCAAGCGGTCGGCGAGTCATCCCTCCTCCATCCCTGTGCCTTTCCCCGTAAGCTGACTCCGGCGGAACAGAACTACGATGTTGGGAATTGAGAACTGCTTGCCTTCAAACTGGCCCTGGAGGAGTGGTGTCACTGGCTAGAAGGAGCAGCTCAGCCATTTACCATAATCACTGACCACAAGAACCTGCAACACCTCCGAGAAGCCCGACGGCTGAACCCGAGACAGGCCCGTTGGACTCCCTTCCTGACACGTTTTCAGTTCACCATCACCTACAGACCTGGTTTAAAGAATATACCCGCAGATGCTCTCTCACGACAGTTCTCCCCCGACACAACTTCTGAGCCTGAACCCATTATCCCCTCTGAACTGATCTTCAGCCCTATCATCTGGGAACTGGACCAGGAGATTCAGCAAGCCACCCTCCAGGAACCAGCTCCGCTGGAATGCCCAGAAGGGAAAACCTACGTGCCTCGCTCCCAACGGCTAACCCTTCTGGGCACAGCTCACGGGTCTCCGGGCTCTGGACACCCAGGCAGTAGTAGGACCCTCTCGCTTCTACAATCTCGCTACTGGTTGCCCAGTATGCACCGTGATACCATCAGGTACGTCCAAAGCCGCTCAGTCTGTGCCAAGTCTAACTCACCCCGTCAACTTCCTACAGGCAAACTGGTTCCAATACCCATTCCACAGAGGCCCTGGTCCCATCTAGGAGTGGATTTCATCACTGACCTGCCTGACTCTGAGGGTAACACCGGTGTCCTTGTCATTTGTTGACCGTTTTTCCAAATCCTGTAAGCTGGTTCCTCTAAGGGGCCTACCGACTGCCGTGGAAACGGCTGAACAACTATTTCACCAGGTCTTCAGACATTTCGGGCTCCCGGAGGAGATTGTATCGGACTGGGGTCCTCAATTCACCTCATGTATGGAAAGCTTTCTTTAAGCTGCTTGGTGTCTCCGTTAACCTTTCTTCCGGTTACCAGCCACAGACTAATGGCCAGACTGAGAGGAAGATCCAGGAGCTAGGACGTTACCTTCGGGCATACTGCCAGGACGACCAACACAGCTGAAGCAGGTTCCTCCCATGGGCCAAGTACGCACAAAACTCCCTCCGCCAACATACCACCGGCCTAACACCTTTTCAGTGCGTACTCGGATACCAGCCTCCGCTGTTCCCCTGGACAGAGGAACCCTCTAATGTTCCAGCTGTACACCACTGGTTCCGAGAGAGCGAGAGAGTGTGGGACTCAGCTCATCACCATCTCCAGCGGGCAATACGTCACCATAAGAGCTTTGCGGACGCTAGGAGGAGAGCGGCACCCAACTACCAACCAGGGGATCTCGTCTGGCTCTCCACCCGTGACCTGCGACTGCGTCTGCCCTGCCGTAAGTTGAGTCCCCGCTATATTGGTCCGTTTCGCATCCTGAGGCAGATTAACGATGTGACATTCCAGCTTCAGCTCCCACCCAGGTACCGCATTCATCCCACCTTTCACATCTCCCTATTGAAACCCTTCTCTCCCTCTGCCACAGACCTCCTGGAGCTGAAGCTGAGCCCCCTCCTCCGCAAGTATTGGACCAACCCTCTGTCTTCACGGTGCACGAGATCCTGGACTCGCGGTATCGAGGGGGCCCCCTGGAATACCTCGTGGACTTAGGTCAAAAGTAATCTAAAAGTAGTTTGATTATATTACCTTAAATGTGTAATGTAAAGGATTACGTTACTGACTACAATTTTTGTCATGTAATTTGGAATCAGTAACTGATTACAATTTGTAAGTAATCTACCCAGATCTTTTGTAGTTTTAGTTGATTTGTATCTAGTCACTGGGTAAATAATTATGAAAATGAACTTCAGGTCCTTATGCAAAACTTTCAACTGACCAATGGCAGCAAGATTTTTATTTTTTTTCTGTATGTAATTGTAGCTACATGTTACATGAACTTTAGTAACAACAGTAAATTAATAGTAGTAAAAGTATACACCATTACAAGTAACTAGACCTATAGTAAGTACATGTCATTTATTAATATTATAATGTGCTTACAATGTAATAAACAAATTTCCTTAAAAGAGTCCTATTATGCTTTTTCACTTTTTGAATATTAGTCAGTGTGTGGTGTGTATCTTTGGGCATAAAAAATGCTGCTTCAGACATGTGCAGTGTGTGGTAAGAGATTTATTCATCCTACAGTGTAGATAGCTTCACTTATAACGCAAGTGTTGGGTTTTAAATGCATAAACTAGCACTAGAATAGGCTAGGCTAATCATGTTCTTTGATAATGTTAATGTTAGGCTGCTTTTAGCCTTATGCTGGAGCTGGTTTCGGGCAATGAAATTAAGTATGTAAAATAATTAAATCAGCACGATAATATCATGTATTGGCGATCTCGCAGGCTGATGATAGGACCCAACACTACTGTAACATATTATTTACTCACCCTCCATGCATCCTTGGTGTATATGACTTCCTTCTTTCAGTGTTTGATCAGCTTGATTTACTAAAGACAGTAGTATTTTTGTAGTATTTTCCTCTAAATTGCTTACAAAGTTGGCTGCATAGTTTATTTTAATAGGGCTCATTCTCTTGCTTCCCATTTTAATCATGTCAAAATTTGTGGGATTTTAATTGTTTTTGAAAGTATAATAGTGGTTTTCCGAGGCATGGCGTGACAGTGTTCACTTTGCAATAGTCACACCAGTGAGCACAGGAAGAGCAAGCGTGTGAGGATTAGTCCTTTAAATCTATCCTTGGTCTGTGTTCTGGGACTCCAGTGGGACGATAACACAGATACTTGGCTTTGTCATTTTCAGCTCTTTCACTGTGCAATAGTTGATTAATGTTCCCGCTCTGCATGCCCACCATCCCCCTCCGGCCTGCACTGCCTACTACAGCCTGCCTTTGATTAATGGCTGACTCAGGTATTCCAGGGATGGGCTTGCAAATTACCTCACACTACTTCAGCAAAGAAAAGCAGGTTACATCCTGAGAGGCTGAGGTGAAACATGTACAATTTCTCTATTTTTAGTTATGCATAAGAGCTCAGCACCTCGGTGTGAAATCGCACAAACCTTTTCCACACATACAGATTTAGAAACATGAGGCCTATGAGATGGGTATATTGTACTCTAGCCCTCAAGTGTCGCCATTGTTTCTTCTCAAGCACAGAATAGTCTCTGATTTGTTTGTGTGTGTCAGCGCTGTCTGAGCTATTTCAGGTGTGGCAGCTTTAGCCGAATCAATACGCCAAAAGCAAGGAAGACACTAGCATTCACGTTTCTCTGCAGTGCGGAGGAAAAAGCTACGGTTCTTTAGCATAGCATAGCATAGATAATGAATAGCAGTGGTAAACCTAGTTATATGCTTTATGCATATTGCAATTCAAAATATCCTAAATATGCTTTTCTAAACATGCTAACATGCTAAAAATTCAAGAATGATTAAGTCAATTAGATTAACACCATTACTGGAGCTTTTACTTTAAATATTATAAACAATTCTGATATATCTGGCCAGAATTATGGGGTTCATATATAGTTAATTTATTGGTTGTGATTCAGATTTCTTATGGTTTAGGTATATAAGCCTGGCCCTGGCCAATTTGCTGCCCTAGGCAAGATTTTACCTGGCATCCCTTGCCTCACAGCCTATTCCACCAATAATCATTTTATTCAAACTTTCATAATTCTGGCCAGAATTATGGGGTTCACATATAGTTATTTTATTGCGTGTGATTCAGATATCGTATGGTTTAGGTATATAATGTTCTTTGATGTCAGCATTTATACTGTCAATACACTAAACCAGTGTGTAAATATGCATGAAACTGTAACATAGAAGCATACATCATCAGCAAAAAACGAAAGAGAGAACCGTGGACTATCCATTTGCAATCCAAGTTACTCATATGCTATAACAAAGTGGTTGCATGCATATTTAAAGTTATTGTTTTTATTTTAGGGCAAACATGCCTCATGAACAACAAAATGGGATAAAGTGGAAGAGGCAATAGAAGTGTTTGGGCAGTAGATATGATTGCAATTATTTTTGCAATTCCATTGAGTGGTACAAGTGGTGCAAACGCACACTGCAGCTTTAAGATCGAAATGAAAAAATGCTGAATGAAAAATCCATAGCAGTATACAGTATCCAGATTTCCTGCTGTACACCATAAAACCACAGGGTTTCCACAAAGCCTGCAGATTTCCTGTCACCACAATCTATTATCATGCTGCTTGTTCCTATTTTAGGAAAGACTGTATCATGTTCATACGTTATGTTTATCTGACTGTGTCTGCTCCCCTGTGAACCTTATGATAATTAGATCATGTCTGATCCCAAGGATAACTAAGACAAATAATATATGACCTTTCTCTATAAAGATGAGACCTCATAGAAAACAGTAAAAGATGCCTTAAAAAACACACAAGTCAAGATTTCCAAACTTTCTGATGCCACGAACCCTACATACGATGAAAGACCACTTTCCAAAAATATCAAGTAGAAAAATGTGGAAATAGCCAAGAGACAAAAATGACTTTAAAGCATAACTTTTTTTTTACCCACTATAAGAGTATTGTTACTTATATGTTCTTTTTTTTTTCTTTAATTTTTTTCATGAATTGAGAAATCAAATTTTCCTTGATCTTTTGACATGTTATAGGTCAAGCCTGGCCCTGGCCAATTTGCTGCCCTAGGCAAGATTTTATCTGGCGCCCCTTGCCTCACAGTCCATTCCACCAATAATCATTTTGTTCAAACATTCACACAGAAACTGCATAGCTAGATATTTCAAAAGCTGATGATAGTGAAACGGCAACACTTACAATAAGGTATAATTTGTTAACATTAGTGAATGCATTAACTAGCTTGAACTAACAATGGACAGTACATTTGTAACAGCATTAATTATTTTTTGTTAATGTTAGTTATGGAAAATTAATTGTTTCCAGTGAAACTATAAAAATATAGGTGCTGCCTAAGTCACACTATAAATTAAACACAAACAGCAAGAATAAAAATAATATTCTTGCACAAATCTAATACAGTTTTGTTTGAACACTTCACTAGCATACAGTAACGTTACTGTTTAATCTTCAAAATGAATGTGAAGTGTTCAATTTTCAGTAGATGGCAGCAATGTTCTACTAAACTATAGCCCTTTCTAACGTTATTACCACAAATTAAACTGAGAAACGTACATCTTTAAAGTGAATTTTACATAAAATGTTGCTATTTTATTAAGCCCAGTTATATACAAACATAACTAAATTAGCCAATTCAAATTAAAAATACCATAAATACCCAAATACTACACAACTAAAACGTAAAAATATCATTAAAATGTGTTATCATGTGACAAAAAATCTTGAATCTCTGGAACTGCAGACATTGTTATTATGCTATTTTAAACTTTTAGACTAGGCTTTCTAGACTAGGCCAACATAAAGTTTGTTTGCAAACTTTTACCACATTTTGTTTGTTTTTTTTTATGTGATCATCATTCATTACAGCACATTACCTCTGTCTTTGTCCTGTTTTTGTTCTTCTTCTCTTCTTTTTTTATCTTCCCTGGGCACCAGAGGGCTTCGGTCTTTTTGACATACCATTGGTAATACCTATATTAGCGACTATCACAATCAAGTAACTGATGTAAATGGAAGTGCGGCTGTGCAGAGGGAGACTGATCATGCTTTGAACTGGGGTGAGATGGGAGAGCAACAAAATAGTTATGTTTTTGTGGGAAGATCACTTTTTTGTAATATTTTAAATTTATAGAACTGAAATAGTATTGGTAATAAAAAAAAGCAGATATTTACCCTCTATGGTACCGTGTTGCCTTCAGGCAACACAGCCTATTTTTGTTTTTTTTTAAATAAAATGAGCCACCCATTTAATGAATCAATGCTATCTTAGTAAAGAAGTCATCAAATACTAACAAATGAAATTGCAAAAAGTGGTCACATGACCCATAGGGGTCTATTTTAGGTGTGTTCGACTTAACGCAGCGCTGCGCAGCTCGATCAAATTCTGACTTGAAGCAGTGTATGCCAGTTAGAAATTTTGTCCGACTTGAGGTGGCGCCAACGCCTCGTGACTGTCACGTGTGGCATCAAAGTACCGCGATAGCGATTCGAGAGCAGCGACTGACTCAGCTGGCGCAGTTTCTTGTATGTTGATCATTATTCTTGTTCAGATGGCGTGTATTAAGCAGTATATGAAAAGTGTTTGTGTTTCTCATGAAAACGCTTTTGAAAAGTTGGTTTATTTGATAAATATTGCATTTAATTCACTTCATCTGTGATAGTGCATGCAAACACCGTGAGAGCATCACTAACGAGAGCAGAAAGTGTCCGACTTGGCACCTCCGTTTTCAACTCCGCCCGCGACTGTTACTCGGCTACTCTCGCTGATCGCCGTCTGTAGCCGTGGATGAAGTCGAACACACCTTTTGTTTCCTCTTTCAGGACATGTGCACATGTCACATGACTCCATATTTTGTCCAGAGAAAGGTGCATTTTTCATCAGTTTTCATTCATATAATTGCCAACAAAAAATCTGAATCACCTTCACGGATTAGTAAAGAAGTATTTTCATAATATATCATCAAATATATCATAAGAAATTACAAAAAACTGCATGTTGCCTCAAGGCAACATTGTACCGTAATGGAATCACATATGGCCATACCAGGCATATAGCATAGCATACGTATATATGATATTTGTAAAAAAAAAAAGTTAGAATTATCTAAATGTATTTGCACTTTTGCATGATACTGTAATGCATTTATAAGAATTGTAATTCATATACGATATCTGCACATATTCTGTTGCGAGGAAGTGCTTCCTCAGCTTTCACAAGCAGTGAGGAGTCATTAGTGAGGAAGGAGATTTGACATGCATGTGCTTGTGTGTGTATGTGCATGCTTGTAAGGTAAGTTATATATTAGCATAAGGTTATGATAATTTAATTTTTTTTTACTTTGAAACAACACTAATTATAATGTTTTGGTATGATAACAGATATGATACTTTGGTTATACTTGTGATCCACGATGGTACAACATGTGGGTATGAAATCTTACTTTTTGTTAAATATGAAATGTGCAAAACATCAAACGTGTGATAAATCTGTTTGTTTAAATGTTTGATTAAAGAAATTGATGTTTTAAATAAATAAATTATTTTTTTTCTGCATGAAAATATCTAATGTTTCATTTTGTCCGTTGTGGTACAATGTTGCCTTGAGGCAACAAACTTCAAAACAAAATAATAAAAACTAAAAAAATTATAAAAATGTTTATTGATATTGTTATAGTGTCCAATTTTAAGCAGGAAAAACATCACAAATAATTTTTTCCTTATTGATATCATATTGCGTACTGTAGAGGGTTAAAAAAAAAAAACACGCATAATCTGTGATCGTAATTTATGATATGTAATGATTCATGTACAGTCAGATCAGGCCTGCTGCTAGCAATTCACACAGTGCTCATTAATGCTCTATATAACACTATAATCTGTAATAGTTAAAACGTAGTAAAAGATTTAGAGAGAGACACATTGATGTCTCACAGTAGACACGCCCCTTCAAATGGAGCATTCAAATCAGAGGACTAAAATCCTCGATGGGCTTCTTCAAGGCAACGAGGAAACGTAGAAATAAATTTAAAAAACATAATGGTAACACATGGGGTAATACAGGGCAGGCAGTAGTGTTGTCACTGTACCAAAAATTTGACTTTGATACGATATCTGACTAAAATATCACGATACTACTACTGAACTGATACTATTAAAAAAAAAAAAAACACAGAAAAACAGGAAAAGTAATTGAATAATAGATGATCCAAATGGAGATCATAGTTATTTTATCTATTAAAACAAAGCATTTCATCCTCCCTTAAATAAATAAATAAATAAATAATAAAATAATAATAATCACATGCCAGTGCCACTACACAGGATTATGTTGAACAACTACTGAGCCTACAGGTATGTAGAGATCTTTGCTATATTGGTAAGTTCGCTGAAAGGATAAAGCCAAATCTTATTTCATGATATAGTCATTTTATTTCACAACTACAATTTATATCATGACATAGTCATGTTTTCTTATTTTATCTTTGTTATTAATAATAAGAACTTAGATGCAAGTAACAAACTAAAGGACAATTTTACAAACAAATGTATTTATTTTTTTCAGAAATACTGTGTTGTGTATTTACAATTTTCTGATAAATAAATTCTGGTAAATATTTTTTTTTAATAAATATTCCTTAAACATTGTTTTATTATTATTATTAGTAGTAGTAGTAGTAGTAGTAGTAGTAGTATCATCTTTACGTTCAGTAATATATTAATTTATTTCTAACTGTCAAGTTTAACCAAACTTTTATTTTGACGGGTTGCTGTGATGACCTTTGAGGTTCTTCCTTACATAACAAAAGTTTTCAGCAAAAGAAACGGTAAAATGCTCATGAAGTGAGTCTCAAAGCAGTTCTGGAGATGATGTTCATGTGTTCATGTACTCATATATTGAGGTGGCAGAGGCTGAAAACACCACGAGCGTCACTGTATGTGTGTAGTAAACAAAACTGCATGTTTGCACCATTTACTAACACAGACATGCAGAAAATTGGCTCTTATTTAAATACATTCTTAAAGCACTGGTACTAGTAAAATGCAGGGTATTACTTTTTAAGTACCGGTATATTGTGCAACACTAGCAGGCAGAAACACAAGATGCACACATGTTTAAGCTGGTCCTTAGCTGGTTCATGCTGGTCCTTGACCAGCAACATGACCAGCATAAACCAGCTAAGGACCAGCTTAAACCAGCATCAAAACCTACCTAACCAGCATTCCAGCATCAAAACATACCTACCAGCATATGCTGGTTTTTTCACCAGGGATATGACACTGGACAAGAAACAAGAGGTAGACTACACTTTAAATACTAGACTTAACAATATAATTAATAGCACACAGTTGACACTAATGAACGCAATCAGACGAGGGAGAAACTGGGTCACGGGGAGCACATGGGAAGAAAAATAAACAAATAGACAGTCTGTGGACATGACATCAAGGTTGACAATTAAAATTCTGGCCATTTTTGATGTAAAAATTATCTCCGGAAACATTGGCTTATGCACCTAGACCTTTTAGACTTTTTGTACGGTGAGTTTTTTTGGTTTGTTTGTTTGTTTGTTTGTTTTGTTTTGTTTTGTTTTGTTTCAGTGAAAAAATATATTGCTTAAATATCCCCTCATGGTCCCTGACAATAAAACCTCTAAAGACATTATTGCTCAGGTTTTAATATTTGTCATTATAATCATTTGCATAAACTGTTAAAATGTGTTGGAAAACATTGAAAATGCATGACAAAGTAGGGCACAAAGGGTTGGGGGAGGGATGCTAGGGCAAGGTCTTACTGAGGGGTCAGTTGGTAAGGCAGTGCTGGTGGTTTGTAATTAATCTTCAGGTGGGCAGAGAGGTAAAGGCTTAGTGTCTTCATTGAGGCCTGAGTTTCCACTCTTGACGGTACACCCTCAGGGCCCCTTGGGCTATCCTTCATTCTTATTTATGAGTTTCTACCCTGCTGCGGCACACCGACACATCAATTCCTCAAGGTCGAAGAGGAGACACAGCTTACTCTAACATGCTACTGTACAGTAGATACAAAGAGAAGGCCATAGTGTGCCTGCTGCTGCATTTCTAATGCAATAACTGTGGGAAGTAGCTGGAATTAAGGGGCAACTGAGGTCCCTTAATGTCACACCACCTGGGGCCCAGAAATTCAACTACATTAGAAGACTGTTTATAAAAAAGGACCTTAAGGGACCATAGTGAATGTACAAGGACGTAGTTATCTACAGGGCATTAAACTGAATTATGACTAATCTTTTACATATGACTTGACTTTGACAGCACAAGGCTGAGGAAGGCATCAAATGGAACAAGTTAATTTCATGCTTGTAAGAGAGTGTTTAAAATAATGTAACAGTCAGTTGCTAATTTTAGTCATTACTTTTAAGTGAACCTTTATAGAATCATTAAAGTGCTCCTATTATGCCTTTTCAAATATGATCTTTCATGTAGTGTGTCATGTAGCTGTATGTGAACATAAACTATCTGCAAAATTGTGAAGTCGACAGTACACCATAAATAAAGTTACTGTCTATCAAAAAAAAAAGAATTGGCTCACAATTGCCTGAACAAGTCGTCAGGAATACGAATCTTATTCTTTTACAGCTGTACGTCACAAAGTAATGTCAACCGTTTCATGGTCAGACTCTGTCTCGAATTGTTATGGTAAAATTGATGGCATCTTTTCTATGTATTGACAAGTATCCAGGGCTGTCAGTCAGTTTTGGCAATGAGCGTTTCGTTTTTGACACATGCTGTACGCGGTAGACCAATCATAAAGGACTGCGCCATCTGACCAATCACAGCAGTGAGGGCTCACGGAAAGGAGGGGTTTAGAGAGACTGATTCTTCGAACTGCTTCACACGAGTCGTTTACGAATCATTTAGAAATGGAGTAAAATTAAATCTATTTTTGGAGAAAACTAAAGTGTTTTTTGACCTTGCATACATGTAAACCTGTTTTAGGAGACTCATAAAACAATATTAGCAACCTTTAAAATTGCATAATAGGAGCACTTTAATGCTTTGGTAATACATAATATTCAATAATAATTAATGCACACTGACAATTAATAAGTTAAAAATCATTTAGCCAGCAACACTGTAAAAAGGCTTTGTTGTCTTTTTAAGATTCATACCAGAAGATGTACCTTGGAACTGTATAACAAGCATAAAAATTGGCATTGAGTTTTTACAAGATGGAGGAATTTGATAGAATATTTGGGTTTCATTTGATACCGCAAACTTTCTTGACAGATAAACTAAACTTCAAGTTAAAAATATTCCCAGAATGTCAGACCTTTTACTGAAAGTAGTCTTCTTCTACCTGTTGGGGCATGCCTTCGCTTTTACAGACCTGTAAGAGCTTTGTTTGTGTTTTTTTTTTTTGCATTTAGGGAAGAATAACACGCAAAAGAGGCATTTGCAAAGGTTGCTTGAAAACATGCTTTATTTTTGTAAACCTGCTATCCTAGCTTTAAGTAGTTTATAAGTTTGTAACATGATGGAACAACTCATATACAGACTTTTGAGCCATTATAGCCTCTTCCTGGCCACATTTGCACTGTAGTTCTTGATGCTCAATTCTGATTTGTCGACTATATCCAATTTTTATGATAATCTTCTTTTAAAGTGCCCCTATTATTGATTATGAAAGGTTCATATTTTGGTTTTGGGAGTTCCCAGCAACAGGTTGACATGCATGCAAGGTCAAAAGACACTTTCATTGTCTTGTAATATGCATTACAACGACTCCCAAATGGTTCCAGAATTTTTTTCTCATAATTTCTGGTAACACTTTATAATAACGTTAAATTGTAAGTAATTTATAAGTGATTAGTTAATGATAAATAATCATTTACAAAACATTAACAAATGATTAATAAGTGATATGCTAACAATTTGTGTATGTTTTGTTAATTCATTTACAAGTCAATTACAAGTTCATTTACAAGTAATTAGTTAATGATGAACTAATCATTTACAAAACATGACTGTTTATAAATGATTAATAAGAGATATGTTTAAAAGCACAAAAATGCAATTATTCTAAAACTATTTTCTTTTTTTAAATAATAATAAATGATTTGCTGTCAAGTGAATAAGTGTGTAAACCCTTTCTCTCATCAGCACAGACTTGTGTTCTGTGTGGAGTGTGTGGGACCGAGTGATAATGTGAACCAGTTTTACCCTCCACTGAAGATCACATCAGGTGCACAGCGCTGAAATACTCCATGTGTTTACCATCTTTACCCTCACCAGTCAGCCCTTACATTGCAGTACACACAACAGATATTCAAAACCTGTTATGTAAACATAAATAAATCATTTACAAATCTTTCTGCATCCCCTAATCTAAAGTGTAAACTACTCATCAGTTGTAAATGTTTTACAAACCTGCCGGTTACAGGTTGTGTGGGTATACACACTGGTGAGGAAAGATCTATGAATGATGAGTAAAACATTTACAACTGATGAATTGTTTACACTTTAGATTAGGGGATGCAGAAAGATTTGTAAATGATTTATTCATGATGTGATCTTCAATGGAGGGTAAACATTTCAATGATTGACATTTTAATTATTTATAATTGATTAATAATTTATTAACTAGTAACTTATTAACCATTGACTAAGGATCTGTTTGATTATTTCATGATATTCTATTTTTTTTTAAAGATAACTTACGACAGATTCGTAAATCGCTAGCATATTACTTAATCATTTGTGAACCTATAGTGATGTTCTGTATATTTTTAGTTCATCATCTAATCACTTGTAAATGATTTATAACTTAATCTATAAAGCATAGATAAAAATACTAACATATCACTTATTAATTGTTTATGAATGCATAGACATGTTTTGTAAATGATTAGTTAATCATTAACTAATTACTTGAAAATTACTTGTAAATTAATTAACAAAACACACAAATTGTTAGCATATCACTTAGTAATCGTTTATGAATGTTTTGTAAATGATTTCATCATTAACTAATTGCTTATAAATGACTTACAACTGAAGGTTATTATAAAGTGTTACCTAATTTGTTATAATATTTCTTCAAAGGGCTCTAAACAATCACAGCTGAAGAATAATGGTCTTATCTAGTGAAACGATCAATCATTTTCTTAAAAAAAATAATATTTATACACTTTTTAACCACAAATGCTTCTCTTGTCTAGCTCAGCTCCGCACTCCGATTCAAGACAAGTTAGGGTTTGTCAAAAAACTCCCATCTCATTTTCTCCTCCAACCTCAAAATCGTTCTTCTTTTTTAAAGCGTGTTTGACCCTCCTTGCACGCTCACTTTGTAAACACTGGGTTGGTACTTGGAGTTGGAGGTGAAAATGAGATGGGAGTTTTTCAACATACCCTGACTGAACCCTAAAGGATTTACCCTCACAGAGCAGAGCACATCGTCTTCTCAACATGATGCTATAAAGCAGGGGTCACCAAACTTGTTCCTGCAGAGTTTATCTCCAACTTTACTCAACACACCTGCCTGGAAGTTTAAAGTATACAAGACCTTGATTAGCTGGTTCAGGTGTATTTGATTAGGGTTGGAGCTAAACTCTGCAGGGACACCGGCCCTCCAGGACCGAGTCTGGTGACCCCTGCTATAAACGAATCCGCTGTGTTCGTCGGGTCTGTGCACGCAACAAGTGGGCGGGGAATATGCTAATTTAACAAGTTGTAACCCCCAGCCTAATTGCTGTTTAAAACAACTCAATTGCATTTTTATGTGGTTTTCCCCTTTGTCAGGGGTCCCCCTCTGTCAGAATAGTGGGGGATTGGGGGGAAATAGCTTTACCTGTGGAATAAAAATTACCTGGCAACAGGTAAAAGCAGGCCAGTTCCACTGGAAAACTGCAGACCTGGCAACACTACCCAGAAAAGTTTTCACCTGAGTCAATATCAGTGGCCGCATTGACAGCAAAATATCCAATCTGTCAGCTTACGTGGCAAACGCAAATGCACGTATCCGATTCATATCAGATTTATTTCCACATATGAATGAGGCTTGAAACTGATCTGAGCATATTGGAATTCATGTGCTTTTTTCCTGCTTACACGTCCGTGGGTGATATCCAATCTGACTGGTATGCTACTTTAGTCCTGTATCAATGACTTTGAAAGATGTTGACTGTTTTCTGTGTGGAATTGAGGCATCTGTGAACACCTCTTATGTTCATAGACCAGGAATACTCCATGTCAGCCATACTCCAGAAAGGCTACAGTCCTTGAGATTTATTGACCCCATCGTAATCAAATAAATGCAAAAACAAAAAGCCTGGTCAAGATCAAGGATAGTCAACAAACACTAGGCTGGAAGGTGGCTAAAAACATGCATAAAAGCTTTTATTCTTGTATAGTTGCTAGAAAATGGTCTACAGCAGCTGTTCCCAGCCCTGGTCCAAGAGCACTGGATGGCCACTGTCCTACAAAGTTTAGCTTCAACTTGCCTCAACACACCTGCCTGAAAGTTTCTAGGATGCCTAGTGAGACCTTGATTACCTGGTTCAGGTGTGTTTAACTGGGGTTGGAGTAAAATGTTACAGGATAGTGGCCCTCCAGGAGAAGGACTGGACACCCCTGCCCTAAGTATTCCTAACAATGCATATTTTTTATGCCTGTCTGATCTGACACACCCATTTGAGGTCTTGATGGGTAACTCTGGCCCTCATGATCCACTTTCCTGCAGAGTTTAGCTCCAACCCTAATCAAACACAGCTGAACAAACTAATCAATGTCTTCAGTATTACTAGAAAGCTATGGGAAGGCGAGTTTGATGAGGGTTGGAATTAAACTCTTCATTAGAGTTTTCCAGCGCTGTCTTGATGTCTTTACTAATGAGTTTATGAGTTGAATTCTGTGCGTCTGATTAGGGCAGACATGTCCAAACGTGTTCCTGGAGGGTCAGTGTCCTGCAGAGTTTAGCTCCAATCAACTCCTATACACATGTCTGGAGGTTTCTAGTGAGTTTGAAGACCCTGATTTGCTGGTTCAGGTGTGTTTAATTAGAATTTGAGCTAAAATTCCCTGGACAGTGGCCCTCCGGTAACAGGGTTGGACACCTCTGCTAAGGCAGATATTTACAATGTACCATGCCGGATGTACTCCAGGACCATGGTTGGGAACCACTAGTGTACAGGACTCACTAAATAAGAGAATATTGGAAAGTACTTCTTTTACATAGCATTCAAGAGGAGCATGAATGTTTCTCTGGGTCTCAATGGTTGTTGGTGTTCTTGATGCTGAGGTCCAAGGTAAGCATTGGTGGCCCCCAAGTCATCATCTAGTAGGCCATTTTTAAGTATACAACACTGCAGAGGACATCCAAGATGATTTTATTGGCATGAGAGTGAGATAATACTGTTAAACATATAGTTGCATCAAATCCAACAAATATTGAGCTGCCCCTGTAATGCACTGGAATGGGTTTTTAGCCACTTCTAAATCCTGCCAGGGTTAATAGATCTTTCATTCTTATCTGGTTAAGACAGATGTCACGTGTCACCAGGTCCAAATGTTCCTCCATTTCCCATAAGCAAACAGCACTAATATAAACACACAGTGTACTGTAGTACTACTAAAGCATCACAATCTTAATCTCCACAATCTCCATACTGACAATACCTGAGAGAAGAAACTTCAGGGCTGAAGTTGTTAGAAAATCCCACAACCTTTGTGTTACCAGTCTGACTCTATAACCATTAGGCCACAACTGCCCCATACATACCTCCATTAGAACACTCTGCAGGTGGTGTAGACAGACTGGAAGCTCAGGCATAACCTAAGGAAGAAGAGCATTGCAAACAAGAGCCCTTGATACATGTACACCAGGGTACATGGCAGATGTGGCCTAATGGTTACAGAATCAGATTTGTTACCTGAAGGTTGCAGGTTTTGATTCTCAGTACAGGCAGGAAACGTAGGTGAGGGAAGTAAATGAACAGTGCTTTCTCCAACCCTCAATACCCACACTCTGCATTCATGAATAAATGTTGGTGGCAGGGGGTAAGTAATTAAATAAATAACAAATGAGCAAGGCACCGAACCCTCAGTAGCTCCCCAGGAAAAAATGGTTGCCCACTGCTCCAGGTGTGCTCCTTATGTATGTGTGTTCACTACTCATTGTTATGTGTGTCTGTGTAACAGAGGCCAGCGGGAGGTGCTGTGCAGGTAAACCTCACTTCCCTGATCTCAAGAGGCACACTAGCAACTAACCCTAGAGGCTGCAGTCTTTAGCCTCCTTGTTAGTGCGCCTGCCTTCCATGGTAGCTATCTATGGTCGTTACTTCCAATGAACTCTATTTGTAACAACAGAACTGGTGACTATGGTTGCTTTTGGGAAACGCAACCCAGAGTGGGTGCGATTAGGACCCGGGGTGGTTACATTGGTGCCGTGACGCAGATGGGAGTGAGGTTTAGTAGGGTGAGTGTAATGAAGGCAAGTACAAGGTGCTGTGCAGGTAAATTTCTCTTCCCTGATCTCAAGATGTGTGTTAGTAGCTGCAGTCTTCAGCCTCCTTGTAAGTGCACCCACCTCCCATGCAGGTGACCTGGGTTTGAGTCCCACTCGGAACAAGAACAAGGTGGGATGGTTACATGTGTCCATGGACAGTGTTGGAAAGGTTACTTTGGAAATGTAATAGGTTACAGATCACAAGTTACTTGATTTAAAATGTAATAAGTAGTGTAACTTTTCAATTACTTTATTAAAGTAATGTAACTTATTACTTTGTTATTTTTTGATTACGTTTCTAACTTTCTAATATTTTCAACTGTTAGTCATTGTGAAACATTTAAACCAGGCAGAGTTAACCTTACAGTAGCACTCAACACTGATTACTGTCAGACTTTCAAAATCCTTTATCACTTGAATTAGGATTATAATAAGTAAGGGATAATATACATCTTTATTTTACAACTGGCTGAATGTACATTATCTCACTTATTACACAGCTGCTTGATAGATTATTTAGATGTTTTGTGGCAAAATTATTAGACACAAAACACTGATCTGAGTTGAAATATTTGAACGCAAAGCTTCCATGAAGAAATCAGTTGCTAGCAAATGGCAAGTTCAAACTAGACATTTTAGGGATACAGTGCAGTCATACCAGTTTTCTTACACAACATTTCACCACATAAATAAGTAGTAGTACTAGTTTGTTAGTTATCTTATAATCCATTACAATGTACCACAAAAAAAATGGCAGCAGCTGTGTTTGTATGAAACAATAGAGCAAGTCCATGATACCAGGATGACAGAATTAAGAAATTGTACACATAATATTGAATTAAGCTTTAATATTTTATTAGCTAACCAAACGCAAAGCTTCCACCAAGAAAAATTATCAAGCATATAGCACTGACTTAAGTTGCCCCGAAAGAGTCTGAGCTGTGTAATAATTTAATTTAAAGCACAGCCACCACAAATTCAGACTTTTTTTTTTACTTATATTTTTGGGCTTTTTATGCCTTTTATTGTGATAGGACAGTAGAGAGATGACAGGAAAGAGCTGGGAGGAGAGAGGGGAGCGGGATCGGCAAAGGACCTCGAGACGGGAATCGAACTCGGGTCACCGTGAGCGCAGTTGCGCTATATGTCATAACAAGATCATAACATAAATAACATCATAACAAGAAATAGTTTAATAGCTATGATACTGGGTTTGAAATCAAATGTTTGCATAGTTATGACAGAAAACACTAGCATCTAACAATGCCTTGGAAAAAACAATCTTAAAAAATGAAGTTTATGCATAAACCCAAATAGGAAATAAAACAGTTATCGAATACGCATGTGTCATATTCTGTCCTAAACTCCTGAATCATTGGTGTCTCATTTTAGAGCAGTCAATGCAATTTAAAAGAAGTCAATTAAATCTGTAAGTGGGGGTGGGGGTGTGAAAAAAAAATCAGATGTAATCCCCTTTGTAATCTATGGCATTTTTCAAAAGTAACTGTTACTAGTTACTCCCCAACACTGTCCATGGATGGGTGAAATGCAGAACACAAATTCTGAGTATGGAAGTATGGGTAATTTTTTTCCTATTGATGTGCTCTCTACAGTCAGTATATATATGTATATTTGCATTGTTTTGTCTGTTCCCACCTTCTTGCATACCACAACTGGTAACAATTATCGGTTGATTATGTACTATGCCTGCAGTATGCTGTTGGTTAGCAAGTATGAAAACAATAAGAAAACAAAGCCTAGATGTTTTAGGCCATTTAGAAAAAAAAAAAGTGTGAAATATGTCCTACCAGAGATGGCAAACTGGACAGTGTTGGAGGTATGAAGGGAATGATGTTCATAGCATGTGAGTAGGATGAGCTCTCAGACAGAGATGACAGCAGCGTCCTTGTTCATGATAGATATGGCCTGGGGGAAGAAACTGAGCAGGTGGTGATTGGCTTTGGTTTGTAATGCTCTCAATTTTAGTTTCAGTTCAAAGAGAAGATGCTATTATAAATGTGGCTAAGGTGCAAGGATTACAACATGACTTTTCTATAGATCTGTGTAGTGTAGATCTTTGAGGGCAAGTAGCAGCATGTCAAAACAGCCAGGCATAGTGAATGAAATAACTACTGCAAAAAACTATTGGGAATTGATTTTGGTCTTTTGGTCAGTCAGCACACCTGTTATTCCCATTGTACAGCAGTGAATTTGGATTTCATTTAGCGCAGTGAATGATAATTTCAGTCTCTGTGTGAATTTCACCTTGTCTGCAATTTGTTTCTCATATAGCTGTGAATAGGCCTATAGACAGGAAGAGAGGAGAGTGTGAGGTGTTGATTGTGGAAGGTGAGATGCTGTAAAAGTGTGTGTGGTATCCAAGGAGGTAAATTATAGATAGTTTGTGATATCTGTCCATATGGAAGCACAATCATTTCACAAAATCTGCCATTCCAGTTTGCCCCAGTTTTTTTGCCTGGTGATTTTGAGAACTTACAGAGTGCATGCTTATTTTTTATTTTTTTTTCCTTATGATATTGATATTTATATTTCTCAAAAGCATCGATGAGAAATGCACCCCAAAACAGTAAACAATGAATGTAACTAGAACAGTGTTTTTTTTCTTTTTCCACTTTCAGAGAACCATGCCAGAACATTAGCTGTTAACTTCTGAGAACATTCTCTTTAGCTGGGATTTTGGCTTTTTGTCCACACAATGAGTGCCACCATTATGAATTCTAATTTTTGATTGGATGCTCTTCTTTTCCGGTCTCCATAGGAACCTATTCAAATAGCGTCCATCTGTTTTTAATGTAGCTAACGTCAGCAGCTTCGTGTCATCTGCACACTTATTAAACTTTGAGGAGTGAGGCACTGACAAATGACAGTCATTGCGACATTGCAAAGTGATGGCGCTATGGAGCCATGTGGTTTTTGAAAACATTTTAATAGGTTTCACATTAGATTATTATACGCTAATTTGACTAGAAGCACTGTTCAACAGGGTTATTTTCTTGGGTTCTGTCACTTCCTTTGAAGAGCAAACACAAGTGAGTATTAGTATGGGGTTTGAACTCCTTTTGTACTCTTTGATACTTCTGATTAATTATGATTAAACAGGTGTTACAGACTCCCCTCGGTCTCATGAATGCATCACTTGTGTTGCCCAGGGCTTCACTGACGTCTATACAGAGGACTTACAATGACACCACATATTGTGATGCTTATTCTCAGAGCACTTACAGATAAAAAGTTTTTAATACATAGCTATCAAACACCATAACTATGAAAAGACATAAAATATTTTCTTACTGGCTAAAGTTACAAATATGCAACATTATATAACTAAGAGTCCTAAAGAAGATTCATGCATGTGTACACCTTGTATTTTTTTTCTGCCATGTTTTTTTTTTGGAATGGTGATTTTAAGTTCTAGAATTTATCACATAACTTGTCATTAATGTTTTTACTGCTGACTTGAATGACACTTCTCCTATGGCTTACTGAGGAGAGGTATGACATTATTTTGTGATGAGATTTCATTTTCACCTTGCAGATGATAAAACAGACCTATAAGATGACTTGAGTCATATTTAAAGACTTGAGGGAATTTTGACTTGGAAAAGTAATTACCTAACAACCTCTCATAATACCCTAGCAAATGAACTGAATTGTGGATAAAAATCATGGTGGAAAGTTTTGAATGAATTTGTGGTTTTTAACAACCATAATAATCTTTATTTACTTTTACATGTGTCTACTCACAGCAACAAAGGAACTGTGCAGCAAAGATTACATACTGTACAACATTTTTTATGAACGGATGACAAAACGGATGATGCAGCAATCAAAGGTGACTGGTCATGGCATACTGGAGACAATCAGCAGAGGAGAAATGTTGAGGCAAGCGGATGTGAGGCAGACACACCGTGCTGTGTTGGTGAATAAATGATGAACTGTGGGCGGTACTATTGGCCCGGCCTGCTGAGCTTGTCAACTCTGCATGCCACTGTACGTGACTTGTTTCAAATAACTAGACTTTCTGTCCTCTCCATGAGACAGGAACACTTACAGTTCTTATGATGCCTTTTTCTTTGAAAACCTATTTTCTTTCTAATTAATTATTATGCTCGAGGCGGTTTTCTCTCGTTAATTAATTTACGCTTGTCGTGCGTGCAGAAAATAATAACATCTACTTGAGGCAATAACGGGGGCTACAGGCATTGGTGAGTACCGTGATGCAGGTTTCTGAGCCTAAGAATTGGCTCCATTTAGTCACGTTTTTAATTGAATTTGAAATGAACTGACCTAGAACAGGAATTTGAAACAAAAAGCAACCCTCAAAGACAAAACAATTGTCTGTACCGCCTTGCACAGTACACAGTTTTCCATGTGAGTTTCAGTGTGAATTGATCTTTTGCGGATATGTGCATGCATGATAGTGTTGACGCAGAGGCAGTGGCCTTTCCTCCTTCAGAAGGTGCCGTCAGCACTGCGATCTATGCTGTCTGCTGACATTTTCACAGGATGCTCTCATGCCCTGCATTCAGGCCTCATCAGCATCTGCATCTGACACCCAGACCTGCACTGCTTCCCTTTCACCCTCCAGCTCCACTATAATCCTCCCTTATCCTCTACCTCTCTTCTCACAAACAGTGACAGTCATGCATTGCTATTTCAACAGAATTCGCCCACACAGATTGATTGAAAACACCTCCCGAGGTGCAAGCATAAACAATACAACAAATAAAGCAATAAACATAAACAATAATGACTAATATCAGCATTTCTCAGAAACAGAAGAAACTTGACAAAATTACATACATTACAAATCACAGCGAAGGAGAGGAGTCTGAGATCAGAGCAAATGAAAATTTTATTTTACATACATAAGTAGAGCATATAAAACAGAAGTACCTAAGTACAACAGCTGTTGTCATTATGATTAAGAACTATTGTTGCATGGAAAACAGCTTTATTCTCTTTTTGTGTACATAAGAAATAGCATATTGGTTTAGACATTTTTGTGTGAACTATTCATAAGGGTAAACAACTCCTGTACAGAACAGATCCTCCCACTCTATGGCAGTGTAACGTCTCTCTGCAGGTGTCAGCTGGAATTCTTGTGAAAGGGCAGCACCCAAGCTGGCCACTAATGCATCTATCATCAGCACAAACACAAGGCTGAAGTCTAGCACTCGCATTACTGGCTCAGAGAAGTGCCATGAACACTGTCTTTGTGTTGAAGCCTCATAATGTTTCTTCCTGAATCAGGTCTATGAGTGGACAGTGTTTAGAAGAAGTAACACCTAATATAATCATTTTATCCCACCATAGCAAAGAAAGCAGTCTTTGACTGGAATATGGCCATATGCATTGCCTCTTGCTTTGGAATATGGCAGCTGCACCATGCAGGCCAAATGCCTGGATTGGGTACTTCCTTTGGGCTACTGGCATTCTAAAGGTTGTTCTCCTGTGCTGTAGGAGAAAGGTGCAACTAGCAATTTCAAGTAGTACCATACTTAGGCATTCCATACAACAATACAATACATGGGTAATAACAAGGTATCAATCCTTAACCTTACTCTAAGCCTAACATTAACCATTGTTAACATTAATTCCATGCAGTTACATTTTTTAACTCAGTGTTTTTATTTATTTATTTATTTATTTTCCAGAAATTACACTGTACGCGCATGTACTACAAAACAAAGTGCAGCCTAGGGTGCTGTTCATCTTTGGCACCATAATGAAAAGTCAGGGTGCGAAACTCAGCTCCTGGAGGCCACAGTCCTGTATAGTTCAGTTCCAGTCCTTCTCCAACACCCCTACCTGAGTAACAAGCTGGATCAGGTGTGTTTAATTAGAGTTGAAGCTAAACTCTATGGGGCTGTGATCATCCAGAAGCTGAGTTTGGCACCTTTAGGCAATACCAGGTCTAGGCAAATCTGGGCTTTAAGGTCCAATCTCCTGCTCAAGCCCCAATCAAACTCACCTGAACATTTGGCTGTCGAGGGCCACCACTGACCAGTGGTTCTCAAACCTGTCCTGGAGGCCCCCCACCCCAGCAGATGTTGTATGTCTCCCTCATCTAACACACCCGATTAAACTCATCAGCTCAGTAGTAGAGACTGCAAGACATCAATTGGGTGTGTCTGATATAGGAGACATAATGTGCAGGGCTGGGGGGCCTCCAGGACAGGTTTGAGAACCACTGGTCTAGACCATACGTTTTGTTAGTGTTCTGTGATTTCTAGGCATCATATTTTCTTCTCAAAAGACTTTGGTGATTCTGTGGGGCAACTTATGCACAGTGGATACTAGAGGCTTAGTAACATTGTGCTGAATTTTGCTGAACTGCTTCCCTCACTTCTGCTTTCTGAGTTGTGGGGAGCAAAATATTTACATGAGATATATAGTCAATTGAATCTGTAGTACTCAGGTACTACAGTAAGTTGCCTCCCACTGTGTCACTCCAATTCCGTGTCCTCTCAGCCTGTTTAACAGGCCTAATAACATCTACTAACAATCTATTGGTATTATAAAATCTACATTGTTTTGATGTGGGTGATGAACAGATTTTAGTTTCACCTCCACTCTCTCAGCTACTCTCAAGGTCCAGACAATGGGCAGTCATGGATAACTGCAAACCCTTGACCTGGGATGGGCAACCATGGGCCTTTTGATCCACTTTCCTGCAGAGATTAGTTCCAACCTTAATCAAACTAATCTTGTCAGTAGCCTTCCAATGATTCTTGTTGTAGGTGTGCTTGATTGAGGTTGGGGCTAAATGAATGTGGATTTAGAGGGCCTAGAGGGCCAGAGTTAACCACCCTTGCCCTAGACCCTAAAAAGGCATATACATATACATGGAAATTTCCTTTACAGACTCAAATGGGGTAGTCCTCTTCAATTTAACTGACTTCTCCATGACGCACAGACAAAGAGTAAGGTGTAAATCTGTTGCAGAGGGGTAACTGGTGGTGTGCCCGCCAGTGAAGGTTTAGTGTGAGGAGGGTTTTCAATTGAGAATCGATGTGATAGCATGCAATGCAGGATGCACTCAACAAGGCCCCTGATTCCATTTGGAAGCAATGCCTGTGGAACATTCTGCAGCCAGCAACTTATTTCTTGGCCTCGCACTTTGGCACAAACAATGTAAAAGAGACTGAGTGTTATTCAGTGCCCCATGTACTCTCAGTGAAGTTCTTTTTTGTTATTTCCTTATAAGTAAAAAGAAGGTGGAAATACCTTTGCAGCAATATACTGTTGATAAACATCCTATAGTTTGAATTAATCACTTTTTTTTTTGCTTTACATGTTGACATTACAGTAAAGAATAGCTCTTTTTGCATTATTATGCAAGCATTCATTTCATCTGAGAGGCTATTGGGAGTGCATAGACAGCCTAGAAAGTTAGGGAAGGTCTTATTTTTCATGAGTCTTGAATTTCATTACAAGATGTTAAACAGATATTTATCATTGTAGCATTTGTTGTATTGCCCAGGCTTACTTTTTTTTTTTTTTTTAATCCGATATACTAATCAACAATGCTAACCTTCACATACTGCTTCACATACAGCAAAGGATGATACTCGTTTGACCATAGCGTCCCATCACTATACTGTATTATCAGGACCCACAGAGACTACAGGATGAGTGCCCCCTGCTGATCACACCAAAACCTCTCCCAGCATCAACATTAGATTTTCTCAGGAGGTCACCAATCCAGGACAAATGCTGCTTAGCTTCAGCTGAAAACTGCAGGGTGAAAGCAGCTTTTGATGTTTTAATATCATATTTACAAGACTGACCATTTTACTAAGAAACACAGGAAGATAACATGAGGAGACTTGTTCTGTTATTTTTGACCTTTGTTTGGCATGCATAGCACAGGATATGTATTGATCAGCAAAGGAAGGGAGAGAGGAAAAATCAATAGCTTTTACATGAATGCACAACAAGCAGTATCTGTCCTGTTCTATAGTCTGAAGAATCTCCTCATGAGCCCTTGGATGTCATCCACAGACAGGTGAGGTTAAGCCCTGTGATCATAACCCAAACATGTAGAGAAAAGAGAGGTGTTACGCCCCATCTATTCTGCTCTGAATTAAACAACAAGTTTAAATGGAGACTATGTTTCTTGTCAGAAATGGGGAGAGTGCCTTACCCAAGTCAAACGTGAGGTTGTGCTGTTGCAACACAGACAGCTGTTTCGACAGAAATAAAACTAGATGTACATTCTTTATGTATATGTGTGTGTGGCAGTCTGTGAGCAATAAGCCATGGATTTAAACAAGACAGACCCAAGGTTGACGGGGGCAAGTTAGTTAGGAAGAATGATAAATGAGAGGTTAATGACTCAAGGACGCCAGGGGAGGGTGTCTGGTTTTTGTCTTCTAGGTCATGTGGACAGTTCAACTGAAAAATGGCGTTTAATCTTATGGCACATAAACTATAGCAGAGCCATTTTGTTACATTTTTATTGAGTAACATGACCCATGAATAACATAAAAAATGTCCTTATATATAAAGATTAATCTCTGAGAGAGATTCTTTTCCTGGCTAGAGGACAATATTATGTTTTCTCTTCTGATGATATACTGTACTCTGAAAATTAATGTTCTAGATTTTGTACAGACACTATTTCTGGAGCTTAGCTCACAGAATTATTATATGCACAGACTTGGTCAATTTACTTCCAAAATAGGCTAAAAATCAAACAATACATACTGTATATCCATATTACCCTACTGTACAGTGAATTTTGTTCTCACATTGTCTGTTAATTTTTCAAGCTCAAATATATATTGCTAGATAAAATTTTAAAATGGATTTTAAATTGAGCATATCAAACATACTGTACTCCACATCAGCTTGTATTCAAGTTAAACAGTGGACACCAGTATTGTTCCTTCAGATATTCATACAGCTCAGCAGAGATAATGTAAAAACTTAAATCAAATAATTGCAGACAGGAAAGCCATGCTGTTGAATACAGCATCATTATTCTAGAAGCACTAACAGGGCAGAATCTAATTACAGTACAATTGTTCATGTACATTTGTTAGGGTTAACATTTAATATTGATATTGATATTGATATTGATATTGATTTTTTTTTCGAGTCTACTTTTAAATGAAAACGTCTCAGGTTACGTATGTAACCATGGTTCCCCGAGGGAACGAGACGCTGCGTCAAAAACGCTATGGGAACGCCTCCAGCGTGACCACGCTCTGAAGCAGTCCAATGGAGAAGCGAGACGTCACAGGCGGGGTGACGTAGAGACCAGAAGGCTTAAAAGCACGTGCAGTGCATGCAGCCGGCAGCTTCTGAATAGAGAAGCAAGCGCTGCAGGGATGCCAGAAGTATGGCCCGAGACGCAGCGTCTCGTTCCCTCGGGGAACCATGGTTACATACGTAACCTGAGACGTTCCCCTTCAGGAACTCGAGCTGCGTCGAAAACGCTATGGGAACGAGATGCCCACGCCACCAGACTTCAAATCCCTGCCTAGTGTGGAAGAGCACAGCTAGGGCGAGAGAAAAGAGCCAAGTGGCACAAGTCCAGGAAAGAACCTTAAAGTCAAAGGGGTGGACATTCCACAGCATTTTGAAGCCAACTTAAGAGAAGAGAGCCTTGACCCTCAAGAAGGGAGGGTCAGAGGACTCAAAGCTATGAAATAGCATCCCGACCACACTTAGCAAAGCTATACCTGGCCAGAGGCCTAGGCCTCAGCGCACCGCGGAAGAAAAATGTGTAACGACGGGGTTCCTACCCACTGAGGAGCCACCCAGAGGGGCGTGGTAGGCCGAAATAGCCGCCACGTAGACCTTCAGGGTGGAGTGGGCTAACCCTGTGGAGAACTGATCCTGCAGAAACCCCAGCACTGTACCAACTGGGCAGTTAACTGAGTCCTGCTGGCGGTCTCCACACCATGAAGTGAAAGGTTCCCACTTCAGGGTGTACAGTTTCCTCGAGGAGGGAGCTCTGGATTGGAGGATGGTCTCAACAACCTCAGTTGAGAGACCGGAAGCTATGAGGTGTGCCCCCTCAGGGGCCACACCCACAACTTCCAAAACTCCTGCGCACTCTCTCCAGAACTCCCGAGAGCAGAGCGATCAGGGGAAAAGCGTACAGACGAAGCCTCGGCCACGTCTGTACCATCGCATCCAGCCCCAGTGGAGCTGGATAAGTCAGAGAGAACCAGTGGTGACATTGCGCATTCTCCTTAGTCGCAACGAGGTCAACCTGAGCCTGGCCAAAAACTCTCCAAATCTGCTTCACCACCTCAGGGTGAAGCATCCCTTCCCCAGGCCTCAGCCCCTGCCTCGACAGGATGTCTGCTCCCATATTGAGATGCCCAGGAACATGAACCGCTCTCAGCGAGAGGAGTTTGTCCTGGGACCACACAAGGATCTGGTGCGCCAGCTTGTATAAGGGGCGCGAACGCAGAACTCCCTGGTGGTTGATGTAATAGACCACCGCTGTTGTTGTCGGTGCGAACCAACACATGGTGGCCTATTAGGTCCGGGAGAAAGTGTTTCAACGCTCGAAACACGGCCAGCATCTCCAGGCAGTTGATGTGCCAAGTGAGATGGCGACTGCTCCACAGACCGCGGGCGGGGTGGCCACTCATGACTGCACCCCAACCGGTGAGAGACGCATCCGTCGCTAGCGTTACACGGCGACAAGGAGCTCCTAACACCGGGCCCTGAGACAGGAACCAAGGCTTCTTCCACATGTCTAAGGCACGTAGGCATTGCCGCGTGACCTTGATCATGCAGAACGGGTTTCCCCTCGGGGAGAACCCCTTGGTCCTGAGCCACCACTGTAGGGGTCTCATGTACAGCAGGCCAAAAGGTATCACGTTGGACGCAGCTGCCATCAGACCCAGCAGTCACTGGAACTGCTTTACAGTGAGTGACCGGCCTTCTTTCACTCTCGTGACTGCAGCGAGGATCGACTCGATCCGAGCAGGTCACAAACGTGCCTGCATCGTGGTCGAATCCCACACCACGCCTAGATAAGTGGTTCTCTGTAATGGAGACAGCACACTCTTCTTGGCGTTCAGTCTCAACCCCAGCTCTTTCAAATGCGGGGGGGAGAGTGCAAGGCTAAACAGAAGAACCCGATACTGGTAAGCTTCGCCCGTGAAAGCAAACCTCAGGAACTTCCTGTGTTGAGGAAGGATGGAGACATGGAAGTATGCGTCTTTTAGATCTACTGTCACAAACCAGTCCTCAGACCTGATCTGTGACACTACTTGATTGAAGTTCAAAATGTTGACTATCAATCTCATTACTGAGCGATTCAGTAGTCTCAGATCTAAAAAGGGACGCAGACCCCCATCCTTCTTCGGAACAATGAAGTACCGGCTGTAGAACCCGGACTCCCTGTCGTGAGGAGGGACCACCTCAATGGCCTCCTTCCTCAAGAGAGTTTCTACTTCTTGTTCCATTACCAGACCCTGCTCGGGGCTCACCACAGTGGAGACCTCGTTGAAAGGTGGCGGCGGAGCGCCAAATTGAATGCGATAGCCTCGCTCTACAGTGCGCAGGACCCAAGCAGATACATTTGGCAGTAGTTTCCACGCTGCCAAATAATCTACTAAGGGAACCAGTCTCTCGAGACTGGCCTCTGGTATTGTTTGAGCTGCTAGTTCGGTGTCCTGTAACGGATGACCGGCAGGAGACAGCCAAACTAGCTGCTGTAGAGACCCCCGCAGGGGTGGCGAGCTCCCCAGCTCCGCTACGTTTCCGGGCAGAAGACTGAGGTGTGGGCTCGCTGGAGACAGCTGCGCCCTGAAGTACCGGCAGGGTTAGCAGGCTAATCTCCCGAGGGCACAGAGGAGAGACGGGCACCGAAGAATGCGGTGGACCACGCCCTTCCCCAGTAGGGCCTGCCCTCAGAGGTCCTGGACCATAGGAGTCAGGACCAAAGTCTCATAGGTCTGGGTGAAAGCGTTTCAGTACCTGAAACACGGCCAGCATCTCCAGGCAGCAGAAGTGCCAAATTGGATGGTGACCGCTCCACAGACCACGGGCGGGGTGGCCACTCATGACCACTCCCCAACCGGTGAGGGACGCATCCGTCGCTAGCATTTGCGGCGACAAGGAGCTCCCAGCACCGGGCCCTGAGACAAGAACCAAGGTCTCCTCCACATGTCCAAGGCACGTAGGCATCGCCGCGTGACCTTGATCATGCAAAGCAGGTTTCCCCTCAGGGAGAACCCCCTTGGTCTTGAGACACCACTGCAGGGGTCTCATGAACAGCAGGCCAAAAGGTATCACATTGGACACAGCTGCCATCAGACCCAGCAGTTATGAAACTGCTTCACAGTGAGTGCCTACTTTCACTCTCTTGACTGCTGCGAGGATGACTCGATCCAAGCAGGAAATATACATGCCTGCATCGTGGTCGATCCCACACCACGCCTAGAAAAGTGGTTCTCTGTCATGGAGAAAGCACACTTTTCTCTGCGTTTAGTCACAACCCCAGTTCTTTCATATGGGCAAGGACGACATCTCGATGCCGCACCGCCCATGCTCAGAATGAGCTAATACTGACAAAATGTCAATAAGGTTCAGTATGCAGATGCCCTGGCAGCCATTTTCTCAGCTAAACCACTTCTTCTTTATTTTATTTCTTATTTTTTATTTTGGGAGCATCCACACACTTAGCAAAAGTACAGGGTGAGAGTGCAGTGAATAAATTTAATTCATTTATGAATGAACACAGCCCGCCCCCTCAAGGGCGGACTGTACATGCTCAGCTCCCGAACAAACCACACATAAATCGCTTGAATCCCTGCTCTTGTTATTTATTTATTTATTTATAAGTGAGAGCAGGAAGAAACGAGCGATCTAAAATGCAATCAGCTCATATGCGGACAGCATCAATCTCCTCGGAGAAAGATAGCCGCAGCAGCGCAAGCTCTCACTCAGAGGGGGAAGAACCACAGCGCGGGCTTCCGAGCCCCGAGAGAGAGCGCTAGATCTAAGGAGAAAGGCAGAGAAAGGGCGGACCCGTCTCTAACCCGTTCACAGATCTTATGCTGCGATCCCCACGGCCGCAGTCGCCGCTCTGCCTCGGCAAAAGCGGGACCCGTGCCGCGGGGAAGCTCACGAAGACTCCCTCCTCGAAGAGAGTCCTCCGAGAGTGAGCGTGCAGCAGCGAGAGCGCGGGCCGTCAACTCCCTCGAGAGCTGACGCAGCCCGCTTCGCCGCAAGCTCTCATTCAAAGGGGGAAGTACCGCAGCGCGGGCTTCCGAACCCAGAAAGAGAGCGCTAGATCTAGGGAGAAAGGCAGAGATAGGGCGGACCCGTCTCTAACCCGTCCGTAGATCTATATGCGATCCCCACGGCCGCAGTCGCCGCTCTGCCTCGGCAAAAGCGGGACCCGAGCCGCGGGGAAGTTCACGAGGGCTCCCTCCTCGAAGAGAGTCCTCCGGGAGCGAAGCGTGAGCAGCAAAATTGCGGGCAGTCAGCCCCCTCAGGAGCTGACACAGCCTGCTTCGCCGCGAGCTCTCACTCAAAGGGGGAAGTACCGCAGCACGGGCTTCCGACCCAGAGAGAGAGCACTGGATCTAGGGAGAAAGGCAGAGATAGGCCGGACCCGTCTCTAACCCGTCCGTAGATCTATATGCGATCCCCACGATCATGGCCGCCGCCCTGCCTCGGCAGAAGCGGAAGCTAAGCCGCGGGGAACGCAAACGCGGCAGTCAGCTCCCTCGGGAACTGACTCCCATGCTTCGCTCCCAAACAGACAACAAATAGGCTGTGTGTATCGCCACCCGACATAGCGCAGGCAGAGAGGAACACACAGTCTAAATGCCGCTGCTTATATTCGTAAGAATGCTTTGTAGGACATAGTGACACTCTCAAATAAAAGCTGTGCGAACTAGCACAAAAAAACAGAGTGACACACAAACACACACAGAGCGCTTGCTGAAAGACAGAAGCTGCCGGCTGCATGCACTGCACGTGCTTTTAAGCTTCCTGGTCTCTACGTCACCCCGCCTGTGACGTCTCGCTTCTCCATTGGACTGTATGCACACGTGTTTCAGAGCGTGGTCACGTTGGAGGCGTTCCCATAGCGTTTTCGACGCAGCTCGAGTTCCTGAAGGGGAATCAAGAGTGTATATGTTTGCGTCAGATTAAGGTACATACAATTCACCTGCCTCACACTGCCTAACTATTTAGAAAGGAAGAGAGTTATCATTATTTTGTCATCTTTGACTGTTATGTGATTTTCCACCTAATAACATCCTAGTTGGGTTGCCAGGATTATTATAGTGCAGTTGCATTGCAAAGAACTGCACCATATTAAGGCTCTGAATGATCGTTTCGCTAAATAAGACCCTTCTTCCTCGGCTGGGATCGTTTAGAGCCCTTTGAATCTGCATTTAAACTACATTTTGGAAATTCAAAATCGGGGCACCAATGAAGTCCATTATATGGAGAAAAATCCTGAAATGCTTTCTGTAAAAACCATAATTTCTTTACGACTGAAGAAAGAAAGACATGAACATCTTGCATGACAAGGGGGCGAGTACATTATTTGTAAATTGTTGTTCTAAAAGTGTGCTCCTTTAAGTAAACTTATATTAAAGTTTTCATCTATAATAGAAAACTTAATTGCTCATGACATCATAGAAAGTGAAGCCACCACACCGCCATTTTGGTATTCCCTAGCACAGTGGTTCCCAATCACGTTCCTGGAGGCCCCCCAACACTGCATGTTTTCCTTGTCTTCTTAATCAAACACACCTGATTCAGATCATCAGCTCATTAGTAGAGACTCCAAGACTTGAAATGGGTGTGTCAGACAAAGGAGAGATGCAAAATGTGCAGTGTTGGGGGCCTCCAGGAATGTGGTTGGGAACCACTGCCCTTGTGTTTTGAATTAATAGGAAAACATTACTTAATGAGTCACCGTTTTTATATCCAAAGTCTGAATAGATCTATAGTCTGAATATATGTCGGAATATACCTTAATTTGCCTTGTAGAGTACAGTATAATTTGGCTTCTACTGTAGAATTTGAAGAACTGAAATATCTGAAATAGTTGCTCAATCAGGAATTAAAATACATGCATCACAACTAAACTGATTGTTTATTTACAGCTTGAGCACAAGCAGGCAAAGGCAGGTAAGACTGCAGTTCGATGATATGTAGAAATAGCATAGAGGGTAATAACAGGACTTTTGCAGGTGCAGAAAATTGTGGATGTCATTGCAGAAGGATGGCAGCACACACCTCAACATGGGGGGTAGGTATCCAGGTAATACTTCCTTTTTTCACAGGATTAGAGATAGGGGACACAATAGAGGGAAAGACATGTAGGAGATAATTGTAGGAGATATTTACAGGTGATCGTTGCTAGAGATCAGGCAAGTAGTCCACTTTGCACAAACAAGACTAGAGGTGAGACAAGGTGTGTGCTTAAATAGTAGTGTTGAAAGGAAGGAGTTGCAGGTGTGTGTGGTTAGTACTCTGATGAAGGTGAGCACTATAATTGGAGGGTTTTAGAGCCTGGTAATTCTGTGACAGTACTCCCCCCTCCACGCCCCACTCCTCAAGGCTGAATACCTCGATACCGTAGTGGTTGACCTCTTTTTCAGAGTGCAGGATGATCAGGGTGACAGTCATTAAAGGCTAAGAGCAGAGTTGGATCCAGGATATCGTCTGTGTGGACACATTTGCATTCTTCTAGGCCATAATCTTCCCAGACAATCACATATATTAAAAATGAATGCCAAGACATCAGGAGTCCAGGATCTCTTTGAGAGTATACACTATCAATGGAAAGGGGTTTCTGTGTTTGGCCAGGCTTTGTGGAGACACAGAGACTGTTGGGCATGAACTCTTTGAGATGCCACAGTCAGAGCAGCCTTGAACAAACCTTCTTACATCCCTGGCCATGTTGGGCTACCTGAATGTGTGAACAGAGTGAATCAGTGAATCAGCCGTTGTGGACACCCTGGTGGAGATGCTTCAGAGGCTTTGGAGGAGGTGGCTTGGTCTTGAGACCACTGGATGGGGCTCACAAATAATTGAAAGGCTCAGGCTCCACTGTCAGTGGCGTAGCGGACGGGCCCGCAGGGCACGCACTGCGGGGGGGCCCAAGAGTCCGGAATACAAGAGTCAGGTTAATTTTTGGACTCAAGTGCTTACAAGAATTACTGACGTTACTCTGACTTTAGCCTCAGGTAATCTGGCATTCAGAGGGCATAATGAAAAACTGAATGAACCAAACAACGGGAACTTTTTGTCAGTAATTGAATTGTTAGCTCGGTATGATCCAGTGCTCCGAGAGTTGTTGGATAAAAAAAGTCACGTCAATTATTTAAGCCCAGCAATTCAGAATGAACTGATTGCATTGTTATCCAAAAGGGTGCACGACGAAATTGTGTCTGAAATAAAAGACGCAGAATTCTATATGATCATAATGGACACTACTCAGGATATCAGCAAAGTTGATCAACTCAGTCAAATTTTCAGATACGTTAAAGTTCGAAAAGATGAAAATGATAATCCACTGGGCATTGATGTCACTGAGAGTTTTCTCGGATTTCAGAATATCACCGATCAAACTGCAGAGGGTCTCCAACAAAAAATCCTTGATCTCATCCAAAGTAAGGGTCTGTCACTTAAAAAATGCAGAGGCCAAGGATATGACGGAGCTAGTGTCATGAGTGGAATTTATTCTGGTGTGCAGAGACGGATCCTAAACATGGAGCCCAATGCTGTGTATATACATTGCGCAGCGCATAATTTGAATTTGGTGTTAAACGACGCGTGTCAGCATATCACGGCTATCAAGGAGTTCTATGATGTGGTCCAGAGACTTTATGTTTTCTTCAGCCAAAGCATCAAAAGGTGGGAAATGTTGGAAAATCAGCTTTCAAAGCCAACACTGAAAAGACTTTGTCCCACGCGATGGACATCCAGGGCCGATGCTATCCACGCACTACGTTTTCGTTATGCTGACATCCTAAAGGCATTAACCAAAATAGCTCTACAGTCAAAAAAAGCAGAGGAACGTACAGAGGCGTCCTGACTTATCAAATCGATCGAAACATTTGAATTCGTAATGATGCTTGTATTTCAGGAGAGAGTTTTGGAAAATGTCAAAGTAGTTTCACAAGTATTGCAGAAGAAAGACGTGGACCTTCTTCAAGCAGCTACCTTACTGGAAAATACCTGCAACAACTTATCACTGCTAAGAGACCAGTTTGACAACATAAAAAGCACCGCACAAGGCCTTGCTGCATCCTGGGGCATCAGCTGTCATTTCACACAAAAACGAGCACGTATTGTGAAGCACCACTTTGATGAAATCGCTGAGGACGAGCGTCTCACAGACCCCGAGAAAATGTTCAAAGTTGGTGTTTTTTACGCGTGCATTGACACAGCTGTTTCCCAGCTCAAACAACGTTTCAAAGGCTTGAATACAATAGCGAAACGATTCCGCTTCTTACGTCCAAGTGAACTCGTACATGCAACTGATGATGAGTTGCGTGCTTGTGCCGAAACATTTGCAGTGACTTACAACGATGATATTTCCTCCGAATTTCCATCACAGTTGCTTTCGTTTCAAAGTGCCCTACGTTCTGAGATAAAAAAACTTGAAATGGGCTCAATTAAAGATCTGGCAGAGCTGCTGATTCTGAAGCATACATCTATTCTACCAAGTGTCACGGATGTGGCTACAGCTCTGAAGCTTTTTTTAACCGTCCCCGTCACAGTGGCAAGTGGCGAGAGATCTTTTTCTAAACTAAAACTAATAAAAACCTGCATGAGAAGCACAATGAGCCAAGACAGACTTTCTGAACTTGCGATACTCAGCATTGAAAGCCAGCACGCGCGTCAGATGGACATAACAGACATTGTCAAGGACTTTGCGCAGAAAAATGCTAGGAGAAAGGGGCGCTTTGGAGGATTTTAAAGGTAATATATATTACCCTTATTGAATGTTAAACGTCATGAATCTTTGTTGTATACTGCAGATAGAAAAAATATTTTGACGTCATGTGCTCCTTTGCATTTTAACAAGTTAATGTAATTGCTGTTTTATTGTTGGTGTTTCTTTTATTCTTTTTTTTGTGAAAAGTTCTTAATAAATAAATACGAAATAATTACTATTAAATTCCACAGTACTAATTCACGATTTTGAATGAAAAGGTGAATCCCCCATCTAATTATGCGGTGAGGGGCCCCGCCTCCACTCTTGCGGGTGGGCCAATGCAGTTTGCGCTACGCCACTGTCCACTGTAGTTTCCTAGGAGTATGAAGACAGGAGAGGGCATCTGCCTTGATAGTCTTAGTACCTAGACAATAAGAGATGGAGAAGTTGAAGCAAGAAAAATAAACCCCATCTTGGCTGGCAGGGATTTCGTTTCTTGGCATCCCACAAATCTGTAGTCCGTACAGTAAATGGTTACTGTGCACCTTTGCTCTAGCTCAAGCTTGATATTTAGGAGCTCTCTGTTTGCCAGTGTCATAGTTCCTCTCCTCTGAAGTGAGCTTCTTGAAGAAGAAGGCACATGAATGGAGTATGGGTGGATTTCCCTGTTGCTGAGACAGAACTGCTCCTACTCTGTTGGTTGAGGCATTTTTCAGCTTTCTCAGGCATTTCAGGACCTCCATAACATCACGTCCTGGTGATGTTCGACCATGATCTGGGTGTAGAAGAGGATATCATCTGTGAAGGAGGTCCCAGAGTCCTGTAAGCCTGAAATATGGAGGGGGCACTGACAAGCCTATAAGGCTGACCAAATATTCATAGTGGCTGGTAGGTGTCACAAATTTCGTCTTTCACTCCTTCCCCTCTCATGTCTGAATGAGATAATAGGCATTGCAGAGGTCCAACTTGGTGAACACAGTGGCTCCGTGGAGATGCTCTAAGGCCACTGGGATGTGAGGAAGTGGGTATTGAAACTTCACAAGTAATCTTGTTAAGGGCACAGTAATCAATACAAGGGTACAAGCCTACAGTATTCTTTTTTATGATAAAAGATAAAAGCAGCAGGGGAATTCTAAGGGAAGATGTAAACTTATTGTAAAGCTTTCTCAATGTACTCCTCCATGGCCTTCTGCTTTATAAGATTCTAAGGGTAGATTGCCGTGGCCAGTGTGGAGGCAACCATGAAGCCTTTCTAGGGCAGAAAACGTCACTGAACGAGGCGTAGCATGCTCGGATATTGATGTATTGTCTTTCTACTGGGTTCTCAATGGAGGTAGAGTTCACAGGAAGGGTCTAGAGAGAATGAGAGAGGGGTTGTGAAACCTGAGAAAAGCATCTTTGGAAATATTCTTTGCCCCACTTCAGGACTTCACCAGCCTTCCTAGAGATCATTGTGTTGCACTAGCCATGGGCACCCTAGAAGCACATCAGCGGTGGAGTGCTCCAGAGATAGGAAATGGATTTGTTCTGTGTGCAGCTGGCCACTGCATAGCTGAACTGGTCCTGCCAAAGAGCGCATATGATTATACTGCATAATGGCTTTCCTGTCTTTGACTGGACTTTGTAGAGGAGTTTCCAGAGGTTGAATTACCCGCTGACCCAGAGTTGAGAAGGGCATGTACTGTAATCGAAACATCAGTGGCAGTAAGAATTACAACTGTGGTGAGTGGAGTTAAATTGACAGCTGGAATACATGAAACACCACAGGCCATGGAGGATAGGTGGTGAGGAGTGAACACTCGTTTTAACTGCTGGCAACAGCGAGAGTCCATATCTTGAGAGCATAATCATTAATTGATATTTTTTCTTGGGAGAGCTGATATAACTGCTCACCAACAAATGTGTCACTGATGGGTTTGCAAAAAACTTCATGGAAGTGATTGACAAAATTATCCAGAGACAGGGTTATGGGTCCCATGTGAACCCAGATAGTTTCAGCCTATTGGAGCTCTCGCCCTGTCAGCAGGGAAATGATGAATGAGATCTTGCCTCACTCTGTGGTAAAGCAATATGGTTGCATTTCCAGGGCCAGTGAACACTGGAGAAGGAATCAATTGCAATCCTCCGCCGAGCCAGAGTAGAGCAATAGATTGGCCATGGGACTGGCGATGATGGTAGGTGAGGAAGCAGAGGTGGTGGTGAGTGGATGGAGTAGAGGAAGATGTGGTGAGTATTCCCCGGAGGAAATCCAAAACCTTCTGGAAAGGGTTTGAGGGTGTGGTCATCTTGCTGTCTGTCCTGGTCCAGTCTTCTGTTACGGAATGTAGACTCAGACACAGAAGATTCAAACAGACAGCTTAAGCACAAGCAGGAAATTGCAGGTAAGAATGAAGTTCACTGATATGAAGAAATGAACGTAGGAGGTAATAACAGGACTTTCCTTTTGCAGGTGCCAGAGATTGTGAATGGCAGAGCAGAAGGATGAAAACACACACCTCGTCAGTGTCCAAAAAATACTTCCTTTTTCAACAGGGTTGGAGACAGGAGACACAAAGCAGGGCAAGATAAACACTCTAGACAATGAGGTGAGATTGTGTGTGTTTAAATAGTAGTCTTAATGGGTGGATGGAATGAATTGCAGGTGTGGATGGTTAGTACTCTGGTGAGAGTAATACCAATACCAGATAAATGTTCATGTTTAGTATTTCCTGTATAATCATGTTTGTAAAGAAATATATTTTGTGTTGAATTATTTACCTGTATCAGCAAGTATGCAGTTCACACACCAACTTTAATGAGATCAACTGGTAGTATATTGCTTATCCTGCCTGAAAAGCCCTTAAACATTACAGATATCACCTGAAGTAACTTGTAATTTACATGCACATATCCTAAAAACTAATCCTGTGTCACTGATACGCTTTAAATCAGGTGATTTTAGGTCAAGGTTTTGGCTGTCAGTCAATGATGCCCTCTGCTGGTAGGGAATAGCAATATGGCTGCTTGAACAATTCCAGTGGCTTCAGTGGCTAATGGCAAATTAGAACGCAATGAGCAATTCAGTCATTATGGATCAGTGGCATGAATGCATCTTAATCAAGATAATGTGCAGTTTGTTTTCTGTGGAGCACTTTTGAACAACACCCTTCTTTGATTTTGAGTCCATGACCAGACTGAGGCCCGAAGCAACGCCGGTTGTGACAAGGCCGATGTCACTGCTCTCTTCCCGAACACTAAAATACTCTGCTGTGATTCATAGATGCCGTCATTTGTAGGTTTCTGTGAGCAATGCCGAGACAAGGACAAGAGGGTGGGTTGCACTCATCCACCACCAAAGGGAAGACACTAAAGCAAAATGAACCACAGGTACCAATAAACCAAATACCAAAACCGACACACACTGACTGTATTTGATGCTGGCTGCATTCACACAGACCAAGTTCATGGTTTATGCACCAAAACACTCAAATTTTAATTATAATTTCAAACGTTAATTTTTAACCTTTTAAACCTTTGGTTTTAACATGAATCAAAATACTTACTGTCCTAAAGACAAATGCATTAATACATTCATAGAAAGAAAAATGATTATTCTTATTATAAAGAATATACCACAGTTAATCAATATATTTTCTTTAGCCATAAGTCAACCTTAACGTGTGTCAATATAATTTATTTTTGACTTCTTTATAACCTAATTTTACCATATGCAAAAGCTAAATTAGCTATAATAAAGTAGAATTTTCACTTAAGATAAAACAAAAAATATATTGTTATTTTTGTTAAGGTTTATTGTGATATCAGTTTTTAAATAAGCATTATGTTTTTGTTATGCAATAAACAAACAAACAAACAAATCCCACAATAATTTCTGCAGTCAGTAAAGCTAACAAGTATGTGTTCACATCAGCACTCTGGGAAAATACTATTAAAACAAAATTGTTTCATTGAACCTTTTCCACAGGGAATGTTATTTGCTTTTAGACAAAAAAAAAAAAAATTAACAACACTTTTTAACTAATGGGAAACCTTGATTTCCCATTAGACAATATAAAATGCACTTTAAATCATTGACACAGTCATCTCACTTTCTTCAGCCTACAGTAAATCACTGAGATCTCCTTCTAATAGTGTCTGGCTGAATAATAGGCCATTTACGAGTATCCATGTGTGGCCAAAACCTGTAGCACAGAGCTGAAGCGCAGGTCTGCAGGTTTACATGTGTTCTACTGAGCAGAGAGCTTCTCAGCACACTCCATATATCACTCGGGACAGTGAACGATTGGACTTACCTGCACATTTCCCAGGCCCATCCTGATCGATAGCAACAATTTCATCTGTTCTCTTGCTACATTTAATTCATACTTCAGTTTTTCCCCCCTGCTATTTCTGCCTTGTTTTTTTGTAATATGGGTTTTTAATGGAATGCCAGGAGGCAGGGGAAGAAGGTTTTTCATTAAGAAGGTCCTGAAATCACCTGAAGGTCCTTCAAAGACGCAAAGACTCTAGTCACCCTTGTCCATGCAGTGTCACATGATTTCACTGCTGCTTCAGTGTTTTTGCGGATGTACATGTGCAGTGTGTCAGCAGATATCTTCCTTCCTTTAGGCTCTATTCACTGCCTCAAACGTTTATGAAGAAGAAGTGTACTTGATAATTGAATGTATTGAATGTTCACTACGATTTCAATATTGGGGGGGACCATGTTCATTTATTTTATTTTATTTTATTTTATAAACAACAGCACATCAATCTATTAATTTTACAAACCCCTAATTCAAAGTGACATCAAAAAACATAAATCCCTTTACTCTAAGGCTATAAATGTCACAGTCAGCTATGGGTCATTATTCAGTAGAACGAATTAACTCGTGATGATTCTCTGTCTCTGTCATTCACTCTGATAAGCAGTTTAAAGTGGGTGCACTGACTGAGTGCTGTCTGTCTCTGCACTGAAAAAAAGTATATATTTTCATGATTTGTTATTATGACCTTTCACAAATCTTTAGTCATATCAGCTAAATAAAACAAAACAAAACAAAAAAACGATTTCTCGATTTTGATAGATTCTCATTTTGATGAACCAATATTGATTCCTAAATCTCAATCGATCTTTTGGTCTATTCTGTTTTCAGCTGATGAATAAACAGTACACAGTTCGCCTTCCTTCCAATAAATAGCAGTAGGCTAGGCTTTGTTACTTTTGTTACTTTTGATACGAAACAAAGTCTCAGATTTAAAATTCTGTCCATTTCATCAGGAAATTCAAGCAATAAATACCATTTTGGTGCTCTTTAAGGTGGCGTGATAGATCATTGTAACTTCTGTATATCCGCCTGTGCGTAATCAAACACGTAGCAAAAGATTCATCCCAAATGGAACGCTTCATGTGCACTTGTGGCCTTACGGACCTACGGTGCATTTCCACTGGCACGTAGCGGGCGTATTTAATTAATTCCTATGGAAGTTGAGCTTAAACTTCTTGCAGTGCATTATGGGATGAAAGCAGCACGGAGAAAGAGTTGAGATCGGCTGAGAGCATCAAAAAGGTTGGGCATTCCTCAACTTTATGCAAATCACGAGTAGTTTCGTTTTTGTTCTGGATCCCCTGCTCTGCTGCCACACTGGAGCACACTCACCACCAACTGGACAGGGGTGGGAATTACAGCTACAATTTACAATAGATCACCCTCAGTGTAATCTGTCAAAGTGAAGGACGGCCTTCACATTTTTTCCATCACTGATAAAAAAAAATTGCCAATTACGGACAATTTCGGTTAACGTGACCTCTGATATATATATATATATATATATATTACATAAGCACATAAGGAATAAGTGTTACCTATTCCCCTGTTGTGTTGGGACTTTTGTTGTACTTCCTGTTTCCTTGTATAAAAATACGTCTGTGTTTTCCCTGTACAGCTGTTGGTGCTGTTGTTATAATCTATGTTTTGGAAGTATCCCGTGTTTCTGTGTCCTTCTGAGTTCCCTTGATTCTTATGTTTGTACTGCTTGTTCTTGCTTAATTAGAGTTCCCTGTTTCTTGGTTTCTTGTTTTGCTCTTTTTATTTATTAAAACCTCTTGCATTTAGAGCCATTCCCATCTGCCTGCCTTCTTTTGCTCCCTGCCAGCCCATTGCTACATAAAGTACTTGGTTATAATTAACTATAGTGTGTTATTTGATAAAACATTTAAAGTCAATATATTTCAAATGTACCAAATTCCATCTTTATCATAACAAATGTGTAATTACAAATATATTTAAATATGACATACATGGTTCAATAGAAATGCCATTAAACTATATTTTATGTAGCCATAAATGCTTGTCAGTACATTCAGTAGTACTCTTTAACCATATTTCAAAGACAATAGATGTAATTGCGAAATTACAAATAAAGATGTGCTTAAGTCCTACTTTAAGTATGTCAAATAATCACTGTTAAGTTCAGCTGATTGCACTTAATATGAATTAAAACTATATATTTTTGATATTTTTTAAAATTGTAAATAACATCCAATAAAGTGCCCGAAACATTACATTCAGTCAGTATAATTGCCTAAATGAGTTCTGTTTTTAAAAGTATGCTAAAGTGCACTTCTTTTTTTCACAGGGGTAGGCATTTGTAGACATCAACAGTGATTTGCTGTGACAAAGTGCCAAGACAAACAGCCTTCATATTGGCAGAAAAATGCTGCCTAGGTAGACTCTTCATCTATATTTTGGAACAGAGCCTTAGTGAATCCTCATGCAGCCTTTCCTGCTGTCCCACACAGTAAAACGCTTGCCAGTGGCAATCAAACAGTTTATAGAATAATTAATAATGAATAGAAAAAGAAAAGGTTTCTGTACTTGTTCGTCAGCATGACGGTGTCACGTATGGTCCAAAAAGGCAAATGAGAAATTCAATTTCCAACAATTAAACCTTTAATATACAGAACAGACAGGAGATCACAAAACCAGTAACAAAGCAGCAAGAACCAACAAATACAACTGATAACTGAGGGGGTATGCTGTATATGAAGAGTTTATTTGCAAAACTCAGCAAATTTCATAAATCATATTTTTTATATCATCATATTTTTCTTGTGTTTTATTGTGTTAGCTGTATTTTTAGTCATATTTACTTTATATCAAAATAACCCAACTGCAGTTTGATTGAGATTCATTGGAATGAAAAAACATGATTTTTGAAAATTGATTCATGTACACACAGGCCAACCATGCAACTAAATGAGACACAGGTGTAAATGATGAAAAACAAGTGTCCACAAAATAGAATATAACCATGATACTACAGAAGGCATGTCCTTATTCTATAAACGAGTCAAACTGAGAAGAGAGGGGGGTCTGGAGCAGGCAGGGGGAAGAAACCAAAAGAAGTTGATGGCAGGAGAAACCAGGGAGGTGATGATGGGAGGAGCCAGGAGCAGGAGGAGGCACATGGGTATCAGGGGTCCAGCCAGGATGCAGAGTTGAGGGAGGGAGGAACCAAGGTGGAGATTTGGCTGATGACTCCAAGGGGATGACTGACAGAGGCAAAGCCATTGGAGTTGGAGCCCCAGGTGGAGCTGAGAAGACAGAGAACCAGGGTGACACCAGAGACCTGGAGGCCCGAGGCAGAGCTGCAGGCTCACAGGACCAAGGTGGAAGGTGTGACTGAGGACCAAGGTGAAGCCAGAGGGAAGGAGAAGCCCAAAAGAGGCAGGGGGATGGAAGACAAGGTGCAGCCAGGGGAATTGGAAGACCATGGCAGAGACAGGTCGATGACTGACAGAGGCAAAGCCAGAGGGACGAGGGAGCCCGGTCCGAGGACTGACAGAGACAAGGGAGCATGGAGGCAAGGAGGAGCTGAAGAGCTGAAGCTCGGAGACCTGAGATAGCAACACGTTCTCAATCCTAATTAGTCACATATTGACGATTGGGCAGGGCCCCTTTGGCGTCACTTCTGGATGCTCAGGGTACCCCTTTAGCGTCATTTTTCTACGTGCAGGGTCCTCCAGTACATAACGTAAGAAACCCTTGGCGTCAATGTGCTGATGCGAAAGGCACGGGGAATTTTATAGTCATGATTATATTATATATTGGGTAATAATATTGCTATTATTGCATATATGTTGGGGTGTAATTTTTTTTTTTCAATGCTAACAGTCAAAACAGTTTAATTTATATTACACTATTTACACATTGAACCCAACCTCTGCCCCTAAACCTAACCATTTGTCAACAAAACACAAGATATAACAGGCAATTACAACTATATTCATAATTTATTCAAAAAGTATTAATATTCCAAGGGTTCCGAAGCAAAACAATTGATTTGTGAAAAGAATAGACGCGACCGTCTCCGTCCGCCGTTCTGTGTGCTGCTGCAGTCTGTCTATGTGCGAATTCAAAAAATGCCGCCAGAAGAAGCGAGCCTTGGTTGTGAAATGCTGTTGGCTCTTGGGTGTCTCGTGACCGATTGTGTCATGCTGTTGTGAAATGCCACTGGCTCGTATGTGTCTCGTGACTGATTGCTTCATGCTAATACTCGGGTGTGTCTTCTTGAATGAGATGTGAGCGCGTTAACGGAGCGGGATCATTTTCAGCGATTAAAACCTTCTGTTATTCGCATAAGGATATCGTAAGGCTTCAGAAGACTCGGAATGTTTGTAATGGTTTTATACTGCTTGTTTATGGTCAGTTTTTGCAATAAATACCTGTGACTGTACTTATATTTGCCTGTTGCGTGTTTCATATTGTTCAGAAGTGGGTAGGTTTAGGGTAAGGGTGGGGTTAGGTGCTCCAATGAACGTATATATTTATACAAAATAATTTCTATTTTTACAAATGCAAGCAAACCATTAAATTAAGACAAACAACTGAAAACAATGGAGGACCCTGCGCGTCAAAAAATGACGCCAAGGGGTCCTGACCAATCGTCAATATGTGACGACTTGGGAGTGAGCTATGGAGCTGGGGAATGGAAGGTCTGAGGCGATTCCAAACAACTGGAAGGAACCAACTGAGGATGAGCCACCCTTATGAGGATGAGCTACCAATGTCAGCCCACCCTTAGTGGCAGAAGTGTGGGTGCGGCTCCCTTCATACTCTCAAACTCCACAAGAATGCCCTCTGGGAAGGACATGGTGCCAGCTCTTGAACCTGGTCAGACTTCCTGATGTTCTCGGACTCCAGAACGTACTTGAGCTCCAAGTCTGTGGTGAGCTCTAGCTGTTGGTCTGTGATGGGCGTTGCTGAAAGCTGGCTTTTCATCAATTTCATCAATTATCATACAAATTTAATTCAGAAAAAAAATAGCATGATTATTCGACTCAATTTAGATCAATGTTGATTCAATTAAATTCAATGCTGAGTCATGAGATGAGAAAATATGGTAGTTCATAATGCACATTTTAAATGTCTCCTTGGTCTTAACAGTTTCAGGTCTTGGAGTCTCTTCTAAGGAGCTGATGAGCTGTGTTCGATGAGGGAGATACTCATAATGTGCAGTGGTGCAGCAGCTACTGGAACAGTGTTCAGAACCACTGAAACAGACAAACAGTTCAATGAATTCCCCTGACCCAAGTCTATTAAACCCTCTGATGCAGCTTAATCGGATTTGTAACAAGGACCTGATTAATTAGATTAGTAACAAAATAAAGTTTTACTCACAAATCGAGTTTGCCTTCTAATCTGTTTAAACAAATTACAGCAGTTTTTGATGCATCAGCAGTATTAAGCCCTGTTCACACTGACAGCGATTCAATGACTGGAGGTGGTGGAGATCTGCAAATCTGGATCACTGTATCGAGTCACTGCTCATATCAGTGCTTCGCCAGCAAACTCACTTAAAATTGGAAATTTAACTGAATTGATAAATAACATCAATTCTTCTCCTTTTGAGTTTGTCCTTTTGTTTTAATGATGGCAGCATTGGATCTAACATGAACAAAACCTGATAATCATGTTCTTACATAATCAACGTCACTCATTTACTTACATTTGACTTTCAGGAGGTTAAACATTTTATATTTAATGGGACTTTACAATGAGCTCAAATTAGTTAACATTAATGCATTACTTCAGCGTGTTAACTACCATTATCTAACAAAAAGCAATACATTTGTTACAATATTTATTAATCTTTTTAACATTAGTTAATACAAATAAAACGTTTTGTTTTATTGTTTGTGTTGGCTCAGGTCAGTTAAATAATCATTCGACTTTACTGAAATTAACATTATCAAGATTATTAAATGCTTCAGAACTAATGAAACTTATGTTAACAAATTGAACCTTATAAAGCATTACCAGAAGGTACACCCCAATATGAATAATTAAAAAACAACAACAACAACAACAACAACAACAAAAACAACTAAACAATTGTGTTTGCAACAATTACATTTGCAGAAATTACATTACATACATTAAATGGGCCTAAAATGCAAAATTAGACTAATTAAGCAAGTAAGAGTCACTTCCAAAAGCAAAAACGTAAAGTAGCATTTGAAAGTTTATACAAAGTTGTAGTTGCTGTGTACAGTATTCTCAGTTTGTGAAAATGAAAGTATTAAAAACATTTTGAAAAGTATTATTGTATGTTCTCATATGTATTTTCTTGCATTTTTGTAAAGTCATAATGTTATTATCATAGTGTGCTTTTTGATGAATTGCATTAAAACCAGACCAAAAATCATAAAATATAGGAAACATACAACACTTAATATATATATATATATATATATTTTTTTTTTTTTTGCATTTGTGATATGTAAACACTAAAGTGATAAACAGTAATAGTATATGTTTTGTCAGTGACAATGATCCAAACAAATGCTGCTGCTGTTGTCATTAGTAATAGGTTTGTTCAGGTTTGTAGTAAATACACCATAAAGTCTAGCAGCTTTCACTAGAAGTAATACTCTTTATGATCAAAGGGACGCATTTAAAGGGACGTATACAAAGGGATGTATACTGAGACATCATCAATGACAATGACATTATCAGGTGAGGAATGAATAAAAGTAAATAATCTATGAGAGAAGGTAAATGTCACTGAAACCTCCTTGTTTCAGTGAAATGCAGCAGAGCGCTGATCTCCGACCAGTTTTCGACCGGATTAGAGGGTCCAGGCCTTAAGTGTGCAATCAATCAGCCGCTCATGGCCACTGCCCAGGACATGAGCAGAGACATAAGATACACTGCAGGTAATAGAGACACAAACTGAAGATGGACATAACAGAGGTCAGGGACTCACAGGATATTTCTCTCTTCTATGGAAGATACACAGGAAATAAAGACTGCACAACTTAATTCTGAGGCTCAGTCTCCTATTAACAACCTTTAATGGTATTGATGCTGAATATCGGTCCTGTTGACCCGTGTTCAAAGGATAAATTCCAGACCGCTCTTGTGAAGCTATAGCTCACTGACAGGAAGAAAAATAAAGCTGTTTCAGCTGTAAATGCATTTTCTGTAAACTGCCTTCTGGTGAGATAAAAGTGGGACTCCTGAGTCCTGAAAGATACACTGTGCCCAAGGATTAATAGCACAAAGATGGGTTTAAAATAACATTGTTGAAACACATTGTAGATGGATAATTGTCTGATTCAGCACTTCATTGGAGGTTCCCACTGCACCTCAGGGCTTAATAATAGAGATTTCTCTGTCAAATCACACAGATTCAGATTCAGGCAGCTTTACTCACATGGTATAAGGCTATACAGACCTATACATTTACACAGACAATAAAATACAATAAACTAAATGATTAAATTAAATGACAAAAATAACAATAAGATAATAAGTTGTCCTGTGCATGATGCACATAGATCATTCTCAAGAAACAGTGCCATTTATACCAGATATTTTCATTTGAAAAGGTTACTGTTGAATTTTTTAGAAATCACATTTTTAACCTTTGGTCCAATTATCATAGGGTGATGTAATGAGGTTTGAACCATGTGGTTGTTTGAACCCTGATGATGTCACTTGCTTAAATATTATGTCAGAAAGTTCAGACCATTATTTCTACAGGAGGAAATGTCACAGTATAACAGTTTGGACAAATTCTGTATTTTATAAATGAAATACAGCACTTTGACCCTGCATGACTAGAGCTGTGGTTGTCACAAGCAGTCCCATATAATGCTCCTGAATTTGTCTTTTCAGAAGAATGAACAAAAACACTGAAGAAGGACAGAGACAGAGCTTGAAGGACAAAGAAAGACACACACGTCATTGGTTTATAAGTTTTGTTCATTTAACTTTATTTGTGAGCTAACCATCATTGACAGAATCTTCCGGCATTTCTGAATGTGACACAAGAAAAACAATCAATCTCATCAGGTTTGCATTGTTATTTCTTGGGCCGCGGTGGTGTGTGTCGGGCAGCGTAATGAGCCGAAGCAGGCGGTGTGTGACTCTGTACCTCAGCGCTGACTTTGAGACAGTGTCTCTCTCTGTACACATGTTCTCCTCTCACTTAGGCTGAGATCGATCGCATCCAGAGTTTCCTCCAAAGCTACCGATACTCTCAAGGTCTGCCCATCACGCCAGCTGGCTCTATCGATTTCCATCAGTGATGAGCAACCATTAGCATCAGGGAAAATGCTGAGCAAAGAAGGCCTTTTTACAAACCTGCTGTAGGCCAAATACCATAGGCCCGGCTCAACACGGATGTGTTCCTTCATGAGAGTCTTTAAAATTTCATGGAGGCCATTGAATAACAGAGTGAGGCATTTATATCAAGCTGTACATGGTTGTGAGCTTCACAGAAGTTCAACAGAATGATTAGTAATGCTGTAGATCAAAAGCCATGAAGCCTTTTGCCAAATAAACAAAAGACTCAAGAGATAAAGTAATCATTTATGTTCCTCATAAATTATCTTTGATTGCATTATAATGACTTTCTAATTACAATTAACATTGCATAGGTGGACATCTGGGAATTAGACTGTTAAACACATAACATGTAAAGCCACTCAGATGAAATGATCCAATCTCCACTTTTATGTTTTCAGGCAATTAATTGCATGTTATTTACAGTGTTGGGCATGTTACTTTAAAAACATAATTAGTTATAGTTGCTTCTCTCAAATAGCAACTGAGTTAGTAACTGAGTTACATCATAATAAAAGTAACTAATTACCAGGGAAAGTAACTATTGTGTTACTTTTTTACAAAACTGTTCAAAAATGTCAAATAACTTAACTAAATATTGGGGATGCTGCCAATATGAAATATGTTAAATGAATAAAACATTGTACACTAATCTACACTATTTGAATGTTGCTGTGGGACAATGTGAGAGACACCTTCCAGGAGGCTAAATATCATGTTATTGGGGTCACTTCAACCCACGGACATGAAAAATATCTCAGAGATAAGAATAAAGTACCGTTTGAAACTGCAAAGGCTCTACTTTTATTTGTGTATAGTCATAATAACAACAAAACAATGTGCTTTTGTAAAATAAAGAAAATAAACAGGGTGCGCTCTCTGCCGTTTCTGTCACCTGTCTTCACAGACACGGAAATAAAACAACCTGAATCTCAGCAAATACCTACTTTACATGTGTGTGTGTATATATAGAAAGCTTGAAATGTATACTATTAAGTCACGTCGAAAACATATATTCTCTGATAAAGTAATCCGTATACCAATGCGAGCTCCAGTTTTTCCCGTCTAAACTCTATCTTATGTAATCACGCCCACGAGCAGCTCCGCTTTTCAAATGTTAAACATCCACGTGAGACGTTCAGACATGTCGGTAACCTCTGTAAACAAACGTGAACATTCATCAAGTTCATCTCGGCTATTTTTTGTTTCTGGAAGAAGAAGCGCTGAGAGGATAAGCCAGAATTTACCTCAGAAGAAGAAGAATGCAACACGATGCGCAGCTTTGCAGGTCCTACGGCTGAGAGAGACCCTACTCTGATGAAAACTGCTTCAATGAACACAGGTATAGTAACGCCACATTTTATTGTGAGTAACGGTAATGGCGTTGTAATGGGGGGAAACAGTAATTCGTTTCATTAGTTGTTACTGAAAAAAAGTAATGCTGTAAGTAACGCTGTTTATTTATAATCTCTTTATGTACACTTATGTGCTTTTATTTTATTAATATTATCTGCAATGTAAATACTTTTAAGATTTGAAGTACACTACAAGTGCACATTCAATACAATTAAGCACATTTTTTTTCACAAGGTTAATGGTGGATCAGGACAATTGAACACCATCAGCACTAAACCAACCAGAGTATCAGCTTCTATGAATTAGTGTTTGTCATGTATCTGTCCTGACTGAATAATTTACTACCTTTCTAGGACATGTAATCTCCACTGCATCTACACTTGATGTTCTTTCACCAGAACAGTAATACTGGTAGACACACATAGGCCTACTCCAAATCTGGAATGGATTACATTTCCTAAATTGTCATTTCTTTTATATAATGTGGCAACATGATTCCATATTCTGCGTCACATGTTCCCTGTGGCATTTAGAAAAATCCATCCACCCATCTTCACCAATATTATCATCTGTAGGGTCACAGAGGAGAGAGAGGAAACTCAACACATTAAAAATGTATTTGTATATATGCTTTCACACAAAAACTGTATTTATATATATGCTTTAAATCTCAGTTGAAGACTTATCTCTACACTGTTGCTTACAACTATCCTCAGACTCATTGTGAAATGTTTTGTTGTTGTTGTTTTTTGGATGTTTAAATGTGTCTGTATAGTACACTGTAAAAAAAAAAAAACACAATTTGTTTAGTCATCTTAAAAAAATTTGTTACCCTGCTGCCTTAAAATTTTAAGTTGATTCAACTCAAATATCTAAGTTGTCACTTATTATAATTTAACATTTCAAGTTGAATAAACTTTTTTTGAGTAGACTGAACTTAAAATTTTAAGGCAGCCAGGTTACAAATTATTTTAAGCTGACTCAAAATTTTTTTTTTTTTTTACAGTGTAGAATCTGGGACTGTACAGCACACATCTGTATCATATTTCGGCGTTTAATACTTTTTCATATCTTGCTTTAATGTCAAGTGAAGCCACATGTATTTTCAAAGTGCTTTATACATTACAAGTTTTAAAGCAGCTTCACATTAAAAGCTGTTATGGTTAGAATGTCATCATTTCAAATTATACATTTTATTGTCTTTATTCTGATATGCTGATTTACTGCTCAAGAAACATTTGTTATGATTGTTAATGTTGAAAACAGTTGTGGTGATACACATTTTTGTGGAAATATACACAAAACATTTTAAATGTTATTAACAAAATAGTCATTAATTCACACTTTTTTTCCCCTTCTGTTTCTGTGTGTAATCTAGCCTTTTCCTTAGGTCCTTTTATCCATGTGTCAAATGTGAAATCAGCTCTCACCTCTTTGTCATCATCATAATCACACAGCATTCATGCCGACGGTCATTGTTAAGTCTGTGCGCTTTTTTTACATTGAGAGAGTCTGAAAAAAATACTCACCCATCTTTTGCAGCTCCCGTGATCCTAATATTGGCTTGCTAGTTGATTTTAGTGTACAGTACATACAGTACAAATGAGTCAGGAGATCCAAGGATACACCGGAGACGTCCTATCTGGAAGCTTTCCGGAGTCCTGGTGATCTGCAGGTCACTTTACTCACGCTGATGCTTGATAGATGGCAGCAGCGGTGCGGAGGAGTGATATTTTGGATGACTGGGCATCTCCGCTTGCCAAAGACAATTGATGCTTGTTTAATTCTGTTTTCAAATTTCATCTCGCATTGAATGCTGGGTTGTTGTTAATTCAATTGGCAAGCGACCTTGCTGGTTGGCAGTACCCATAGACAGCTCTGTTCTCTTGAGGTGTTCAAGAGTCCCAGCACACATTCAAGTACCAAGTGAAGGTTGCTGGTGGTAGATAACAGTGTTATTTTAGTATAACTGATAGAGTTTGAATTATTAATATTTTTGTTTGTTTGCTTAAAATGTTATGAATTTTGCTGTGTTTTTGTTGATGTTTTTAAATATGTATGTTTATTTATTTATTTATTAGATACAGTTTTACACCAGTCATTTTCCTTAGTAGCTAGTCGAAATAAAACACTTTTTCTCAGTTTTTTATTTATTTATTATTACTTTTTTTTTTTAAATAAAATTGAATGTATTTGGATGTGCATTTAAGTGATTCTACAGTACAGTAACTATGAAATTACAAAAGCCTAAAGGTCAATCCAGGTAATATCTTGTAGACATAATCATCAACACTGTCATATCTATTTTTTCCTCTCATGTGACACAGCTCTGATTTTAGATGATTCATCACATTGAATCTGACATTTTCAGTTCACATCTGTGTCACTGTCATGGTGAAATAAGTTAGATACATACACTACCAAAAAAGTTTAAGCTCTGAATGCTTTTTTAAAGTCAAAAAATACAGTTAAAAACAGCATAATTGTGATATATTATTACAATTTAAAATAGCAGTTTTCTATGTAAGTCTATGTTCCAATATAATTGATTGCTGTGATCAAAGCTGAATTTTCAGCATCATTACTCCAGTCCTCAGAGTCACTTCAGATCCTTCAGAAATCATTCTGATATGCAGATTTGCTGCTCAACAAACATTTCTGATTACTATTAATGTTGAAAACAGTTGTGCTGATTCATACTTTTGCTGAACAGAAAGTTCAAAACAGCTAATGCATTCTTGCTGAATAAAAGCAGTTTAGACATTATGCGAAAAAGCCATTCCCAACATGCTTTCTCTGTGATCTGTGTCCCGTTTCCTACATGTCACAGACTGTCATAGACATGCTAATGTTCGTGAAGAAGACCCTTTTCCTTTATTCAACTGCACTGCAGGTCAGTACGGTGTAGTAAAGTAAGTTCCACTCAGACCTGCACTCAATCTTTGCTGCACATTAACAATAGATGGACCAAACTGAAATATGCTGTTTAAAAATGCCATTCATCTCAGATTTTATTGCTGATTTGAAATCTGCTATTGAAATGTGAGTTTATCAGCAGCTTCTGTAATTTTCTCTCTTTCCCCATTCAGTTGAACACAAGCTGTACTTGCAAGACTGAAAACAGCTGCCCGAGTGTGTTTATAAGATGAGAAGAGTGGACTGACATGCCTGGAAAGGGACTTTGCTGTGGTGCAGTGAACTGTAAGTTGCACATTTTGCTTCACTAGAGAGAAATCTGTAAATAGATGATTTTTTTCTCAGGTATGCAGCACATTCTTTAATACCATTTATTAGCAAAAATGTTTTTGTGTTTGCTTTTTGTTTCATATACAGTTAATTACAACATAGTATCACAAAATACTAACACAGTCTGTTTGTCTCTCTCTGTCTCACACACACGCACACACACACACACACACACACTCAGAGCTGCATTGCAGTGCTTCCTCACACAGCCAAAAACACACAAGTCGAGGTCTAATTCGGGATTTCTGCATATATTTACTGACCTACTTCAGTATGGAAATAGAGGGAATATAGACAGAGCTTCACATTTTTAGTCTTTCATTCGTTTCCTTTGTAATGAGTAGTAATTAAGAATGTGGTGTGATAATTAGGTTCTCTGGTTATTGCAGCAGGTGTCCTCTAGAGGCAGAGCTGCAGTAAGGAGTGCCTTCATCTGACTTTAAGTACTGTGTGTTATTTCTGCACCACTAGTGGCACCAAACGGAACTGCAACAATACTGACATTGCCAACAGATTTCCCAGGAACTTACAGGTTTCCTTCAGTATTAGCTGCCATTGTTTGGAGTTCTGGGACCCTGCTTATAAAATATGAATAAGTACTAAGTGCCATGTCAGGATCTAAACAGATGTGCATACTTTTTCTTGTAGCAGAGAGTCAGAGTATTGCAGAAAATCTAAGCAAATCTTGTGCTCATCATTCTCAAATAAAGGATTTGGACATTGACTGGTGCTCTGTTTGTATGACATTTAAAAGTGGAGATAGAAACCATTAAGCTGTACACAATCGAGATCATTATTGCGCTTATAGATTTGGAAGAGAGGCGTATGCACGTTTTTTGTGTGTACATTCTCTAAATCATATTTGGGAAATGAAGATCGAATTTCTAGCAACATTTAAAAAATGAGGCCCTCTGTCTTTACAAATTTTCAGCAAACATTAGCAAATGTGAACACATTCGACTTTTTAAGTCGAATATTTTTTAAAATGTTACTTTTTGCTTCAGAAAAAGTTACCAAGCAAAATGTTTGCAAAATGATAAAATGGAATCTCTCCTTCGAGTTTGCATAAAAATGAAATCTGGACGATTTGAACATTCAGAAATAATGTTTTCATACCATAATGATAATGTTATGTTAAAAAAAAAAACAACAACACTCTTTAAACATTTTGTTAACTTGATAGTTTCCACCAGTGTAACCATTTACAGTATGCCTTTTGTCCAATAAATATTGGTGACCAGACCACTATCCCACTATCATGAGGTGTGTACCAGTGTCCAATGTAAATATGTCTTGGTTTCAGATGTTTGGCTCCTTTTGTTTCGCTTTGTTGGAGGAATGTCCAAATGAAAATGTGTTTCCAACATCAAGCTTAAAGGAGCTTTTTATTTATTATTATTTTGTTTCATACAGTGCTGCTTGGAAGTTTGTGAACCCTTTAGAATTTTCTACGTTTTTGCATAAATATAACACAAAACATCATCAGATTTCATCAGTCCTGAAAGTTGACAAAGAGAACTCAATCAAACAAATAAGACCAAAATGATACTTGGTCATTTATTTACTGAGAAACATGATCCAGTGTTAAATATTTGCGAATTGCAAAAGTATGTGGTGTGACCGCTTTTTAAAGCAGTAACCACAGGTAACGTATTTTGTAACTGCTGATCAGTCCTGCACAACGGCTTGTAGGAATTTTATCCCATTCTTCAGTACAGAAACATGTGAACCCTGTGATATTGGTGGGTTTCCTCCTATGAACTGCTTGCTTCAGGTCTTTCCACAACATTTCAACTGGATTAAGGTGCAGACTTTGACTCAGGCTTTCCAAATCATTAACCTTGCTCTTCTTTAACCATTTTTTGGTAGAATGACTTGTGCGCTTGCGGTCGTTGTCTTGCTGCATGACCCACTTTCTATTAAGATTCAGTTCTCAGACAGATGTCGTGACATTTTTCTTTAGAATTTGCTGGTATAATTCAGAATTCATTGCTCCATCAATGATGGCAAGCCATTCTGGCCAAGATGCAGCAAAACAGGCCCAAACCATGATACCACCACCACCACCATGTTGCACAGATGGGATAATATTGTTATGCTGAAATAAAGTGTTTTTCTTTTTTTGTCTTCCAAACATAACACTTCTCATTTAAACCCAAAAAGTTTTATTTTGGTCTCACCCGTCACCAAAGCATTTCTCCAACAACAACTCTCTGAGGTTCTCAGAAATGATCAGACAAGATAGATTCCTGTTCTTTAATGTTGCTTAGAAAATAAAATGAACGTGGTCAGAATAACTGTTTACTGTTGTATGGTCGTCAGTGAAGAAACATGTTTGCTGCCAGCATTAGGCTGTAGCTATAGCATCTACCAGCAGGGGCTCATGGGACTGAATTATCCAGCAAAATCAGACTTGTTTGCTTTTACTGTCCCCTTTTCCTTTACAATGAAATGTGTCAGAATTAAATAAATAAATAAATAGATATTTCTTCAAGACAGCTTGAAGTACATGGTGATTCAGCATGTGATCATGAAAGAAAATGTCATATGATAATGGTCTGTTACAAGTACATTTTTAGGGGAATAAAAAATGATTCAGACTAGAGGGCTATGGTTCACAGAGATTTTTTTTAAAAGTCTTATCTTGTCAAAAGAAGAGGTGTAAAAAAGCAGTTAGAGACAAAAATGTGCAGGAAAGCTGACTTGAAAGTGATACTGCAGGGCCAAAATGAACCAGCTCAGCTCATTTCTGCACCCTGTGAACTTCTCTGCACCGGTGCCATGAGACGCTGCTGAACGCTGAGAAGCTCACATGAAAGCTGTTTTCTTAAACACTGCTGCCTCTTGGTGGTGAAAAGTAGAAGCGCATGATAACAGTGAGAAAATAACAGTGAGAAACAGAGAGCTTTTATGCTGCATGTTGAAGTCAACATGAAATCAAAACCAACCTTAATTACTTCTTGTATTCCAAGTCAATGATTCATCGGTGCATCTTATTCAAAATAAATGACTTGATCCATCATCCATATTGTAATAACTTACTCCACCTCTGAAATGAGCTATTAATCAGTGTGAAATATTAATTAATGTAACAGCATGAACTTATCATCAGAATAGGGCAGATGAAGGTAAGATGAGCTTACAAGGATGAAATGATTGGCCATTTATATATATATATATATATATATATATAAATAAATATAAATATATATATATATATATACATATATGTGCAAGATTGAATTGTTCAGAATGAGATCTATAATATGAATTTTGAAAACAGATGAGGTGAATTTTCATTTCATTCCAACTTTAACAACAAAACGACAACATACTGTACAGAGTGTATTTTGCCAAACAGCCCGAGAGTAAAGATTCGTACAGTCCACCAGTAAGATTTAGTCCAAGGTCAAGTGCATCTGCTGCATCTACAGAGGAACCGTTTGATGAATGTGATCAATCATGTTTAAGAGCTGGTAGGGCTGATATACAGTCTGTCCACATGATACAGGAGAAATCTGTTACTGACCAGCTAAAACACACATCCAGCACTGCTGAAGTCAATTTGTCATCATCACTGGAGTGATACCAGACATGCAATAGCTATGTAAATGCATTCACGATCCCAGCCGAGGAAGAAAGGTCTTATGTAGTGAAACGATCGGTTAAACGCTCATCTTGTCTTACTCTGCCTGGACTGTTTTTGTTCCTGTTCATGACAGTTAGGGTATGTCAAAAAACTCATGTTCTCCCTCAACTTCAAAATCGTCCTATATCACTGTTTTACCTTTTTTGTTGAGGGTGTTTGATCTTTTTTGCATGTTCACTTTACAAAGACTGTGTCAGTACTTCTGCAGCGATGTAGGATGATTTTGAAATGATTTTTGAAGTTGAGGGAGAAAATACGATTGGAGTTTTTCGACAAACCCTAACTGTCTTGAGCCAGAATACACAGAGTTCAGAAAGAACAAGACAAGACGAGCGTTTGAGATTAAAAAGTATTCAAATTGTATTTTTTTTAATGAAAATAACCAATCGTTTGACTAGATAAGACCCTTCTTCCTCAGTTGGGATCGTTTACAACCATATTTGGGATCATTTGAAGCCGCATTTAAACTGCATTTTGGAAGTTCAAAAACGGGGCACCATATCAGTCAGAAATGTTTAACTCAAAAAACATATTTTTTTTTGTGGCTGAAGAAAAAAGACATGAACATCTTGGATGACAAGGGGGTGAGTACATTATCTGTAAATTTTTGTTCTGAAAGTGGACTTCTCCTTTAAAGCAAAGACACTACAAGCAAGATTGTTTTCCCTCCTGCACTGTTATCTGTGGAGTCTGTAATCTTCACTTCAGCAGCACGTACTGTGCTGTACTGTTAACTTTGTTGTTTTATTTCTAACTATAATGTTTTTTTTTTTTTTCTTTTTAGAGGTTACAGGTTTGTTCATCATTCAGCTGATCCATCATCATTCATGGTGAAATCTCTTGCTCCAAATAAATGCAGCTCTCAGTGAAAGCATTTTAGAGACAAATATACAAATTATTACAAATATGATAATTTTTTATTACATTTATTTTATATGAATTGTATATATTATATTTTTAATGTATAAGCATTTTGATAATTCATATTCAATTTAATATTTAAATGATTAAAAATGGCAGAAAAGCTTTAGAGCTTTTAAAACTGCTTAGTTGACCTTTTCTTCTTTTAAGGTCTTTGCAAAACTATTTAATTTTTTTTTTGTAGTGAATTGTGTGACACTCAGACTCACTTTATGTTTCGTGTGACCGGCTGTTGTCACTGGAGATGCCACTTTCAGGTGCATATGCTCAGAGTTAATCATAAACTCTGTACAAACCTTGAGCTGACAAAGAATGGTTAAACCAAGTGTTGAGAACCAACTTAACCTTTTCTAAACCGGGCTGGATGTGTTTGGTTTTGATCACTGGAGGAGACGTGCATCATCCTGCCCTCCTCTTCTCTCTTTCACACACACACACACACACACACACACACACACACACACAGGTATTATGTTTGCAGCAGACAGACAGCAGTGTGGTGTGTGTGCAGTGGATTAATGATTACTCCAGCACGGCTGACTTTGCACTCAACAGGAAGCCAAAGGCATGAGCAGGATCCTGAGCCAGATATAGAGATGGCAGCTGCTCACCGCTGCGTCACATCTCACATCTGCCAAATCACTCTGGATAGAGCTCAAAGGTGATTTCAGCATGGCCCGTCCTCGATGCACACATGTGAACAGTCCCTTACAGCAAACTTATAATAATAAGGGGAAAAGGCTTTTTATGCAAGGATACTCGAATGCAAACTGTTTTGCTTCAAGAGAGCAGCCATGCATTTGTGTTTTGTTTTACTTTTGCTTATATTTGTTTATTCTTCATTCATTCATTCATAATCATTTGTCATTTTAGTATTCCATTTAATCATATAATAATCATTTCAACCATTTATATACTCATTTCATTGATAAGTCTCTATTTAAAGGTTCTGAAAGCAGTGATTTTCTATTGCTATTGACTGTGCTATAATAACACTTGTTGGATTTGTGCTGGTCAGACAAAGTCTGAGCAGTGAAACACATAACTAAGATTATTCAGTACACTCTACTGCCTTTTTATCATAACTTTGTCTCCTGCTTCTGCTCAGTCAATGGTTAAAATTTATTTTGATAGTCCACTTTAGACATTCTACTAACTATAAGTAACTTTGAAACTACATGTCAACTAATTCTCATTAATTTGCAACTACATGTCTACTAACTCTCAGAGCAGACTGTTAGGTTAGGTTTAGGATTAGTAGAATAAGTTGACATATACTTGCAAAGTGAAGATATTAAGCAGACAGTCTACTAATACTCTAATGATTAGTTGACATGCAGTTGCAAAGTTACTTACTGTTAGTAGAATGTCTAAAGTGGACTATGAAAATAAAGTGTTAACTTCTTGACTTATAGAAGACTGTTAATACAGTTTTGGGTACTGGAGAAGACTTGCTGTTAATGAGTTTAGACAACTTTGCCAACTAGTTGTACCACACACCACACAAAACTTAGTAAACCACAGTAAAATTTTCTCACAGGATCTGGATCTGCAATATATTGTTAGATCACAGGCATGATCTAACAATATATTGCAAAAGCATGCAAATAACTTATGTAAGAACATTAAACCCTGTTGAAAAATCTAGCATATGCTGGTTAGGTATGTTTTGAAGCATGGCTGCTGGTTTGAGCTGGTTTAATCTGGTCATGTGCTGGTCCTAAGCTGGTCCTGAGCAGGAGCTAGTTGTTTAGGACCGGCACATGACCAGCTAAGAACCAGCTTAAACCAGCTCATGACCTGCTAAGGACCAGCTTAAACCAGCTCAAACCAGCAGCCATGCTTCAAAACATACCTAACCAGCATATGCTGAATTTTTCAACAGGGAAGACAAATATTTCTTGCAATAAATCTATTATTCTAAATTACTGTTGAGATTTGAGAAAGCAGATCCCAGATGATGCTGCATTGTGCAATTCATTTCTCAACCAAACTGCTTTTGGAAGACTGCTTTTAATAAATGTAGATTCACATCTGGAACATATTGATAATACTACCTGTTCAAGTTTCACAATCTGTCCAAAAGCATTATTCTCTGTAAAGTTACAAGTCTTTTGAATGACTGTTTATACATTTAAACGTCAGACTTTTCTGACACCAGTTCTTGTCAGTGTCAAAACAATTGCAAACTTTGTCCAAAGCTGCAGCCATTCCATAATTGGGGCAAGACGAGCACAGCAATGAACTCCCATAGTACTACTGCACAGAGAACTTCAAGTCTTTAGACCACAAATCACAAGGGGGATCTGGATCAACACCATGACCTCACTGAGAGAGAGTATTACCACTCTAAATGGTCTCAGGCCTCTTTTCCACTGGGGCTGGTGCCAGAGCTGGAGCCGGTGCTTGGCCAAGACTGGCACTCGTTCAGAACCGGCTTGTGTTTCCACTGGCATGGAGCAGAACCATCTACTTTACCATCCAGTGAATCACTTGTTATCTCTTGCAGAAGGAGAGGATTGGTTTCTTCTGCCGCCCACTGCTAAACGGGCATATTCAATTGTTTATGTTTTTAATTCACCTGAACTCTGACGGATTTTGGCACCTTTCAAACTGGGTCTGTAGTGAAAACTCCACCTACTGAAGTCATAGATTGCCTTGTTCGAGACCAGCAAGGTTTTGGGGCTGGTTCAGAACCAGGATCTGGGAAGTAGCTCTGGATATTTTGAATGGAAAAGCACAGGGCGGTCCCCAGCTGGGCTCCGGCACCAGCCCTAGTGGAAAAGTGGTATCAGTGACCTTGGTCAAGAGACTACAGTACATGAGCTAGTCCTCCCTCACTTGCAGAAACCATTGCCATCTTGACGGGTTGGTGGCAAAACCAAGCTCTGTCTACATTATGAGATTTTCCGAAATGGGAAAACCACACAGCTGTCTGGCGAGAAATTCAGAGCCATCTCTGGCCTCAAATATTTGTATAGCCGGAAGCTCTTAGAAACAGCCTATAGTAAGCATTCAGGTGTAGCTGCATCCTTAATGTGCTAGAGTGGGTGGAAGACTAAAGCAACCAAGTCCACTTTCACTCTGCCTTACCTCCACCACCTGAAGGTGGCATTTTCCCCTTGGGCCCCTACTTCAGTGGGTATATACACCAGAAATGGATCCTAAAGCAACCATCATAACATCAATAAAATGGAAATAAAATATGTGGGACATTAGGCAAAGTCGAGGTCTGTCCACATAGTCTGGATTTAACAAACTCATTTGTGCGTATTACCCTGTGGCTCACAGGGAACGCCCTGCCTCAGCCTCTGATATACAATACTGCTACCACATGGGAACATTTCAGGTCTGAGAGGAACATTTCCTTAACAAATAACCTTCCCAGAAGCCACAGTCTGGACAACCAAGGCCACAGGAGAGGCGTCAGTCGTGGCAACAGCAACACACCTCAACTATAGGACAGGGCTGCACCCAAGGTCCCCAGGTAAAAATGAACGCAACTACATGTAACCCTGTAACCCAAAAAGGATAGCCGCCTAGAATTATATACTTCACCTAAACTAGGTTGACTAGGGCTGTCATAAAAGAGATGTCCATCGAGATAACAATGGCAACATGTCTCAAGTGTCAGACCCTAGGTTGTAGCCAGCGGTATAGCCACATAGGTATTTCAACGATACAGTCAACTAGAATCATCATAAAGGAGGTGTCCACTGAGACAACAATGGCAATATGCCTCAGGTGTGAGATCCTAGGTCAAAGCTGCAATCTGTCAACACATTTAGAGAATGAATACAGCTACTTTCAGAACTAGCAGGCTAACATATCTGCCATGGCCCAGCCTGATGAAAAGAACCTCTCTTGAGATACCCTCACACCTAGGCACTCTATATGAACAGTGCAATGCCAGTGCTAATCATCGGACTGAGCTAACATTAACCAGTCAACGATATCAGTAGGGAGGTGCCTACACTTTATACCAGAGAAGTGAAAAGGCTACCCTGTTAAAAAAAACAGCATATGCAGGTTATGTAGGTTTTGATACTGGTTTAGGCTGGTCCTTAGCTGGTCATGTTGCTGGTCAAGGACCAGCATAAACCAGCTAAGGACCAGCATGAACCAGCTAAGGACCAGCTTAAACCAGCATCAACCTAAATGCGTTGAGAGAAGATGCCCAATATTTTTTTCTCCTTTTAATGTGTAGGGTGAACTGCTTTGTTCGGTGCCCTGAAAAAAAAAAAAAACACTGGCAGGGAACAACTGAACATTGTAAACACAGGACTGTTTGAATGCCAATATACTCTAGAGGGGCAGAGTATAACAGTCCTTACCATTACTTGTGCCACAATACCCTCTATGAAGGGGGCAGGCACCACACGCCAGCAGTATCGCTGAGCAAAGACAGATAACGCTCATCCAACTCTTTGAGGAGGTCACGCTGGTAGGCCTACAACACCACCATGGTGTGCAGGTACCCCAAGCCTGGCTTGTCACTGCATAGGCTTTGCCCACCGAGCTGCGTATTAGGGCATTGTCATGTACTCATATTCAACACATGTACATTAAGATAATTCAAGGAACCGGGGGAATGATGCAAGGTGTATAAGGGTACCGCCACAGTATCAACACCTCAGAATTTAGATTGGGCAGAAGGTTCATACACGGGGGAGAGGGATGAGGTAGCCTCGGACACACCCGCTTCCAAACTGACCACATTCATCTCCTCAGAGCAAGACATAGCCATTAGTGGATTCTCTGCCAGATTTGAAATCATTGGATGAAGCCTGATTAAGGGAAACACCCGTCTTAAATTCCTCCGCCAACTCCATCTGCAAACCTGACTTCCATCCATTGAGAAAAGTGCCATGCTGGAGTGGAGCTTCTCAACAGGAAATACTCACAGTGTGCACAACCCCCTCTAGTAAAATGATTGTGCTCTCCTGAGTAACCCAAGAAACCGAGAAAAAAAAAAAAAAAACATTGATTTTTTTTTTTGCCATCACCTAAACAACTCCATAAAACTATTCCTAAGCACTTGCTTATTTTATATTCCAATAATTAAAATTTGTCAGTTGGTTTTATCAGTCCATTGAGGAATAATGTAGCCAATGGAAATTCTGGTTTGTTAGGACAATCAATCGAGGAACTGCTGGGAAAAAGACCACACAATTTGATATCACATAATCCCAAATATGCCTTCTTGCATTAGAATAAGTGTGTTTCAAATGTACTTACGAGAGCAAAGAGATGTGATGACGTCATTTATTACTATTCATTATTCCATTTACCACACAGTAGCACAGGCACATTGTATTAAAGGTTAAACGATATCTTAATGTTCCCTTTTAATTAAAAAAAAAAAAAAAAAAAGTTGACTTACAACTGAGTGACAAGGATACCGCTATTCTACGTTCTCAAAAAAATGTGGTTAGATCACTGCAAACAGAGACTGTTTTTCATCATGAAAGCGTAACATGAAAAACATGAACATCTAGGCCTGGGATGCACATGACAATTTCATAATTCATCTGTTTTTCTCTGACGATGACGACAGTCTCTGGCAGCATTCCCCAGCCTTGCAGTCAGACAGCAAGAAACAGACATCAGCACATCAGAACTGTTCTCAACATCCATAAAACAAACCATATGACTGCTGATGCCACTTAACATAAAAGAAGCTATAAATCATGTTACAAATGACAGAAGTAAAGTGGAGTTTTGAATGCAATTTTAAGGCAGGGTTTTATGCACAGATATGATTATGCACTGTTTATTAATTATGAATCATTATGAACGATTTCAACCTTGCATTAAATGCAAAACATAAAAGCACTGTACAGACTTTGGTCACTTTCTCATAATCTAAAAAATAAGAAAACATTGTAAAATATAACACAAGTATATACCATATGCTTTTTTTTTTGTCAGAGGAAACCGGTTTAAAATGCTTTGGATAATAACTGGCCAGTCAGCTAATCCAGGCCGTGACTAATTGTAAAAATGGTAATACTTTAAATTACTTCAATACATTGTTAGTTATGTGTAAACATTCTTGTTACACCAAATATGCTTAGAAAAAGCCAAAAGACAACTTCAAATGAAATGGAAAAAAAAAAAAAAAAACAAAAAACAAACTGAAAAAGCAGCTAACTTTTCACGCTCCTCAGAGACCTGCAGTATTCCCTAGTAGACAAAACACCGTCATTTAAGTTTACAGTTTTGTAGCGCGAGTATGTTTCTGTAGTAGCTGGCTGGTTCCAGATCTGTAGTGTGTGCTGTATAGGAAATTTAAGAAATAAAATCACAGCTATCCAACCGCTGAAGAGATGCTGGTACTTGAAGGTACGCAGAAATTAGTGGAATTAAAATGACTGTAAAGCTACACTTGTAGACTAGTTTAACAAAAGCTGCCCGATATTTTCTTTGACTGGCCCACTGCTGAATGGATCAGATCTCCTGTCATTCTTTCATTGCACGTGAACTTACATGTCCCACACATCCAGTTAAGGCACAACCCTTCCTGAACTGCAGTGTAACACGTGATGGTGTGATAGTGCATCATGTGAATCTTGTCTTTTCTCAGGGCAGTTCTGTAGATATTTTAACACATCAGTAAAACTTAAGATAAACTACATTATTTAAAATGTGGATCACTGTGCCAATACAATTTTAGACTTTTAGTAAAAAAAAAAAAATCAGCAAAATATGATGTTTAGAGAAGTTTAGAGATATTTTTACAAATTCTTAGATGGATTTTTGCAAAAAATATATTTCTAGTAATTTCACTAAAATTCTTTTATAATGGCACTTATTTAACAATCATTAAGTTAAAACAACCTTGAAGGAATATCATATATGAGCAGGCATTTGAACCTTGGAACTATTTTACTGTACATCTTTTAGAAGAATCTTTTAAAATGATAATAAAGGTCTGTTACAGAGTGAGGAGACTGGAATAAGGCTTTGTTTAAGCTTGCAATAACCAAAATTTTCATTCATGTGTAGAGGAGGAATGATCTTTTCAAGGCCTAAGCCATGTTGATACACAATGTCTTTCATGTGATACTTCATGCACGTCCCGTAACGCTCTCTGATAGCAGAGGTTGAGCAGGGGTGAAGAATTGGTACCAGATTCTCCAAAATATGGCAAAGGTGGCCAAGGCTTAACACTTGTGCTTCATGGCAAGCTGAAGACAGAGAGACAGAGATAGACTGCAAATTTACTGCACAAACACAGTACAAAACATCTAATGAAAAAAAAAAAACATACTACATGTTACAAGGCTCTTATCTGTCTTTCGCATGCATGTTTAATAAATATGTTGGTTCATTTGATAAAGCATACCATATATCCATACACCACTGTTCAAAAGTGTTTTTATGAAAATCAACACTTTTATTCAGCAATGATGCATTTAACTGATCAAAAGTGACAGTAAAAACATGCAAATTAAAAAATGATCACGGTTTCGACTAAAACATGAAGCTGTCTTCAACACTGACAATAATCAGAAATGTTTCTTGAGCAGCGAATCAGCATATTAGGATGATTTCTGAAGGATCATGTGACACTGAAGACTGGAGTAATGATGCTGAAAATTCAGCTTTAATCACAGCAATAAATTACATTTTAAGAGACATTCACATAAGCAACAGCTATATTCAATTGAAATATTATTTCTACATTTTACAGTTTTTACTGTATTTTTGATTAAATAAATACAGCCTTGGTGAGCAGAAAAGACGTCAAAAACATTTTAAAGTCTTTTGAACAGTAGTGTAGGTGTGCGACAGTGGCCGTGTCTCTTACATGCAGTCGCCACATGAAGGCAGCACAGCAACACAAATGCAATTTTCACTTATGTTTTAGAAAATCTGCAGAAAATGGCCAAAAACACAAAGAGCAAAGGCAAACATGTGGCACACTTTACCTTGTGTGCAGTGTCGGCAAAATGCTGGGCGCTGTTCATCATCTCACCCGTCTTCTCCTCCACACGTCCCAGTCTCTCACCGCGCTCGTTCAGCGCCTGACTGGCCTTCTGCACCGCGCTGCTAACACTGTCTGCCGCCTCATGCAGGATACTGTTACCTGCACACACATCAAGAGCAACGGCGTGAGGAAAAACACCTCCACAGAATGCATGCTAGTAGTAACAGACTAGCCTTGTGAAAAAGTACACTTTGGTATTCTTATTACGGAAATAATAAACATTACAAGAATATATTTAAAGGGGTCACTACATGACAAATCTAATTTTCCTTGATCTTTAGGCATATAAGAGGTCTTTGTACCATTATAACATCCTGCAAGTTTCATAGCTTAAAACCTACTCCTCATTATAAACAAAGCATTTATTTAATCAAGCTTCAAAAATGGTTCGTTTGGATCCGAGGTGCCAGGGTGATGTCACCCGGGCACAAACGTTTGCATAAACACTGCCTCAGAGCAACACGTCAACGAATAGTCATTTTCTCACCACAGGCCCCGCCCACTGGCGCTCAGCTGCTTAACAGCTGACACTTGATTACGCTGAATGAAGCGACTGTTGCGTCAAAAGCAAATAGAAATTACAACCAGTGCCGCTATCTTGTCTACACTGGATACAGTATACAGATGCGCATTAACAGTCCACGTGCTTGAGTCTGTTGTCAATTGGACAAATAAGGTAAAGTAACGTTTGGTTTAAACAGCTTGTTAGGGCTGTGACGGTCGCAATGATAACCACGCCACCATGGTGGTCGGGTGCCATCGGCGGTGCTGCACGTGACGTCACACAATCTATAACAAGCATAAAATACAGTGTTTCTGCAACAGTTATTCTGCCGTGGCCTGTTTAGTGTCCCCGCCGGTAGCAGCAGCGAGCGCAAGTGCCTCCGCAGCTGCTGGAAGAGATCATTGTTCACACAATAGGCTAGGGCTGCACGATTAATCGCACGATGTTGTGAGGCACGTTTAGTCAATGAAGCTGGTACGTTGATTAGTAGTAAAGCTCCATCACGTGCGTTCAGCTGGAGCGGCAAGTAATACACAGAGCCGTAAAGCACTGACAAGCTACGCCAAATCGCGCGCAAAATCGAATTCATTGACTAAACGCGCCTCACAACATCGTGCGATTAATCGTGCAGCCCTACAATAGGCTAAAGCTCACAAAGCCCCAGAAAAAAAGTAACTACCATGAATGTGTTGGAGGGAAATAAGGACATCCTTGAATTATTTATAAACTATGGTTTTCTGAGCCAGTGTCACAAAAATGACGATCCTGACTCGCCATCTGCTCATCGGACGCGTCTTTAGAGAGAAACGCATCTCTATGGATTTTGTAATAAAAGAGTTTTTGTTTTCGATTTGAATTTTTTAGTTTTAAAGCAGTAAAGTAATCATTTAAAGCTTTCTATAGATATATTTATCCTGACTGTAAGGCAGGTATTCGCTGAGTTTCGTTTCATTTTTGTGCAGCGCTCCTGTTCAACACCGAGACATCAGAAAGCGCATATTTTTTGTTTTCTTTATTTTTACAAAAGCACAACATTTTGTTGATATTGTCAGTGCATGCAAATAATATCACACCCTTTACAGTTCCGGATGATATATTACGCTTACCTCTATGAGCAAAGATTACGGCGTATTTGAATTTTTTTTGCAAGTGATTGCGCTGATACCTTCATGTCCTGCAAAACGCATTTAGCTTCCCCTCTCCAACAAACGATTGTATATGCATTGTATAAGCATTTATCTAAGTTAAACGTTTAAAATAACATTGTGATATGCCAGAAGTGATGAGTTGAAAAGGCAAAATTGATCAAACATAGACTGTGATCAACTCACTGCCTGCCTCTGGCTGCTTGGTCATTACTTTAAAAAGCTAAATTTATGCAACAAATGTTTGTTTAATCTTTACCATTCTTAATTTGGCTACTTTCTTATTTATAGGCCACACACACACACACACACACACACACACACACACACACACACACACATATACATATTATATACACACACACACACACACACACATACATACATACATACGTCTCAACATCACGCCACTGACGCTAGTTGGTCCATTACCACCGCAGTGGAAAAAAATCTGCCACTGTCAAAGCCCTACAGCTCATTCATGTCTTTTTGTACACATATCAGAAGGTTCTCAGTGTTAGGAACAAATGGATAGTTCATTTTTAATGGCATCCCAGATCGTGTGAGAGGAATTTCTGGAGCATTTTGTTTGTAAACGAGGCACACTGTCATGGAGAGAAATGTCACAGAGAAACATCTGTTAAAAGATGCTCTGTTGAAAGCGGTACTAGATCTGACTGCAACTGCGTTATAAACTGTAAGTAAATGATTTCATAATGATTTGTCTGAAAGTGACAGTGTTTCATTTTGATTACGTTGTCAAAACACTCACATGTAATAGCGAGGGGGCGGGGCATCGATACTGTTTCCTATGCAAAGACATTAGCCAATCATAACTGTGGCCAATTACTAACAAGCCTTAAAGGACACGCCCCTTAAAAGAGCTCGTTTTAGACAGAGGGTCAGAATGAGGCATGAAAATAATCATTTTTCCAAAAAACTTTATTAACATTCTAAGTGAACCTCAAGGAACACATTAAAATTATAAAAATACATGTCATGACCCCTTTAAGTGTGAACTGAATGTGATGTTTTCAGACAATTAACTGCATGTTATTTATAATTAAATAAAGATGTATTAGTTTAAATTTAGATTAAATGCACTGAGTTCAACTTAAGAGTGCTTTCTGACCCACATAAGTGCATCTTTATATGTAATTTCATGATTACTTCTGTTGTCTTTGAAATTACTGCTGAATGTACTGACGAGCATTTATGGCAAAGTAAATAGTACTTTAATGGCATTTATGTTAAAAGTTTTGTCATGTATTTATATACATGTATAATAGTTACTTTGATGAAGTTGCTACTTTAGCAAAAAATATTATATAATTATTATTTAATTGCTACTTTAGTAAAATGTATTATATATTTATTCATTTTAAATATATTAACTTTAAACAATATTGAATAACGCTCTATATGCATGACAAAGATTAATAAAACATGGTGTAAATGTACTTTTAATTTGACAGTAAGACAATGTGCACAATTTAAAACAGTCACGAAAGTGTCCTTCTTTAAATTTTAAAGCTAAGGTGGCCTTTTATTTCACTTAATTCATTAATATCTGCAAGAAGATTGTAAGAACACTGCAAGTGCACATTTAGTACACATACAGTAAGTGCAATTCCAGGGTAACATGCCCACAAAGTGGTACTTTTAAGAGGGTCACAATACAATGCTAAGCTAAAAATATTGCAAACAGAAATTATCCTGAAAATCACAACCTAATGGTGGAAAAAGAAGATTTTCCATTACAGGATGTGCTGAACTGTTCAAATGTGTCCAACATTATGAATGCCCATTTGAGCTCGTCATCTGTTCCATCTGGTGTCTGTCCATGGCGTTTGAGAATGAAGCTGATCTGTCAATGGCATGAACCCCCACGGTTTTCGTCCCACACCTGAGCAGCTTCACGTCATTTGTTTTGCACTGGTGTGAGACTTAGACCGGAGGGGTCACAGAGATTCGGTTTTCCTCAGCCGCACATGAGCGATTATTCAACCTTAATATTAACTACAGAGTGATATTTGAGTTAAAAACTGTTGCTATATGCCCATGCATTAATTTGCTGTAGGACCATGCAACTGATGATTTAAAGTTTTACATTTAAACTCTGATATCTTAATAAACCATAAAAATGTTAATTACTTGAGGGAAAACAACACAAAACAAAACATTAAATTTAAATAAAACTTATAAAAAATTAAACATGTCAGCTAGTTGTCAAGGCAACATTTCTAATTTTTCTAAAAAAAGGGGGGGTTCCCTTTCAATAATTAGTTCCTAAAATAACTATTTTCTCTTCTTAGTGTAAAGAACATTTTAATGACCTAAAGAATGTTTTCCCACTATAAAGAAGCTTTTATTCAATTGGAAAGTTCCATTGAACCATTATATCCATTATATTTCTTTAATTCTACAAGCATTATATCTCTTTTGGCTCGCAATCGGGTGCATTCATGTTTGCTCAGCTTCACTGAGTTCTGCCAGGCAACAGAACCAGGAATCTGACCCACAACTCTACTTCCCACAATAACACAGTCCATCCTGTCGCTGAGTCAGAGTGCCACTAAAAGAATAAAGTTGAGAAGCAACACTAAAAGCTGTTATTTATTAAGTGGGAGGAATAAGTGGCAGTCGGAGAAGGAGAGAAGCAGCTTCCCTCAGGATAGTTAAAATAGCATCAGCACCTTCCTTGACATACCAGCACTTTAATTGTAGCATACAAACGTGAACTGTCTGCACTCGCAGTGGTGGTGCTGCAACGCAAAACATGTTCAGATTAAACAAATGCAGAAATAATCTAAAGATATTAGCCAACATCAGTGCCTGTGCCTTAAAAAATGTTAGACAAGGTAACAAAAAGAAAAAGAAAAGAAAAAAAAAAACAGGTGCAAAACGAATATATTGTAAGCTACTTAAAATGATCTTTTGCCATTTTAAATTGATAACTGATCAACACAACTTATTATTTACTTATTAGTCACATGTCAAGATGAAAGCAGCTGCATAAGCAGGGTTGCACTGAGAAAATTAATGTATTGTCACACCTCGAAATGACATCCAGTAATGTGTCAACAAACAGAAAAGAATCTGAGATAAAGTGAGTGTCAGGGTAATTATACTAAAAGAAAACCCTCCATTAATCACATCCTTAAGTTATAAGCTATAAACATCAAAGACACAGAAATCTTAAAAGTAACACATTTCTCGTGATTAGCAGAACAAAACAGATTTGCTACACTCCAGAAAACTTGGTGGAATAATAAAGAACTTTAAACAGACAGTTTGCCTGCAACTAGGAAAAAATATTATATGAGTAGGGTTACCAAACAAGCCAGTTGATTCAAGTCAGTTTAGATGTTTAATGAATCGCAATACAGTTAGAGGTGGGAATTTATACAAATGTATCTCTGAAAGGAACTAAATGGCTTCAGAAAAGCTTTGATGGTATTTTCTTTTCATCTTGCCTCACTATAATACCTATTAAACTAGTATAATTTGTATTATTATAATTGCTTCTTTGTTTACAGCGGTAACCAAGGAAACGTCTAGGTTACGTACGTAACCCTCGTTCCCTGAAGGAGGGAATGGAGACGTTACATATGGGAACTCGCCTGAGAGACCAATCATCTCTGAGCCTTATTCAAAAGGCCAATGAACATTCATGAACATTGGTGAGTGGTATTTGCATGCCGAGCCACTCCCCCGTACATACGGGTATATAAGATGGCGGCGTGCAACCACTCATTCAGGTTTTCGCTGAGGAGCCGAGTAGCAACCCGGCGTCAGCGCGACGTAGGGTCGTGGCAGGGGATGTAACGTCTCCGTTCCCTCCTTCAGGGAACGAGGGTTACGTACGTAACCTAGACGTTCCCCTTCAGTCGTTTCACTACGACGTTACATATGGGAACAGACCCATGGAACAGGCCACGACCCTGACGCCGCGTTACGCACAGACCCACGTGCTGACAGGTGGACGTGTCAGCAGATGGATATGAACGTAACCTTCCCAACGCCCTGAGGGCCAATAGGGGACCCCACAGGGATGCCAGTTGTTACTGAAGCAGAACCAGGCACGCTTCGTCGACAGAGAAGGCTTGTAGGTCCCCTACCCTCTTGATGGAGGCCAGCGCGGTCAGGAGCGCTGTCTTAAGAGACAGATATTTCAGCTCTACTGACGCGAGTGGCTCAAATGGGGCCTCCCGTAGACCCTGGAGGGTGACGGCGAGATCCCAAGAGGGTACGAGGTGCGGTCTAGGGGGATTAACCCTTCTCGCACCTCTAAGGAACCTCACGACCAGTTGGTGCTTACCAAGGGATGCTCCATCCACTGCATCGTGATACGCTGCGATGGCAGCAACGTACACTTTGAGAGTCGAAGGGGACAGCCTGCGCTCCAACTTCTCCTGCAGGAAGGAAAGCACTACTGCAATCGGACATCTCTGTGGGTCCTCTCCACGAGAGGAGCACCAGTCAACGAACAGACCCCATCTCAGTGCATAGGCCTGCCTTGTAGAGGGAGCTCTAGACTGAGTGATAGTATCTATCACGGCCTGTGAAAGGCCGGAGAGGTCTGACGCGTCCCGTCCAGGAGCCAGACGTGCAGGTTCCATAGGTCGGGACGCGGGTGCCAAATTGTGCCCATCCCCTGAGAAAGAAGGTCTCTCCTCAAGGGGATCTTCCAGGGAGGGGCTGCCGCAAGGGAAATGAGGTCTGGAAACCAGGTCCGGGTGGGCCAGTATGGCGCAACCAGCAGAACCTGCTCCTCGTCCTCCCTGATTTTGCACAGTGTCTGTGCAAGGAGGCTCACTGGGGGAAAGGCGTACTTGGGCCCCGGAGGCCAGCTGTGTGCCAGCGCGTCCCTGCCGAGGGGAGCCTCGCTGAGGGAGTAAAACAGCTGGCAGTGAGAGGATTCGGGGGAAGCGAACAGATCTATCTGGGCTTTGCCGAAATTGCTCCAAATCAGCTGGACTACCTGGGGGTGGAGTCGCCATTCTCCAGGATGGGTGGACTGCCGTGAGAGCTGGTCGGCTGCACGGTTGAGTTCTCCTGGAATGTGAACGGCACGTAGCGATTTCAGCCACGTCTGACTCCACAGGAGCAGATGGCGGGTGAGTTGTGACATGCGACGGGAGCGAAGACCACCTTGGTGGTTGATATAGGCTACGGTCGCAGTGCTGTCGGTGCGAACAAGCACGTGCTTGTGGCGCAGCATCGGTCGGAAGCGACGCAGCGCAAGAAGCACAGCCAACAACTCTAGGCAATTGATATGCCATTGCAGTCGAGGTCCTGTCCAGGAGCCCGAAGAAAGGCCCGGTCTGACCACGGGCTGAACAGGCGGCGACACTGCAGGGAAACGCCAATCCGAAGTGTGCCACGGTGCCATGCCCATCTCGGGACTCGGTCGTGTAACCAGTGCTGAAGCGGTCTCATATGAAGCAAGCCCAGCGGCGTCACCGCGGCCGCAGCTGGCATATGCCCCAGGAGCCTCTGAAATGTTTTGAGAGGAACCGCTGTCTTGTGTCTGAATGAGTTCAGACAATTCAGCACTGACTGCGCGCGCTCGTTGGTGAGGCGGGCTGTCATGTTGACCTAGTCCAGCTCCACGCCGAGAAAAGAGATCCTCTGCACTGGGGAGAGTTTGCTCTTCTCCCGGTTGACCTGAAGGCCCAGATGGCTGAGGTGCCGGAGCACCAGGTCCCTGTGTTCGCACAACACATCTCGCGAGTGAGCTATGAGAAGCCAGTCGTCGAGATAGTTGAGAATGCGAATGCCCATCCGCCAAAGGGGGGATAAGGCAGCTTCCGCGACTTTCGTAAAGACACGGGGAGAGAGGGACAGGCCAAATGGAAGCACTTTGTACTGATACGCTCGACCCTCGAAAGCAAACCGTAGGAAGGGTCTGTGTCGAGGTAGAATCGAGACGTGAAAGTACGCGTCCTTCAGGTCGATGGCTGCGAACCAATCCTGGTGACGGATGCATGTTAGCATGCGCTTCGTCGTGAGCATTTTGAACGGCAGCCTGAGAAGGGACCGATTCAGAGCTCGAAGATCCAGGATGGGTCTTAACCCACCGCTCTTTTTGGGCACGATGAAGTAGGGACTGTAGAACCCTGACTTCATCTCGGCTGGAGGGACAGGCTCGATTGCATCCTTCGCCAGTAGGACTGCAACCTCCGCACGCAGGACAGAGGCATGTGTGTCCGAGTGGACAGAAGTGGAAAGGACGCCTCTGTATCTGGGCGGACGCCTGGCGAACTGAATCGCATAGCCGAGACGTACCGTCCGGATCACCCACTGCGAGAGGCTGGGAAGCTGAAGCCAAGCTCCCAGCCTGGTCGCCAGGGGAATCAACGGAGCGTGGAGCGACGTACCCGCGGTGGGGCAGCCTGGGGGGGGAAAGGGAAGGGGACTGATCCCAGAAGGAAAAACGTCCTGGAGAAAAGTCTGACTGCACTGGGCAGCGCTTACCTTCTTCCCTGGTTCCCGCGCTGGCGATATCGACCTCCGAGTCCGGATCCGAGGAGGCAAGGCGTCGCTCAAGAAGGGAACTCGGGGTCGGAACCCCAGAGGTGAGGAAATTGACTCTTTCTGTGAAATCGCACACAGCGGCTCCCGGCCCTCCACCGGGAGTGGGGACGTAGTTGTTGTCGTCCCCCAAAGAGCAATCCCCTCCACCTCTGGGTTGCCCGTGTCAGGGACGCTTCGCAGCTCTGCTGCGGGTGTTCCTGGCTGGTCCCTGAAGCGCGGGCGGCGGCGCCGCTCTCCCGCGGCCAGCTCGATGTCGGGCTGCCAGTCTGGGCTCGGCAGGGGACGGAGCTGGTGTTTTAGGAGCCGCAGGGGGGCGCCCTCGGCGACGGGCAGGCGGAGGTTGAGGCCCCGCGGACGTGGTGGCACTGTCTCGACGGGGGAAGATATGCTTTAATGCCTCCGTCTGCTCCTGGACCGCCGAGAACTGCTGGGCAAAGTCCTCGACGGTGTCGCCGAATAGGCCGCCCTGGGAGATGGGGGCGTCGAGAAAGCGAGCTTTGTCGACGTCTGCCATCTGAGCCAGGGTCAGCCAAAAGTGTTGCTTCTGAACCACCACTGTGGACATCACCTGGCCAAGGGAATGTGCCATCACCTTCGTCGGTGGCGGCACGGAGTTCCTGCATAGCCCCTTGGTCAGGGCCACCCTCGTGCAGATGTTTTAACGCCTGGGCTTGGTAGACCTGCAAGGTCGCCATGGCGTGCAGGGCAGTGGCAGCCTGTCCAGCGGCGTGGTAAGCCCTGCCCGTGAGAGCGGACGAAAGCTCACACGCCCTGGAAGGGAGATGGGGCTGATCCCGCCAGGTGGCAGCGCCCCGCGGGCATAGATGCACCGCGACCGCGCGCTCAACCTGAAGGACCGCCACATAACCCCTGGCTGCCCCGCCGTCAAGGGTGGCGAGGGGAGAGGAGCTGGAGCGAGACGAAAACGGGGCCCGCCACGTCCTCACCAGCTCCTCGTGCACCTCCGGGAAGAAAGGTACTGGTAAAGGTGACCTCCCCAGAAACCAATCGTCCAGCCTTGAAGGATCGGCCGGAGATGTTTTGGGCACCTCCAGACCGATCCCCCTGGCAGCTCGGAGGAGCATAGCCGAAAGTTCGGCGTCCGCCCCTCTGCGGTCGCCGCCCCGCCGAGACGTCCGCTTCATCTTCCGACTCTCCCTCTGATGCTGTAGCAGACATCTCAACCTCCTGTTGAGCACCAAAGGAGACACTCGGCCCGGCGTGCGGGGAAGCGAACTGCTTTGGACACTCAACGGGACCGCGCGGTGATGCAGAAGTCCGCAGGGCTTTACTGGCCGGCGGAGCATTCTGCATAGTCACCTGTATGTCCCCCAAGTGCCTCGCCACGGCCGCCGAAAAACCTTGACGGCTCAACGACTTGCCGCGGGAAGACAACGAGGGGAGCCTACTCGCGAACGAGCGGCGGGACTTTAACGCGGCCATGGTCATGCGTTCGCAATGAACGCATGAACCATCCGTGAACGCTGCCTCAGCGTGCTCTCGGCCCAGGCACGTGAGGCAGCGATCATGTCCGTCCAGCGAGGCGAGGAAACTACCGCACCCAGAAGCGCACGGCCGGAGAGACATCCCGGGAAAAATGTCCTCGACAGCCGTGAGAAATTTGCTCTTTTAGATCCCGGTTTGCCCAGGGAGGACCGCGGCACAACTGTGCACTCAAACGGGAGGCTCGCTGGTTTGCAAAGGCTTCTTGTTGCCGTGATAACGGCAGCCCGCAGGATCTCGCTGGCGGCTGCCAAACGCTCTTTTAGATTAAGCTCTTTTAGTGTTGGCAGCACGCCAGTGGAGAGAGAGCAGGAACTCACAGGAACTCTTTTTTTTTTCCAGAGGCTTCCAGGCTCGAGACGAGGCTCTGAAGCGAAAATCTGAATGAGTGGTTGCACGCCGCCATCTTATATACCCGTATGTACAGGGGAGTGGCTCGGCATGCAAATACCACTCGCCAATGTTCATGAATGTTCATTGGCCTTTTGAATAAGGCTCAGAGATGATTGGTCTCTCAGGCGAGTTCCCATATGTAACGTCGTAGTGAAACGACTGAAGGGGCACAATATATTGCCACTGTTCCATAAGCGCCACCTGCTGTCACAAAGTGAATCTGTGTCTCATTCAGCCCGTCTGCTGTTTTGGTTTTTGTTCAGATGTTTTATGTAGTATAGTTTCTCAAAAATAAAGTCAGACCATTCTGTTTTTTCTTTAAATTTCGAAATTATACAATGTAATTACAGTCTAAATAACATGTATGCAGCATGGATCATGATTAAAATACAGTGGTTCTCTAATTTTTAATGGAAAGATCACAGGAAAAGCCTTAGTTTGTTTATATGAAGAGTGTTTTTCCCATTTTTTATTTTAATTTCACAAAGAAATGTGCAGCGTTTTGTCTGATAAATGGACACTTTCATTTACAATTTGTGTAAAATAGCAATTTGTTAAAAAAAAATTGTATTGTGAATAGTATCAATTCGTGAGTTGAGTGAATTGTTACATCCCTATATAGGAGTGGTTTTATTTTGCAATATGTTACCAAAATTTCAGACCTTTAAATAAAGTTTAAAAACCTGATTACATTATTTTCTAGCAATAATCAAACATCAAAAACAGAGAACAAAAAGTAACATTTAAAAAGTTATTTTTTGTTACTATAGTATAGTAGTGAAAAAAATAGTACAAGACATTATACAAAAATGATAAGCCAAAATGCACAAAATAGACACTTTCTTTAAGTATTTATTTATTTATTTATTTATTTTTGATCTGAATAGGATTAATCTCATTAATTTTGTTTAGGTATTGCCAAAATTATACTAAGAAGTCAAGTGCATATACAGTCTTTGACAAAGATAATTGAATCCTTCTATATAACAAAACAAAACAAAACAAAATAAAATAAAATAAAATAAAATAAAACAAAAAATAAAATAAAGAGAGGTAAGTTTTATGGTAAGTTTGAATGGAACGTCTCACCTCCCAGCAGTTTGGAGTGGCAGTTGATGAACTCTGGTTTTCTTTCGGGGATAAAGCGCTGACATGTGTGATGTAGGACCTGGACAAACACACACTTCTCTCCAGCTGAACCCGCAATCCACTGGTCAGATCCATTCTCAAATACCAAATCAAACTCTGGGCAATCCTGAACATTTTTGGATGAAGAGAGGCAGTCAAAGATCAAAACCATCAAACAGCCCACAGAATCTCAAAGAGAAAAAAGCCCATCTACTCACTCGGGTGGCGTCGATGCCGTTGACCTGCCGCAGCTGACTGATGGGCCACAGTGATCTCCTGACGAAAGACGAGGAGCCTTCAAACTGCTTCACTTTTGTGAGAAAAGCCTGTGCTGGTTTCTTATTGGTCACTGAAATAAAAAGGAAAATATTTTTCACAATACTAGCCAACAGTTTTAAATAATTACGTTTATGAAAAAAGTGTTTTCTGCTCAATAATATTTAGTAAAATCTGTAATATTCTGAAATATTATTACAATTTAAAATAGCTGTTTTCTATGTGAATATCTGTTAAAATGTAATTTATTCCTGTGATCAAAGTTGAATTTACTCCAGCATCATTACTCCAGTCTTCAGTGTCACATGATCCTTCAGAAATCATTCTAATATGCGGATTTGCTGCTCAAGAAACATTTCTGATTATTATCAATGCTGTGCCATTTAATATATTTGTGGAAACCATGAATTTTCTACATGAATAATAGGAAGAACCATTATAAATAATTGACAATAATTGAGCAGCAAATCAGCATATTAGGATGATTTCTGACGGATCACGTGACACTGAAGACTGGAGTAATGATGAAAATTCAGCTTTGATCACAGGATTAAATTTCATTTTACAATATAATCACACAGAAACATTTGTTTGAAACTGTAATAATTTTTCACAATATTACTGTTTTTACTGTTGTTGTTTTTTTTGTTTTTTTTTCCAAAAAATAAAATAAAAAATGCAGCCTTGATAAGCATAAAATAATTTTTCAAAAATGTAAAATAAATAAATAAATAAAAACAGAAATGTATTCAAAACGTATTATTTATTCAAGATGAGTAGTCTATATACTGTATACACATTTTTCTACATAATACAGAAAGAAACACTACTGAGAGATCTGGGTTACAACGGTGTGGAGCTCAATCAGCTGCTTTTCTAGCCCGTATCAAGGAGCAGTGTTTACAGATCCCACCACACCCGGCTCTGCTGGAGTGAGAACATCCGGCCCACGACGGACTGTTTGAGGAATTTCTGATCCTCGACTGTTTGTTCAGGCCTCTGTGTACAACACTCCCTTTTCCTCCCTTTTTCTCCCTCCATCTGCGAGAGGTTACTGCTTTCACGGACTCTGATCCACCTCAACATTTGTGATCATTGTGATTGTGTGCTTCAGGCTCTTCTACATGGACCTCAACACTGCAGAGTAGTTCATGAGTGTGTGTTTGCTGAAATATCTGGATGCATTCAATATTTCGAATAATCTATTGTGCAATAATGTTAACTCTCCAAAGAGCTATTCGGTGAGGTGAATTGAGGTGAATGTGCCTTAAATTGTCAAAAACAAACGAATTTATATTGTGCATTCATTCTGACAATGAATGCACAATATAAATTGCAATATGCATCACATCACGATTAAAGTACGTCAAAGTTAAAGATGCCCATGCTAACTAACATAAAACTCAAACGCACAAATGCAAGTGATTCTCCAATCATTCTTCATCACAATCACTAGAAAACAATGCAATGAGAAGTTCACTACTGCATATTATGTCCAACACCGTTTGTAAATATGGCTTATGAATACATCTCTGCACAGATTTAACATGCTTATGCACCTGTTTATGCATATTCACAGAGAGAACAAAGCCATTCAGATGAATGAACTTTTGCTTTAAATAGACAAATTGGACCATAAAGATATGCACCATAAACATGGCACCCTATACATACAGTAGTATGCATAAGCAAAGACAACAAGATGAGACTGAGGTTTTCCCCTTCGTTTTATAATAAATAATGCTGAGACCAAAATATCATGTCCCAGCTGTCATATACACTGTTAAAGTAAGTGAAATGTTAGTAAGACAGTGTTTGTACAGCAATAATGGCCACAACTAAGCTTTTCTCTCTTAGTAAATAGATCTTTTATTTGTGACACATTTAATACTTGGCATCAACAGGCCTTTAGACAGCAAAACATTCGACCGAAGCTCAGCAGTAGATGCTTTCCAGAAGGCTACGATTAAACACTTTTCAGTGGGTTTCCCCTCAACAAACCCAAAAATATGTTTTAAAAATCCCCAGGGCTCTTTTGATACCTAGAGCCATGTGATTGCGCACGCTGAGCGCTGTATTATGAAGCAGACTCGCTCCTGCAGGACTGCAGGGGCCCTGTAAGGCTTGGAATGATGTTCTGGGTGTGTTTTAGACTCGCTCTGAATGAAAACAGAAAGGCCACACTGGGGCTCCTGGTGACGGAGGCTTATTTTCATGGGTTGTTATGACTGACTAACCACAATTGTGCTTAACATACCACATAAATTCAGCTCACTTTAACAGAATATTTACATAGTAGCTGGAGATTAAATGTTCAATATCCTCTAAGAAAACGTTCACAATCGTGTGCATATTAAGGGTGGCGGTGAAGTGAATGTGGCTTTGGGGTGATAAATTAAAATGAACAGATCTAATCCACTTAAAACCGGTCAAATGGAATGTAAACTGCGCAAACACACAGAGTAAAGCTTAATACACACAGTGGGATTTTTTTTGGTCAGTTTTGAGTCGCTTAGTGCTGCCCAAATGAAGGACACTTTGTAAGATTCGGTGAATCCAGGATACAAACAAAAAAAGGAACCTATAAAGAGTGACAGAAATGAACTTTTTTTACTAAAGGGTGATATTTGCCCTCATAAATTCATAAATTCATTTCCAGGGCATTTTACCTTTATAAGGGCAACTTTTCTTACCTTTTCAAATGCATGCGACCTCTTTTATACAAATCTTTTATAATTTTTTTTTTTTTTTTTAGTAAATGAAATTAATACAATGAGGCTGTTGCTAATCAAATGAAATCAAGTCAACAAAATCCATCTTTGTACTATAGAGGAAACACAGAAGCAGCATCATTTAATGGAGAGCAGAGATGCAATGCACGCATTTACACTGCAGCTATAATTACAAAATTAATGTTTTAAAAATCCTCCCACCTTCCCAAAGTTTTAAGTGCCAATTTATTTCTTCAAAACAGGATCACTGAACTAAAAGTAATATCATCTTCCAAGGATCCTATTGTTAGGACAGTGAATTTCTCATAGTAGTATTTGTTTGTGGTTTGTTTCGTAGACCAGTCACAATTGGACACAATTGTGACTGCAAACAGACTTTTACTAAAGACATGGACCCAACAGTAATGCAGCAACATCTAAGCAAACATGTTAATCCTTATGTGTAACCTGTGATTTTGATATAGGGAAATACAGTTTGCAAAATTGTTTATGCAGTTTGTGTTTCAGTAAATCAAGCAAGTGACTGAACAGTCAAATTCACACGGTTCCTCTTAGTAGCATGGAATTCATCAGTTCTTTAAATTGTGATTAAATTATATACAGAAAGTCAGCAAAGAACGCTTCCTTTATAATCACTGGAGCTGTCACTTTAAGTTCAACAGGTTGTTTTCTGCACTTTCACTAAAACACTCTTTAACCCCTTAAATGTTGACGCTCTTTTCTTCATTGTCTTTTTTCTCTACCGCATTTTTGATCACATATTTTACATATATTATCAAAAATTATAATTTGAAAGTTTAAAACCTCAAACCTCAAAATTCATTCTGTGAAAATCATTCTGAAATCGGACATTACGTTACCATGGAATTGGTACTTTAAAGTCTTTTGGCAGTCTCCTCCCACTTTGTGGGCGGCGTCAACTGTCATATTACAAAATGTATTACGGTCTTTTAGAAAACTTAGAATCTTGACAAAATATTGTCGGAAAGTTCCGAGTCTCAATATTCAATATTTGGTAGTTATTTTGTGATACTGACAGAGAAATTTAGACATTCGTAACAGAAAAATGCATCAAAAAATTCTGTGAAGTTTTGATGGCACCCGGTGGTTGTTTGTGGTATAACGCCCTAAATCAAATCTTACAGGAACCTTTAGGTCGGGGTGCTCAACCCTGGTCCTGGAGATCAACCTTCCTGTAGAGTTCAGCTCCAACCCTGACCAAACACACCTGAACCAGCTAATTAGGATCGCAAGGAGCACTTGATAATTACAGACAGGTGTGTTTGATCAGGGTTGGAACTAAACTCTGCAGGAACAGGGTTGGGCACCCCTGCTTTATATAAACTTTAAATTTGGAACATAACTTATTTAGACATAAAGCTTTAATTTTATAGCACTGGATATATATATCCAGTGCTATAAAATTAAAGCCTTATGTCTAAATAAGTTATGTTCCAAATTTAAAGTTTATATATATATATATATATATATATATATATTGCTACAGTGCATTTTCTTTACAGTAAATTTAAACTTCTATAACTTTTTGATACTTTATTATTTTAAAAATTATTCCAGTAATCTGCAGATTGTCTATTTAAAAAAAATAATAAATAAACAAAATAAATAAATAAATAAACTTTATGTTTGTATTCCAAAGCATTCATGAATTCTAAGTTTGGACAGTGCACTTTCATGTCTATGTACAAAAATGGGGGGTGACACTTAAGGGGTCAATGTAATGAAGAACATCTAGGTATACTGCTATAATCAACACTTTTCATGATTAGTTTATCTCTGCAGCTGTAATAGTAAAATCATAGTAAGTTTTCAAGAGTTACACATGTAATACTCATTTCATATACAATGTTGTTACCCAATCACAGCTGTGGGAGTTTACATTTAGGCCCAGTTTCACAGACTAGGCTTAGACAGGCCATAGTTAAATTAGGACATTTAAGTGTTTTTTATAAACATGCTTAGAAAAAAAAGTCTATGAGTAGGCTTAAGCCTTTCCTGTGAAACTGGGGGTTAGTCTTAAACCCGACATGCTCCTTTAAACTGTGTTTAAATCAAAGAGGTTAAACACATTATTTCTAAATTATGACAGTTTTCGAAGTAGAAGTCACACTACCGTTATAAGCGCATCCCAGGAAACATTATAAAATTAGAAAAATGCAGTTCATGACCCTTTAAGTGAGCACTGTCTCACTGCACCGCTGATAATGAAGAGATTCTCTCATGCCTGGAGGAAATCTTCAGAAAATGCAACAAGATGGATATACGTACACATACAGAGCAGAGCTCAGCAAGAGTTCAAGACACAGTCTGATAAATAGGAATTCCTTATAGTTGCTCTGCAGAATCCAGATGAGGAGGATCAAACAGACCAGCCAAATGGATCCGCACAAATGAGTCCGTGGAACAGCTCCAACCAAACCATTAACCCAGCAAGACCTCAGGCACCGTTCGGCTGAGACTAATAAACAACTTCCTGCAGCATATACACATTATTTGTGGGCATTTAAACAGCACAGTGACTGATCTCCTGTACTGTCACAACAAGATGTTATTAGACTCATCTAGCAAACTAGAAAAAGAATGTTTTAAAATAGGTCCTAAATTATGCACTCAGACTCTCTCTGTCTCGTTTGTCATTTGTTTTTTTTTTTGCACAGAAATGCTTTTGGAAATGCATGCTTTCCCTGCAAGCCAAAATATATATATATATATTCATACTAAAAGTTTGCATGTGTTTTTTTTTTTTTTATATCATTTGATACATCATTAACAATAACTGAGAGATAAACAAACAAACGTTCCTTAAAAGTCTGTTAAAAGGTCACATCTGGAGAATGAAGTAAAGCCAAGCTGCTTCAGTCCAGTAAGTGTTCATCTGGAAATATTACTAAAGTTATTCTTACATTTACTTGATAAAAATCAGTATTTGACAGGAAAAAGACAAATGAAGCACCAGCTGTGGGTGAAAGTTTGTACAATTATACTAAAAGACCTTTTACTGGATAAAAATGTCTGAACTATCAGAAGGCATTTAGTAGATTGTGTGAAACAAGTTTTTCAGCAAAGATCTGATCATGCTGATCATTTAGAGGCCTATTTATGCATCAAAAATGATTTAGAAGGCTTTATAGGTTTAAAATCAGTCGGAAATGATAATGCATCTTGGCTGACTACTTGTAATTGAATCACTTAGAAGTGCATTTATAGCAGGTGCTCATGGTCAGAAAACACATTAGTCTGTTGTTAATTACTGCTAAAAATAATCTTAACTCTCAGAAGTTGTTCATCCAGAGGCATTCATGCAATAAATTCATGTCTCCATGTCTCCTTCTTATGTTTTATCATTATTTATTTTTAGAAATTACAGTTGTTTTTTTATTCCATGCAGTGGAAGTCAAAGGTCACCAAAACAATTTGCTTATCAGCAATTTGGTTATTCTCCAAAATATCTTTTTATGTTCCTCAGAAGAAAGTCAGTCATACAGTTTTAGAACAACATGAAGGTGTTTATAAAAAAAACAAAAAAAAAAAACAAAACAAAACAAAAAAAAAAAAAACAATGTAAAATCATTTTTGGGAGTAGACAGTGAGATACAGGTTTGTGGATGAGCAGCTGGAGTTTCATACATCAGCAAGTGAGAGAAAACACTTTCTGAGGTCAGGAAAGTAAAGTAATACTGGTTGTCTGGACTGAGACGGCCTGCCATTGCCAAGCATCATTTAGGAACAAACGCCAGAGTCACATTACGCTTAGCTTGACAGAGTTTTTTCTTTATTCTGTTGGAGAGCTTACTTGTCACATCTACAGCACAGGTATCTGATCATCAAATGTCATCACAGGGTCCCATTAGCTATTAGCACAATTTCCTAACATCAACTATCAATGAGCAAAACATTAATCTTTGTGAATGCAAATTAATAAAAATACAACTGTTCGTTGTTCATTCATGTCGGCTCAGGTCCATTAAATAATATTAAAATATACTTTTTTTATTTTATTAATACTTAGCAAATAAAATTTGAAATTAACTAAACAAATGAAATTAGCATTAACTAAGATTAAAAAATGCTTTAGATGTATTTTCATTGATAGTACATGTTAATAAATGGAATCTCGCTGTTAAGTGTTACCAAAACTACTTCTACTAAGTCTTCACAACTACTTCTAAAGAGTTGATACTGATGTTTTTTTTTTTTTTTTTTTTTTTTAACGATGCAACAGCTATAAAAATCTAAATGTTTATGCAGTTTTTAAAATTGATTTAGAGGTATATATATATATATATATATATATATATATATATTAGACACACTAGTTGTTCAGCAAGACTCACTAGTGTGTTCACGCATCTTTTTTGAGTCATTTCGTTCATTTTAGCAAAATATAATTAAAATGTTTCGTTATACTTCCCTAACACATCTACTGCTTACACAAATGTTGATCACACTACAAACAAGACAAACTGTAATGCTATAAGAAACTGAAAACATTAATTCATTGTTTACCTGGGTCTTTAGTCTGTGATTAGCTCACCTCACCTCTTATCTGACAAGTTTTCGGGTTTGAGTCGTTCGTTCATCACGTGACTGCCACATAAGATGAACGAACGACTCCAAAAACCAGAAGACTCAAAACAGGTGAACTAATTCCAGTACAGAACCTAATAAGATGTTGCGCATGTACGACTGAACAAATCACTCCCCGAGACGACTCATTCTTCCCGAGTCACATTGAAGGTTCATTCAAAATGAACAAATCGTTCAAGAACGACCCATCACTACTACGTACACCAATGCTTTGACTTTCATGAGGCTTCCAGCAAGCAAGAAGGCTGAAGTTTAGATATGTTCATCTCACACTTGTCCTTTGACACCCTTTAAAGTTTCATGATGATGGAATGATCCTGCATCTTCCTAAATATATTTTAATAGTAGTGTAAAACAACACCCTTTTTACCTTGTCAAAATCAGCTCTGCAGACAGCAACATAAGACATTTTGTTGCATGTCTCTTTAAATGCTAATGAGCTCTGCTCACCCCGAATGACGAGCCATCCTGTTTAGCCGCATTTCGCTGTGAAACTTGCTAACTAGTTCATTATTAAGAAAGGCAATTTGCAAAGATTCATAAAAACTCCTATACTCACTTCTGCTGTAGGTGAAGTTACATCACGAACGATTCGCGTGAACATAGACACAATTGCGTAGATTGCCGGCTGCATTTCCTTCAAAAGCGAACGTAATGTTAATCCTCAGATATCCGGGAGTAAATGACTGCTATGTTCATTATTATATCCAACAACAGAACACCTCAGTCGCTTAGGAGTCATTCTTGTCTACATGCTCTGTCATCGAAACAATGGCAAACAGTTTACAGCTCAGCCAGGGCGGGTCTAAGGTAAGACGGCCGTGTCAATCAACTATCGTGGGAGCGGCCTTGGTTTGTGTGATGTCACACAGCCAAAAATGTGAGAATGGCCCGATATGATAAAGGGGATATTATTTATAGAGATTAAAAAATACCACTGGGGTAATTTTGATCATTATAGGGTGTTTGTGTACACACACTGCCAACACACATTTATGTTCAAACAACATGTAAAAGTGAATTTTGCATCCGATGACCCCTTTAAATTAAATTAGCTCTGAATGCATATATGAAGGTACATTTTGCATATAAAGCTCCTCAACATGCTGACAGTTTCCCTCAAAACATTACACTTTATAAAGAATTCATTAGGTAGGAATAGGATTTCACAGTGAAAATGAACATTCATACTACTGTTGACTATTTTTTACTATGTGACACACAGGATTGTATCCTTTAATTACATCATGAAGGTCGACTGGCAGACAGAGCACAGCCAGCATGCGGTTTACTCAGACAGGAAGGTGAATTCAAGTTTAGTTCCTCCGCTGCTCTCTGAGGACGGCCTTAATTAAAGCCAGAAACACTGCAGCATAAAGAGTCTGTTCAGGTAGGCAGCACAAAAGAGCTCGTCGATAAGCCTTCACGACAAAGAAATCTTGGACAGGGGACAGTTTCAGGAGAACGAGACCAAGAAAAGAGACCAAAAGACAAGACTGTGCAGCAGTGAATTATCCTGACATCACTGTTCCTGTGTCCTCCTTCCTGTCCGAGGAAACAAAAGCCCTAAAACACTTGAACAGCATTTAATTGTCTAACACACACACAACGCTGCAGAGCCAATCCTGTACCAAAACCAATGACTATACTGTTATCCAAGTCAATTTCATGAAATAAATATTGTAGTATTGTTGGAGACAAATGCGTCTGAAAGTCTGAAGTCATGTTTCTGTTGCAGGTGCTTTAGTCTTGTAGTCTCATGCACATTGTACACTGAGTTTCGTCTTTGTTATGTTGAATTCTTTGTTTAGAAGAAAAAAAAAAGCTGTACGTTTGCAAGCTTTGCTTAATGAGAAAACCCTATCTGCATAAACTGAAAATGAGTTAAGGTTTACCCACAAATTCCACAACAACTGTATACATTGTTGTTGTTTTTTTTTAGAGTTACTCTGTGAAATAGCTGGTAGTTCTTACATCTGGAAGACTGAAAGGTCAGCAAACAGTTTTGCTAATTTCTTCAGTGTTTCTCCACAACATCATTTCAAGGAACTTTTTAGAGTATAGTAAAAGCTTTACGCCAACAGTCAAAAGTCTATGGCTAACAAGACTGCAATACAGAGCAGAACTTTACATTAATATATCGGTTATGTTGGATAATGATAAAACATTATTTTGATACATTTTATTTTTATAGAAGCTACACTTAGAGTAGGCATTTAAAGGAGAAGTCGAAAACAAAGATTCACAGATAATGTACTCACCTCCTTGTCATCCTAGATGTTCATGTCTTTCTTTCTTCAGTTGTAATGAAATTATGTTTTTTGAGGGAATACATTTCAGGATCTTTCTCCATATAATGGACTGATATGGTGCCCCGAATTTGTACTTCCAAAATACAGTTTAAATGCGGCTTCAAATGATCACAAATGCTGTTGTAAATGATCTCGAGAAAGAAGGGTCTTATCTAGCGAAACGATTGTTTATTTCCATTAAAAAAAAATACAATTTAAATACTTTTTAATCTCAAACATTCGTCTTGTCTTTCTCTCCCTGAACTCTGTGTATTCTGGCTCAAGACAGTTAGTGTATGTCGAAAAACTCCAATCGTATTTTCTCCCTCAACTTCAGAAATCATTTCAAAATCATCTTACATCGCTGCAGAAGTACTGACACAGTCTTTGCAAACTGAACATGCACAGAAGATCAAACACCCTTAACAAAAAAGGTAAAACAGCGATATAGGGCGATTTTGAAGTTGAGGGAGAACATGAGATGGGAGTTTTTCGATGAGCGTTTGACATTAAAAAGTATATAAATTGTATTATTTTTATGAAAATAATAGATCGTTTCGCTCGATAAGCGATCCTCATCTGGGATCATTTACAACCGCATTTGGGATCATTTGAAGCCGCATTTAAACTGCATTTTGGATGTTCAAAGTCAGGGCACCATATCAGTCCATTATATGGAGAAAAATCCTGAAATGTTTCCCTCAAAAAACATAATTTCTTTACGGCTGAAGAAAGACAGACATGAACATCTTGGATGACAAAGGGGTGAGTACATTATAAGTGAATCTTTGTTTTGGAACATAACTCCTTTAAAATGCTTTTAATTTGATGCAGACACCAAAATGGGAGATCCCGTCTCTGACCATATATGTTTGTATCCGAAAAACTGTTTTGAAATTCTGCCTGACTAGTATTTGTTATTACTAGCAATATAATTAGTGATCTTTTTAGCAAGTCAACTTTGAAGTCCAGTTGCTTGAGGATGTGCAGAATTGTAATGTTATTCAGGAACTAATAATATATAACATTATATCTAACAAAAGTCTCAGTTTTGTGTCTGTCAGGTGTGTGTGTGTACAGATATTTGGCATGATAATAACATCATGCCCTGCATTCTAATCATTCCTTTAAATCCACAGGGACCAACAGCTCCTCCACTCAGACCACCGCGTTAACACGCTTTCACAGCCAACCATCTGTTTCATAACATGAGTTTGGCTTTTACAATTAATGGTGTGACGGGAGGCAGAGAACACCTCATTCAGAAAGAAAAAACACCACAACAAACCAGAAAACGTCACGTTTCCTCCTGCTGTTTCTCCTGTGTTTTTTACAGTTTTGTAGCTCTCAAAAACATTCCTGATTTCTTTATGTGTTTTTTGCATCATTTTAATAGGCAAAGAGACAGAAAGCAATGAATCCCTGTTACAAACCAGAACTCAACATGCTATTTTAACATCATCAGGATACCAAAGTTTTTTCGTGCCGAAAGCCTTGTGGTTAGTGCGCTGACATTTACAGCGCAACTGCGAACCTGAGTTCGATTCCCATCTCTAGGTCCTTTGCCGGCCCCGCTCCCCTCTCTCTACCTAATACTTTCCTGTCATCTCTCCACTGTCCTATATGAAGAATAAAGTAACAAAAGCCTAAAAAAAAATAAAATATACTATTTAAAAAAAAAAAAAAAAAGATACTATTAAAGTTTTTATTCATATTCCAAAATAATTTTTACTTTTGTATTTTCTGCTTTCATTTTAATTTTGACTTAAATATATTTTCTGTGTTTTGGTCTTCTTTATTATTATTTGTTCATCATGACTGTAGTTTTTATTATTTTTTATTTCAGTTTTATTTTGTTATTAAAATACATCAAGTTAAACTAAATGAAAAATTTCAAGCTGAAATAAAATTAGTTTTTGGCAACACTTTATTTAAAGCCTATTTTCAAACATCAATCACAGATGCTGAAATGAGCTTACAAGTATTCAAATTCATTTTTATAGTGTTCACAATTATTTATGAATATTTTTAATGCATTATGCATAGAGGCTTCAGGTAAAGTGTTAAAGTATGTAGTTTTAGTTTATAGTTTCACAATGTCTAAGTGAAAACAAGGATTTAAATTCTTCTGAAATTCAACTGAAGCCACTCGGCTTTCGATGTGAACTGAATTTAAACAATAGAAGTTTTTTTGTACTTCAACAAGCATTTCCTTGCATGGAAGAATTCATACTGCAAAACAAAACAAAAATGTGCCTCAAACAACTGCGCATACATGAATGCATCACAGAACAGGACTCAGGAGTGATATCCACTGATTTGAGGACTACGCCCTAACAACTCAACTATTCATAAAGGACAGATGCATGCTGGAGTCCTTTTATTTCTCTAAAAGTGATCAATTCAAATCTTTGTCTGACAAATCAAGCTGACAGTGACTTGACAGTCACACATGTGGGTACCTCACCCACCAGGACATAAGCAGCGGATGAAGCCTGTGACGTCCTGCGGGACTCGCTGCTGAACCGAAGAAGCTCTCGGAAAGAAACGTCTGTCTAAATCCCATCTAACCTTTAGATATGCTCCGAGTGAACAGCAGGCTGCCAGGAACACAAACCATCCTGCTGCTCCGGCAACTGACACGCATGGCAGCTGATCAGGGACTGACTAACTTTACTTTATATTTAACCTGCATTGGGTCAGTCTGAAAGGTATCAACACTGCGTTTGAAGTATTTCAGCAGGTATAAAGTATACTTTGCTAATTGAAAATAAATGGAAACCCCATGATTGCAATTTTCAATAATTCAATGGCATTTAAAATGCTTTTCAATGAAAGGTCTCTTCTGCTCCCCGAGGCTGCATTCATTTGAAAAAGCAGATAATATTGTAAAATATTTTTACAATTTAAAATAATTGTTTTCTATGTGAATTTATGTAAAAATGTAATTTATTTCTGTAATCAAAGCTGAACTTTCAGCATCATTACAACAAAAAGTCACATGACCCTTCAGAAATCATTCTAATATGCTGATTTGCTGTTCAAGAAACATTTCTGATAATTATCAATGTTGAGAACAGTTGTGCTGCTGAATGTTTTAGTGGAAACCCTGATACAATACCATCTGGAGGTCTGGGGAAGATAAGGAAATGAATTCATTTATACAGCAAAGATGCATTAAATGATCAGAAGTGACAGTAAAGACAGTTCTAATCTTATACAAATTTTCCATTTAAAATAAATTATATTTATCAATGGAATCTGACAAATAAAATGTATCCTGGTATGCACAAAATTATGATAGTCAGAAATGTTTTTATTTTTTGTAGCAGCAGCAAATCAGCATATTAGACTGATTTCTGAAGGATCACTGAAAATTCAGCTGTAATCACAGAAATAAATTACAATTTAATATATATTCACACAGAAACCGTTCCTTTAAATTGCAATAATTTTTCACAATTATTACTCTATTTTTGATCAAATTAAATGCAGTCTTAGTGAGCAGGAGAGTCTTTAAAAAAAAATACAAATAAATAAAAAATCTTGCATTTCTTCTTTAAAAAGACCTGAACACATTAAAGTAACTACAGAAAGATGAGGTGGATTGCAATTAAATATTTTAAATGACTTAATTTACTCATAATTACTGTACAACAAGTGTAAACGAGCTGGCCTTTGCCATTAGTAGTGAAGTGTGAAGTGAAACTGCAGCATATGTCACTTTCATAGTCCTGGTGGGCAGACGTCTAAACTACACTGCTCCTGCGGGGTGTGTGTGCGCGCGTGTGCGTGTGTGTGTGCGCGTGTGCGTGCACAAGTCCAGCTGCCTGTGGACTCTTTCGTTAGTACAATTAACACAGACGTCAGTCATGAAACTCTCTGCTATCTGAACTATGCAGCTCATTCCTTTTTCAACACAGGTTCACAAACATTGATTGTTGGTCAAGGATCAGGTCTATTGTGACATATTCATAAAGTAATAGACTCAAACTGTTCAAAATAAACATTATGAAAGACTGTTAGCTCAGGAATAACTGGATGTTTTAGAGATGGTTCTTGAGCATTATGTAGGTGTTGAATAAGGAACGGTGAAGGTTTAGGAGTGTGAGAGCTTTCTTTTGACCAATTATTTTGACATCATACCACCAGATGCATGATATAATCACACTATGGTGTCATGATGAACAGTGTCTGTAAAATCTACCAATAAACTCTCACATCTGCAGAAAAAGACTAGACGTAATTGCATATGTTCATCTCTTAGAAATGTTTCTGTTCAGCATCATGCTCTTCTAATTTAGGTCACGCTGACAAAGTGCACATAGGGAAACGTTTCAGATGCAAGAAGAAATAATAAAGGACAAAGCAGGGAAGGTATGGACAATACAAGGAAACATCAGAACAAAGACAAAAAAACAAAAAAAAAAAAAGAAAAGAAAAACTGAACACGTGCCAAAACAACAGCTGTAAGGCTGGAACAAAAAGCCTGGAAAGACCATTTACCATATTGTCTGGATTAGACATACATCATTTGTATAGTGCATTTCCCACAAGGCTGCAGTTTGTTTCATTTTAAATAAATGAATTTAGGATTGTCATTTATAATAAATGATGTTTATAATGAATGCCCCAATCATTTAACTGTTCTGAATACCTGTTGTTGGCGAGTGATGGGAACTAAAATTTTGTAAAGTAAAAATTGTTTAATTTTAATAATTTTATATTTAACCAGTATTTTACTTCATTTCTAAATGTAATAATACAAATGTAACTTACACATTGACTTGATCTTCTCTCTCTCCCTCTGATCAATGCAATTTTAATCCTGTGCAAATTATAGTCACATGCAACCTTTTTTCCCAATAAATGTGGTACTATATTGACAAAATTATATTGACACCATCCCACAGTACTCTCTGTGAGATTAGTAAAGGTTTTATAAAATGTCAAACAAACGTACAATTATGAAAGCACTACTACAATTCAAGTAACACAGACTGAAGTTCATAAAGTTTCTGAAGACTGCAGTTTCATAAAACAAGTTTACTAAATAAGCTAGGCTTATTTCAGTTAGTCTGACTTACTGTCACTTGATTTGGCTGAAAATAAGTCTAAGACTAACTGAAATAAGCCTGGCTTATTTGGCAAACTTGTCTTATGAAACAGTCCCCAGGTCTTCCATTTTAATGGAGCTTGCATTTCAAAAGCTGGTTTGTGACGTTTGTGAAGCACGGATCAGAGAAACTTTCAGACAAAACATTCATACCAGGCATGCCAGCATTTCTGAACCGCTGCAGGACAAAGACACGTTTGTCTTGTTATCTGCCTTTTATCCCAAGTAAATATTTGGTGAGGACAATTCTTAAAATTACTACTTAAAATTCTAAGAAATAACGGCCTGGTTTTTACAGACAGGACTTAGACTAAACCAGTATTAGGCCATAGTTCAATTAGGACATTTCAATAGTTTTATAAACGTGCCTTAGGAAAAAAAAAAAATATTACTGGTGTGCATCTAAAGACAAAAGGGTCAAGTCATAAGGGTCAATTTTTTGAAATTGTGATTTATACATCATCTGAAATCTGAATAAATAAGCTTTCCATCGGTGTATGGTTTGTTAGGATAAGACAGTATTTGACCGAAACACAACTATTTGAAAATCTGGAATCTGAGAGTGCAAAAAAAAATCAAAATATTGAGAAAAATCACCTTTTAATTTGTCCAAATTTGTCCAAATTAAGTTCTTAGCAGTGCATATTACTAATCAAAAATTAAGTTTTGATTTATTTACAGTAGGAAATTTACAAAATATCTTCATGGAACATGATCTTTACTTAATTTCCTAATGATTTTTGGTATAAAAGAAAAATCAATAATTTTGACCTATACATTGTATTTTTGGCTATTGCTACAAATATACCCCAGCAACTTAAGACTGGTTTTGTGGTCCAAGGTCACATATATAAATCAGTCATTGCAAGTTTCTTTCAGACTTAAATTTTAGTTTAGGACTAGGCTTAAGCCTTGTTTGTGAATTAAGCTAAGTTTTTAAAGCAATTGTGAGACATTAAAGTGATAGTTCACCCAAAAATGAAAATTTGCTGTTAATTTACTCAACCTCAGGTTAAGATGTTAATAACAGTTAAAATGTTTTTTTTGTTTTGTTTTGTTTTGTTTTTTTAATACCTGAAACCATGGTCCTTGCAGATTTGTAAAATGCTTGTCAGTGGCAGTCTGCTTTTGAGAATTGAAAACAAAAACCATCAAAAGGAACACAAAATTAATTCCTGATCATATATTGAAGTCTTATGACGTGAAACAATCACTTTGTGCAAGAAAATGAACGTTATTTACAACATTATTACATGAAATCTAGAATCAGTTGTTTTAGACAGCCTGTTTCAATGAACTTGTTTAATTCCCTAGTTTATGTTATCATGCAATGATATAACGTATATGCAATTATATTATTAAAGCACCCAATAATGATGTTATGAGAGGATGTTTTGCATGTCTAAAGCATATAAAGTGATTTAACTCTTCATCATCGGCTCAACTTTTTACATGAACCATAAGAAACCGTAAAAAAAAATAATTTGGCCCCTTCAATCAAATTTCGGTTCAAGCATGCAGGAGCCACAGGTATTTATTTTGTCTTGTCAGTATATGGTTCTTTTGACTGTCCTAGTGCCAGCAGCTGCTAACATGCATTTTACAAATTGCCAAGGACCAGTTTTTTAGCTAAAAATCTTTTGTACTGTTCTACTAAAAAAAACAAAAAAACAAAAAAACAAAAAAAAATGGACGGCCTGAGGACAAATTAACAGGACATTTTCATTTTTGGAACTATCGCTTTAACTGAATTCACTGAACTTTGAGAAAAGTTACTACATAAGATAACTTAAATAGCAGCAAAAATAAATAAATAAATAAATAAATAAATCTACATTTAACACAACATAAAGCTCTAAATATTAGATAATATTATAGAATATAAAAAAAATCAGGATGTGATGTGACACAGTTGCTGTGACATTATATACCAAATGGAAATAAGTCATTTCAAATGGAAAGAATACTGCCGACAACTTTAAGTGGGACATTTTGCTTATTATATAACATTTAAAAATGAAATTACAAGCAATAATGAATTAAACATAGGGTCACCGCATTGAGTAAAATGACAGAAACCCAGAAGCTGTGAGCATAGGCTGATGACGGAGACGTGTTGTAATTGTGGTGAAGAACCACACAACACTCAGAAACTCCGAAGAATCAGCACTTCCTCCTAGAGACGTGAGTCTGTCGGCTGATGAATGCCAAACTCATGTGATGACAGCTGCTGATTTCACACGTTCAGTTTTTGTTTATCGCTTTATTGCAGTCCAGGCAAAACAAAAAATCCCTGATGATTCGCAAACCAGATAATCATTTACAAGTGGCTGATCCCAAATGAAAGTGGAATTCATTTTTACTGCATTTCTGCCAATTAAAATGAAGTCAGAGCTTCTTAAATACTAGCAATATCTAGAGTTGCCCTACAGGCTTTCTATAGACATCTATGTAGAAAATGTGACTGGTTCAACAACTCGTTATCTCGTTAAATCAGCTGGATTAGTCAAACAAGGAAGTCAAGGAACCGGCACTGGATCTTAAGCACCATCTGACACTAGAGAAAAATCACATGCTCAACAGCTTGTGATAATGTTTATTTAGGCTGTCTGTGAAAATGTGGACTGGTGTACATGTTATTGTTCTTCAAGAGTAGTACAGAAGTGTTATTTTTATAGGATTGGCCAGTAATGAGGGTTTGCCATATTTTGGATCAGTTATTTTGCTACATTAACACAGCTGAGCTGTAGTAATAATAATAATAATAATAATAATATGACTTGCGACTTTTTATCTCATAATTCAGACTTTTTCTCAGAATTGTGAGACTTCTTTTTTCTCCGCAATTCTGACTTCATAACCTGCAATTGCAAGTTTATAATCACACAATTCTGAGAAAAAAGGACAGAAATGCAAGATGTAAACTTACATTTTGAGACAAAAAATTTGCAATTGACTTATTTTTTTTTTTTGATTCAGTGGCAGAAACACGCTTCCATAAAGTCCTCAGCAATACAGCCTACACTGAAAAGAAAAAAAAATGGTGTAGGATTTACTTTGAAACTATTTTAAATCAGAGATTGCTAGTAAATTTAACAAATAATTACAAAGAAGCAGAAGGTAACACACTGAGCTAAATGTCTTATTATTAATAAGTTACATTTATTAAACATTTTTTGAATATTGTTTATTATATTGATGCTGCTGCCATTTTATAGACCATAAACTATAGTAGAACAGTGGTATTACTAGCTACGTTTCCATCCAAAGATGCAAATTTAACTTATGTGCAAAACTAGAATATAGCATAAAACATCTGCACATAAAGCACCGTTTCCATCCAACGAGACAAAGAGAACAAAATCATCACTTCTTGATAAACTTGCACTAAATATCACTAAGAAAACTAGGAGAAGCCACTGAAAATAATCATTTTCATATATATATATATATATATATATATATGTGAATTGCTTGCACCTCAGGGTGAGCAGTAGGGATGTGTCGGTGTGAGGAAATTTTCCCACCGGTTAATCGACGTGTGACAACACCAGTATCACCGGGGGGAGAGGTTGTGGGGTAGTTCATTAGAGTTTTTCCACGCTTTCTTTGTTTTTAAATGCCCGTGCACATTTTACTTCCAGTTTCAAATTAGCGGCAATTCTGCACCAATTGATTGAATAGACAATAAAACAGGACAAACTCACTTATATTAAACATAAAGGATTAATTTAAAAACAAAACGAATAAAAACCAAATAAATAAGAAACTATATTCTTCCATTGAGCTTCCAAACTCACCTTTTCGAAAAGTCACACGACTTTTTTAATGTGCACAGAGGAATTTATTTATTTCCATCGTAGTTTATGCACATTTTTTCTCATTGGATAAAAAGTTTATCCTACTCACTTGTGCGCATAAGTTTTTTTTAATGTGCATTTTTAGAATTTATGTGCATCTTTGCGTTTCCATTCAGAGTTTTTTTCTCCTTGCCTTTATCCAATAACAGTGCTACATTTCAATGATAGTGAGCTCAGGACTCTTTTCTGTTGTTTTGGACTTACTCAACTTCCTCTGAATCAGAGTTCACAGAAACACACACACACACTTTCTGCCGCAGAGTTTCCTGATGCGGGTTGGAATTCATTAGTCCGCAGTGACAGCGAGCAGTCGAGGCCCTGAGGCGCTCCAGCACACCAACAACATCCATCCCCTCCACCATGATTCACAGTTGGAAGGAGTCTGTGTGTTGGCACCGGCTGGGAGGAAACGCCTCCACTTGACTCACGGCCGCCTCACACTCATTGTAGTGATAGTTTTTGGAGAGCAGTGCTTTCCTCATGTTGATCATAGAGCATTTAGGAACACAGGTGTTATCAACCACAAGCAGGCTGACCGTATAAATACTTTAATTTTGGAGAATCACACTTCTGACTACAGCTGTGAAGTCTGGTCCATTTAGTGGCTCAATCTAGACAAGAACTGCCTACTAATCAATTAAAAGAAAACCAAGTTCTGAGTCATATTTGGAAATGCAACATGAACCAACCATCTTCCCAAACTTGTAATGGAAAGCGCTTATCAACAAATTAAAAAAAAATGAAAATGAAGAAATTAAGACAGCAATAAATATTAGTATTGTAATTTACAGTTATAATGTAAAATGATTATTATTATTTTGTATTTTTAATGATTACATGACTTATATTGTACATAAAAATTATTATTTTTCAAATACTTGATTTTTTATTTACAGAGTAATATTACTTAGTAATTTTAATAATAATAAAAAATAATTTATAGTTATATTTATATAATGATACATTTTTTTGCCAAATTGTGCAGTCCTACAAACAAGCACAAACTGTATATATATATTTTTTTTTTTAAATCACAATACATTTTTATCTCAGTGCTGTTTCAATACATTGAAGGGGCCAAATTATTTTTTTTTACGGTTTCTTATGGTTCATGTAAAAAGTTGAGCCGATGATGAAGAGTTAAATCACTTTATATGCTTTAGACATGCAAAACATCCTCTCATAACATCATTATTGGGTGCTTTTATAATATAATTGCATATACGTTATATCATTGCATGATAACATAAACTAGGGAATTAAACAAGTTCATTGAAACAGGCTGTCTAAAACAACTGATTCTAGATTTCATGTAATAATGTTGTAAATAACGTTCATTTTCTTGCACAAAGTGATTGTTTCACGTCATAAGACTTCAATATATGATCAGAAATTAATTTTGTGTTCCTTTTGATGGTTTTTGTTTTCAATTCTCAAAAGCAGACTGCCACTGACAAGCATTTTACAAATCTGCAAGTCTTGCCTTGGCAACTGGACAGTTTTTTTTTTTTTTTTATATTATTTGATTTCAGTTTTTCATTTTATTAAAAGTTTTTTTTTTTAGTGATTATTTGTTTCATTTTTCTTTTATTTGATTTATTTTTTTTAGGATTTGGTTCTAAAGTTTAGTTCTAAAGTCTAGTTCTAATTAAATGTAATAATCCTATGCACAGTTCAGACAAGAACGTCTAATAAAAATGTATTGTGATTTAAAAAAAAAAAATACAGTTTGTGCTTGTTTGTAGGACTACACAATTTGGCAAAAAAAATTATCATTATATAAATATAACTATAAATTATTTTTTATTATTATTAAAATTACTAAGTAATATTACTCTGTAAATAAAAAAATCAAGTATTTGAAAAATAATAATTTTTATGTACAAGAAAAAAAACTGTCCAGTTGCCAAGGCAAGACTTCTCATTTCCATTAAGTTTAACCTGATGTACTAACATAACTGCAATCAATCAATCAACACTATTTTTGAAAATGCAAATTTAAAAAACACAACACAACAACAAAATTACTAAAACCAGAACTAAAATAATAAAAGAAAATGTAAATACAAAAACTAGTATCTTAATTACACTAAAATCCCCATGCAACCCTAAATTGAAACCCTACATTAGTTGAAATGTATTAATTCAATAAATGTGATTTGAGAAATTACTCATGCCTGTAGTTCAAAGGTGTTGGAGAACTTATATGCCACAGTTAATTATTCAGTGTTGGGAGTTAAACATGCTAAACATGATGGTGAAACAGCACTGAGATGCGGCGCAGTAAGACGTTACCTGATAAGCAAATGAATGTGGTGTAGTCACCGGGACCTCCGGTAGCTAAAAACGGGATCTTCTTCTTCGTTCTCCTCTTCACCTGCGCGGCTGAGAGGAGCCTCTCATCATTGGGAATAAAGATTGCCTTGTTGAGGGCCGATTTGGCACTCATTGTAGCCGATGGTGCAGGCTGGGTGACAGCAGGGGTCTCTTAACTCTGATGAGAGAAACATTGAGACAGTCAACATCTAACAGGACAGCCTTTATACTGTATGTGACCTGGAGATGCAAAACTTTTTCTTGTATAGCACTTTGCACAATATGTATTGCTTAAAAGCAGCTTTAGTCGCAAAGTTGTGACTGACTTTACAACGATTTGTGACATTTTCAAGTGAAATTACTTTTTGTCTTCAGTAGAATATTACAAAAATATTTTTAGCTGAAACTGTGGTCCTTGGTGATTCATACAATACAAGTCAGCAGCTGCCCATAATAGAGAGAGAAAAAAAAAAATCATATCAAGGAACACAGAATGAATACCTGTGGCTCCTAATGATATAATGAGGTCTTATGAAGTGAAACAATTGGTCTGTGCAAGAAAGTGAACATTATTACAACATTATTACCTGTAATCTTGAGCCTTAGACAAGCGGTCTGGAGTGAAGTCCAGTTCATGAATGAATCATTCTTTTGAACTGATTCTTTTTTGTGAACTAGTTGAAACAGTTCACCAAATCAGACTGAATCATCTGAAACAGTTTGCGATTTAAGCAGCACCGATCTACAAGTTACTCAATCAAAACTCACTTTCAGACGCCTGACAGTCACTCCAAATCGAAATGAGCTACAATAGCGGTGTATGTGATCCTATAATGAATGAACTGATTCAGTGCTCCAGTTCCTCCAGCAGTCACTGAACTAAGGAAACAGTTCCACTCGGACCAAAGAGCCACTGATATGTGTATACGTGAACCAGGCCCTTCGATGAATTGGCCAAATTAATATTTGTAGGTTCTCTCACTATTAATGTAAAAAGTAAAGTTGATTAAGAGTAGTTTATTAACTTCATATGCTTTAGACATGCAAAACATCCATGTTTCACATCATTATTTGGTGCTTTTATAATATAATTGTGGATATGTTACATCATTGCATAATTATGTAAACAAACTAGTGAAATAAACCAGTTTACTGAGACAAACTATCCGCAAGAAAAACGCTGAGGTGATGGATTTTAGCTAATATGTTGTTCAGCTGCTTCCACAGACCGATCGTTTCGTTTCATAAGACCTCAATACATCGTCAGGAGTCACGAGCATTAATTTTGTCTTGCCTATATATGCTTTTTTATTATTACTATTATTATTATTTTTAACTTTCAACGTGCCGGTTGGCTTGCATTTTATGAATAATAAAGACCATGGTTTCAGCTAAAAATCTTCTTTACTGTTCTACTGAAGAAAAAAGTCACACATACATCTTAGATGACCTGAGGGTGAGTAAATTAACAGCAAATTTTTCGGTGAACTACAGTTCAGTATCATTGCTTTAAGTCAGGGGTGTCAAACCCTACAGAGCTCCAACACACAGATTACGCAGTTTTCAATTAAGCCTGAAGGACTTGATTAGTCGGATCAGGTGTGTTTAATTAAGATTGCATCTAAACTCTGCAGGGCTGTGGCCCTCCAGCACCCCTGCTTTAAGTGATGTTTTTATGTCTTCATCTTCAAGAAGGGCATTTCAAAATTCTGGGGGAGATTTTCTGTGAAGTACACTCCCAAATCTTGATGTTTCTGAGTATTTCCACACTCGCATGGCATGCTGACAGTGGACTGCAGGAATGTCCAGTAGTCAGCGGTTATCTTTTTGCTCTGTTGACACTGAGAGATTGTGGACTCTGCAGGGTTGTTGCACAATGTAACTAGGTCACTAACGTGTGGACAGCTTCCAGATGAGAGCACATGTTGACACTAATGCCATTAGTTTGATGGTCTGTACATGAAACTATCAAATCACCCATTTGTTCCAAACCCTATAGTAAACCCAATGCTCAAAGCAATTGATTGCATTGAGTAGTAAAAAATAAAATTTCACAAATTAGTTCAAAAACAAGAGTAATTTCTCTTTGAGTTCACAAAACTAGAATTGTTTGTTGTTCTGAGTTTAGTGAACTTATCTCTTTAAATTGAGAAAAAAGATGATGCCTATTATCACCGCATGAATGCAATAAGTATTATCTTTGAAAATCCAAGAACATAAAAGTTAATATTTAAAGGGATAGTTCACCCAAAAACAAAAATTCTTTCAGACTTGGTTCCCCTTCACAACACAAGGGCTCCAGCAACAATACTGTTGTTGAACCTGACTGTGCTAGCAAACTTAAACTTAGTGAGCGTCCAGCCTCTCTGAGTAAAATATGGAAAGATCAGTGGATCTGAACCTTGACTTTGGTTTGCAATATGAAAAACCCATGGTAAGCTAACTTTCCTAAAAGACATCACTGGCCCAAACAAGACATGTCACTGTTTACAACCAGTCTTAACAGCATTTTAAATGCGTCTTCTGCGAGCAGCTGCGTTGCGATTTCATCTAGACCCTCCCTTCTTATTTCTTCACATTCTACATCAGTTTCACAGGACCACAGAGTGCGGCTCACAAACAGGATTGAATAACTAAAGCTGTTACACTGTTGAAGAGTGAACAGGAAAGAAGTAAATGGAAAGGATATGAATGGCATCATCAATTTCCATCATAATCTGTGTGTTTTGGCACAGCACAGCGAGGTTTAAATTGAGGTTTTTTTTTTTTTACGTTTCCTTAAAACAATGTCCCATAATGCTCAAGTAGGTGGTCTGTTGTAGCTGTTCAAACACGTTTGACCACATGAGTGTCTACAACCTCTGGAAGTGATCAAAAGTAGACAAGGTAAAACCCCATTTCAGACAAACTTTTTTTAAGACCCTGTTTCCTCCTAATGTTGTCTTCCAGAGGTTTGTGATAACATTAATCTCAGGTGTAAACAGGGCTTCTGAGTCTCAAAAGGCAGTTCTTTAAATCTTGCAGATGGCATCAGGTGGCTAAACCATACATTCTGGCATTAATTTAGTTTAAGACTCAAGAGTTATAGTGTAAACAGCAACAGATTCAAAACCCACAACTATATTATCAGAGATGGAAAGTAATGAAGTACAAATACTTTGTTACTGTACTTAAGTAGATTTTTCTGGTATCAGTACTTTTTATTTTTCTGACTACTTTTTACTTTTACTCCTAACATTTTTACACAAATATCTGTACTTTTTCCTTTTTTTACATTTTTAAACCAGGCTCGTTACTTTAGTTTTAATCTGCATTTGGTGGATCATTTGGTGGATCACCATTTGATAACAAATCTCTTATAAAACATGGATCGGTTAGTCTTTCCTAGTCTTTCCGTGCTCAGCGTTGCTGCCAAGCAGTTTCTATCAGTGTAATCATTGCAAGTGACTTGAGAAAAGAGTGGAAGCGCCCGGGTGGATCACAGAGGCAAAACTACTGACCTGTTCAGGACGTCAAGTGCAGGTCAGTTTCATCTGTAAACAGGCTGCTAAGAGTTTCTATCAGTTTAATGCTTAACTAAGTAAATCAAGACAAAACTACAGCAGTAGTACTATAAACTAAACTAAACTAAACTAAATTACTATCATCACTCAAAATACTCGATGCTAATGGACATCATTACTATCAACTGAAAAGTTACAGTAGTAATTTAGCAAACAAATGTTATAAAACATTGTTTTCTAATACTTTCAGAGGGAGCTAGGGCAGACAACAACACAGCCCTTACGAAAATTAAAACCAAAATCCATGGTTACTATAGTTAAACCATGTTAACCACAAATGAACCATGGTTTTGCTACACTAACCATAGTCTAACCATGTAAATTAAAACAGATTATAATCAATCCGCCAAAAAAACAACAACAAAACAAAAAGAAAACATGGTTACTATACTTTTACTGTAATAAACCATGGTTAATTTTGGTAAGAGCAAACTATGACTCATGATAATGCAATAACATGTTCAGTATTAGGATGTTTTGTAAAGATATTGTAACGATGTAATCATTATTGTACTAATTTTGACATTTAGGCAATTTAGAAAATGTAGTTTTCTTAAATCTATAGTGTTTAAGCCATTTTAAGATAAAACAACAACACAAGGTCATAATGTGATACTTAAAGGGGTCATCGGATGCCCATTTTCCACAAGTTGATATGATTCTTTAGGGTCTTAATGAAAAGTCTATAATATACTTTGGTTAAAAATTCTCAGTGGTTGTGTAAAACAACACCCTTTTTACCTTGTCAAAATCAGCTCTGCAAAAATCATCTCATTCTGGTCGAGGCTGCTTTAAATGCAAATGAGCTCTGCTCGCCCCGCCCCTCTCTTAGAGCTGTGGAACTAGCACATTATTATGAAAGGCGATCGTAAAAAAAAACGCTTATACTCACTTCTGCTGTAAGTGAAGCTGGATCATGAATGATTTGCGCGAACATAGACGGATATATGTAGATCGGGAGGCACATTTCATTCACAAACAAACTTAATCCACTGCATCTTCAGCGGCTCAGGTGTCGGGAGTAAATGACGACAACTATGTTCATTATTACATCCAGCAACACAACACCTCAATCGCTCAATCGGAGATATTCTTGTCTAACTTACATCCCTGCTTTGGCATTGAAACAAAGGGGGCAGACTGTGACAGCTGATCTGAGGTAAAACGCTCGTGTCAATCAACTATGGTGGGAGCGGCCTCTGTGGGTGTGACACCACAACGACAGGCATCTGAGAACAGCTCGATTTGAAAAAGGGGATATTATTTTTAATTAAAAACCGCTGCATGGATTTTTATCATTATAGGGTAGATTTGTACATACACTGCCAACACACATTAATGTTCAAACAACATGAAAAAGAGAACTTAGCATCCAATGACCCCTTTAAAATTGTTACTGCAAATAGAATATAATGAGGTGGTTGTTTTGCAACAAGGTGGAGTCAGTTCAGCTCATAACAGTAAATGGCTGATGGGAAAAGTGACAAAGTACAAGAAAATTAGTGAAAAAAGCAAACACACACAAAGTGAGATGCAGAGAGATATCATGGAAAAATAAGAGACTGAAAAGGAAAATGGAAGTGAGGGTGAAGTTCAAGAGAGAGCCCTTTTCTTATTTTTCATGGCCCTAGCCAAGGTTTTAAACATTTATTTAAATGTGATGGCCATACAAAAAAAATAGGGTTTGTCCATGGTTTCAGAATTTGTTGTGGGTGTATGGGATGGCCTGAATGAGTGTGCGATTTCCTGTCCTGAAATTTTGTCCCAGTCCGGCCCTGTTCTACATGGTGATTGTTCAGCCTTAATACATTCATTAGCTAACAAATTTTAAATGCAAGTTATTTTGTATTAATGTGTCAAGATGATTCGAGGTCCAGTTACCAGCATGACACTAAAACAGGTAGTAATAATGTGTCATTTTTACTTCAGTACATGTCTGAGCCCATACTCAGTACTTCTTACTTTAACATGAGTTAGTATTTTTAAACATGAGTATCTGTACTTCTACTTGAGTGAAGGATGTGTGTACTTTTGCCATCTCTGTATATAATGGGGGGAGGGGGTGGGGGAATTAAAAAAAAAAGGCAAAAAAATTAAGGCATTTTGAATGATATAATGATGTAATGATATAAAATGAAATAATAAATGATCTGTGGGATATTTTGTGCTGAAACTTCACAGACACATTCTGGGGGCACCTGAGACTTATACTACATATTGTAAAAAGGAGCATAATAGGTGTCCTTTAAATAGTTGACACATGATTATATTTTGGGGATCAGATGACAGAAGAACTGGTTCTTTAGCGCTGTCACATGCATGCAGCAGAATTTTGTCTTAGTTCACTTAAAATGTGCATTAAGAAAACAAAAGTGCCACTGGTTCACCTTTTTATTTGTGCAAATCCAAACATTCTTGGGTGTTCATTTCAAACAAGTTCCTTCTTTCACCTGAACACATGCAGGAAAACATGCTGAACACAGCCAATAGTAGTCCTGAGAACTGCTGTAGTTCACAAAAGGGAAAAAAAAAAATTAACATTCAAGGCATCATGGGCACATTTAGGACTCAATGGCTGTTTCAAAATGTGGGTGGCAAAACAATAATGTACTGATGTCAATGGAGATTCATTAGGAGCTCTGTTTGTGTGCCATATATGAGGGATCATAAACGATTTGAAGAGCATTTCCAGTCAGTCATTTCAGTTAGAAGGAAGCTGCCTATGTAGAGCGGCTCTCTGCATTTAGGACAGAGCTCTAAATCCCCTACATACTATATTTCAATCATTGGGATCAATGGGAGGTGTACTAACAGGAGCCTGATAATGGCTTTTCAGTGGATCACTGAGTTGGATATTTGATCAATATAAAGCAATAGACAACAGTAATATCAGTAGTTTTCCTCTTTCTGGTCTAGAGAAGGATGAGCAAAATTTAGAGTCAGACCAAACTCAAGTTCATTTAAAAAAGTTATTGTTGGAGGGTAGACAAACAAAAGCAACATGTTGCAACTGTTGCTGTTCCTGCATTCATAATGTATGAGCATAGAATACATTACGAATGACACTTGTTTTTGTTTAGAAAGATAACTTTGCAGAAACATTATGATATTAATCTAAACTGGACCAAAATTAAGTTCTGATCACTGACCTGATAGTACAAAAACGAAGAGTTGAGACAGATGGCTATCTTCAAAAACCTTTAAGAACCAAACCCAGGTATACTCGCACACTCGTGCCAAAGTTTTAGGACACACAGGTGACAGTGGCATACAAACAAATTCAGCCTGTCAACAGTCATTGTGGACTGGCATATGGGAGGCTGCACAAATTTATGATCGCTTGTATAACAGAACAAAGAGCCATAGTTACAGTCACAATGCCTGGGAAGTGGCACAAAGCTGCTGTTAGTAAGCAACAGGCCTGGAGGACATGCTTTTATTTGTCATCTAAAGGTCAGTGCTGCTGTTGTCTTCTTGGCACGCTGTTGTCTCACTTAAATGAGAGACAAATGGCTTTCAGAAATATAATTTGCTGTTTTTCCACTTGATGTCAAACTGGCCCGGTTCTCCACACACCCTCAAAACACGTTATGGCAACGTTCACATTTAAGGCTGGCGCGATATGGGCAAAACATTATCACGATATTTTTTTTCATGTCAGTCGATATCAATAATTATCATAATAAATGTCAAATCTGTAATTCTTTCCAGTTTAAAGTCAGATTTTTGCTCCAAAGTGAAAGTTGTAGAAACCAGACCAATAATTTTCCTTAACAAAATAAATATCTAAATAGAAAAATTAATTTCTGCATGTTCTAATGAGTTATATTGTTTCAAATCAAGAAACAGGTTTGGGTTGTCTCATAATAATAATCATAATAATATCACTTTTTTTTGTCTCAGAGAGGTAAATTTTTGTTCATTATCAATCAGTAAGATCTGTAAAAATTGTAGCAACCTCAGTTTTATATGGTTACATTTATTCTGACCCAGTTTTTTTTTTTTATTAAGCATTGGTCTCCCATAGTAGCAAGCATACATTTTAAATCGTGATAAACAGTTAAAGCCACACATAATGGTACCTCAATACCATGGTAAAAATATAACTACATGGTTTTATAGGTAGCCTGTTTGTATGAAAAACGGTAGTCTAAAAACATTAAGTATAAATGCACACATGCTATAGCTTAATCACAAATACACACATATTATAATTATATACCATTACTCCTGTAATAAAATTCAATGTGAATATCCCACATTGCTGCCACAATACCATGGTGCAGTGAGTGTTACTACAGTAAATCCATGGTAAATGATGGCGATGTGTAGATTGAAAAGTCTTCTGAGCACATACAAATTATATCGAACATTTATCGAACTCTTCATATCGTTTTATCGAGGAAAATTATATTGCGATAATTAGCGTTATCGAATTAATACCCAGCCCTATTCACATTGCAGGCAAATGTGACAAAAAATATATATATTTTTTTTTGCTCACATGTGACTCAGATCTGTTTTTCTCAGCACAGCACAAACCACATGAAATCTTATTTTTTCAATTTCAGTTTGTGCCACTTCCATATGTGGTACTAAATACAAGCAAAGAGAGCAAAACTCTGCTCTCTTCTGTCACATGCTTGTCTTTATTTTCCAGATTGTCTGTGCATAATTTCACTGACTTATGCAGTAGATCACACACAATTATGATAAATGCATAATTGCTTACACTGGAAATCTGATATTGGCCACATTTAAAACAAATGTGAACAGTTATACAAAAAAAGCAGCAGAATTGGGTGATAAATAATAGTTCATTTAAATAATCTCATCCTATAAATTTTGTCTCAGAAAGTAAAATTTCTACAGATGCATATGCAATAAGATCAGCTACAAAAAAAAGTTGCCAATGACATTTCAACGCTAATTTTTCACTGCATGTCGATTTAATGAAATATGTTTAAGAATTACTGGACTCTGGCATGAGTATAAGGGTGGATCTTCATTTGATATTAAAGAAATTGTGTGTGATTCTGGAACGTCCTATTTGGCATCATGTACATATGATTTGAATTTTGTGAATTTAACCGACAGAAAGATTAGTTTTATACAGTTTGTTATAGGTATAGTCCTATAGATTCAATTTTCAAGTAAACCAAGAACTTAAGAAATGTATACCTTCAATGCAAAGTAAGAGATGCACCAATACTAAATTTTTCAGATGACATTTATAGCTGATTATTCAGAATGACATAAGTCAAAATCTCTCTCTAATGCTGAGACTTTGTCTCTTATCACAAGTAACAAACCACAGAGCTCTTTGTAATCATTGGATGGGAGGCGCATTACAGGGTTTTGCAGGGTTGCCAGATCCCAGGAAAATTTCCAACCCAAAGCTTACACAAAACCCGCCAAAAAGGAATGGAAATTAGCCCAATTTTTGCCCTGTCCAATCAAAGCTGAGCTTTAGTCCATTAATGTCCTTTAATATTTATTCTATGTTTTGAATCTTTTAAGACTTGTTTATATGTAGTATGTGCATATTAAATTACTTAATCTGTATTTTATTTTTTTTATTTTATTTTTTAATTTTCAGCACTTTTAATAATAAAATTTAAAATTAAGGTTGGGTGATATTATGAAGAAAATATATTACCAGAAATATTATGACATTTTTTTTTCCCTCGTATCATATCAATATTTATCACAAAAATTATTTGCCATTATTATCGAAAGAAATGCTCTGAGAATTTCTGTGAACTTGTTTTTAAGCCAACTTTTAATTTAGGGCCCCATAAAATTCACCTTATTTTTCCCTAAATTCTGTGTTATCAATTTTATTTATTTTGTGTTTCATGATTTAATAATTTATCATGAAAAAATCTGTCTAATGAAATTGGTAAATAAAACTTTAACACTTTAATCAACCTTTTAAATTTAATACAATATATAACAATGTTTAATATTAAAACATGCATGAAAAATATTTGGGTTGAATGGTATTTCTTACAAATAATAGTAATAGTATTAGCCCATTATTTTGAGAAGTACATTTTACGATATCATAGTAATATATTTCTGTTAAAATTTCTTCACATTTGTCGTGAGGTTTTTCAAATGATACAGTGAAAGGCTCTCTCGGAGATGAAGTTCATAAAGTGCGACGCAACACTGCAATCACCGTGAGCTTCACGTGTGTGAGTTTGTGTAGTAGACAGTACTGACATGCTTTGATTGGCTGTTGTCGTTTATTTCTTCTATGTAAAAATCTGTGCTCTGGGTGAAACTAACGTAATAGGTTGTGATGTGACATCCTCTCCATTCTTAAATGGCCAGGTATATAATCCAAGTATAATACACATTAGTCAGAGGATCTATTTTAATTTTTATTTTTCTGTACTTTGGGCAGCCGCGGAACATTATAAAAGCAGCCCAAAAAAAACACAACCCGCGGCGACTGCATTTTCAAAATAGTCCAATTGTGCGGGAAATCTGCAACCCTGGCAACACTGATGTTTTGTGAGGGGGAAACAATATGGACTTGGCAACCCTGGCTTGAAATACAGGTTTCTTTACTTTAAATAGTCATAGATTCTACACAGGAGACATTTAAATATATTTTCTTTTGGGCCCTGTTTGATTGACAGCATATAATCAGCCCTGATCATCAGCTGTTTTTAAACAATTGGCAAACGGTGCATATAACTGCTTTTATTGGCTAATACATTGATGCATCCCTAAAAAAAAAAAAAAAAATTAAATCTACCAAATCTATATATGAATGTAAAATAAAGTGCAAAATGAAGCTGAAGACAGTGACAAAAATGCCAGTGGGGTGTCCATTTACAGTTAGTCACCAACTCAATACAGGAATCATAGGAAAACTGAAGCTGAACCAACTACTGGACCTAGAAACCACACGTCAAACCTAAAACATAATAAACCAAGAGAAAACTGAAGACGCTCCAGGAAATGTGAGTCACCTACTGAAAAAAAAAAAAAAAAAACATTTACAGAACACATTAAACTCAATTACATACAAATTAAAGAACAGGACTAACAAGTTAATTTGACCTCTGACATGCAACAAACAAATGAGAGACAGAAGAGTTGGATAGTGAAGCTAAAGCACTGTTTGTCTCCCATCAGCCAACTGAGGCTGTAAGGATTTTACACCACAGAGCGGAAAATATGACGAGCAGCTCCAGAATCCAGAGTACAGGAGGAAAACACATGAAGCTGACGGCCTGTGACTGACTGAACTAAACCCTAACAACCAAAATCAAACAACTGATTCAAAACAGACGATCAATGGCACAGGAACAAAGCATGAGTAATCATTATCTCACTCATGGATGGAGAATTCTTTTATTTTCATTGTTTTCATTTTAAAATGATTTATTTACTATAATTTTTCGTTTTGATCATTCAGTTTAACACAAAGGAGTTTGTGAAACAGTTTAGGAAACGTTGAATCATGACAGATCTGATATACTTCACATTTTTACTCATTCAGAAATGAGCTTTGCTTTTTCTCTGAATCACTCTCAACTACTCCTCTAAAGAGTTACTGGAAATAACACATAAATGTCACATTAAGTCAACCAGCTAAATTTACGCTCATATAATTTCTGCGATATTAAAACACACTAATGTTCTGCAGTGACAGATTATACTTATGTGGTATCTCTGGACAAACTGAAAACATCTGAGAGGAATATAAACCCTTAACACAGGCAGGAATGGCTGCTGTTCACGTTCAGCTGGTACATAAATACAAGGGCTGTCCATTTGGTGAGGTGATTCAGCAGTAAGTGAGAATTATTACCAAGAACCCAATGGGCAGCCATGATTCAAGAAGCCTGATGTGGACTTTATTATATTTAGACCAGAGTTCCTGAACAGTCCCGTCATAAACCCTAAATCAGACAAGAAGCACAAGGAGCCATGTGAAAGAATGAAAAAGCCAAGTCAAGCAGCTTTAATACCGTAATAGACTAGGATTGATAGTTCTGGACTTTCTTTCTATATACATGCAAACTTGTTTTTATCATCAATCAAATAATGCCGTAATTCTTTGCTTTACAATGTAACGTTGGAGTTCAGATAAAAAAGGAACTACCAATTGTATTCTTCTTGGATAATGACTTGATGACTACTGTATCAGATTTGTTATTCTGACCTTTATTCAGAATATCAAATTGGAATGTTACACAGAAGAATTTATGCTCTATTTTGACATGAAAAAGAAGAGAGTGTATCACTCAAATGAACATGGGTGGTGGATTATGGAGAACAAAATAAGAATAAAACGATTTAACTACATTTGTACATTGAATATACTAAAAAAAAAAAAAAAGTCACCACAAGAATTACCTACTGTAGCCAAAGCACAATAAACTCATTTAACCTCTTCCAAGGCCCATATTTACAAAATATAGACTTCTGGGAACCCATACTCTGGTCTCAAAAGACCATGTCAATCAATTTGGATCCAAAATCCAATATGTTCTGTTGTTGCTAGAGGAGGAGTACAGTGAGAAGTGTCTGGTACTCACAGTGACATTCAGTGGTAGTAAAGCTCTTCTATAGGGATGTATGAGTGCTGAAGGTGTGAGGGAGTTGTGTTTTATCAGTGCTGTCATGAATTCACACACCACTGTGTGATGTAATACAAAAAACTGAAACTGATACTATCCTCCCCTCATTCCCTGCATTATTGGGCATTTTTTCAGCATGACAATAAAGATATTCATTCTCCCAAGGTGAAAATCCTTCAGTGGACATGTATTTCACTCAGTCTTAACACTCTTGAGCAGCTGTGGGGGATTCTGTAGAGATGAGCTGAACAAAACTCCCCATTAAAGACCAGGGAGTTTAAAGGGGTTGTTTTCCAAGAGTTAAACGGGATGGATGTGATCATTTGTCATGAACTTGTATGCTCAGTGCCAAGAAGGGTCAGAGCAGTTCTGGAGGACATATTAGCACCAAAATATCATACATTTGCTGAATTAAATCTAGGGTGACACATTTCTGCAATCCTTCTTTTAAACAAAAATGGGTAATTTACTTATCTTAAAAGAAAAATATTGGGATATATTTTGTTGTTTTTATTAAGTATATGTTTAATACATTTAAATTTAGCCATCTTTCCATTAATTATATTAGTGGTCATTAAGAAAATACAGCATTTATGCTGTGCACTGTATCTGCAGTGAATGGGTGCCGTCAGAATGAGAGTCCAAACAGCTGACAAAAACATCACAATAATCCACAAGTAATCCAAAACACTCCAGTCCATCAGTTAACATCTTGAGAGTACAAAAGCTGTGCGTTTGTAAAAAGCAAATACATCATTAGCAGGTTTTAACTTTAAACCGTTGTTTCCAGCTAAAATACGAGTCCATGATCCATAATAACACTTCCTCCAGTGAAAAAGTCCATTTCCTCTTGTCTCTCACATCAAAATCCACCCACATTTAAAGCTGTTTTGTTTTTGCTTGTAAATGGTGCTTAAATATGTGCAGATTTCTCTCCTGACTGAGTCCAGACTACTTTTCCACTGGAGGAAGCGTTATTATGGATTATGGACTCTATATTTAAGCAGGAAGCAATAGTTTGAAGGTAAAAACGTCTTAATGATGAATTTGTTTCTTACAAACACACAGCTTTAGCTTCTCAAATCATTAACTGATGGACTGGAGTGGTGTGGATTACTTGTGGATTACTGTGATGTTTTTATCAGCTGTTTGGACTCTCATTCTGACGGCACCCATTCACTGCAGAGGATCCACTGGAGAGCAAGTGATGCAGTGCTACATTTCTCCAAATCTGATGAAAAAACAAACTCATCTACATCTTGGATGACCTCAGGGTGAGTAAATTTTCAGCAATTTTCATTTGAAAGAAAACTATTCCTTTAATTAACATTGATCAACGCACAGAGTTTATCAGATGTGGTCAATGGAAATTCAGCTGTGCTGGTTTGATGCACAAGAACCAGTGACATTTGTTATGGGGCGTCACACACATATGCTTGAGTTGCCTTTAGCCATATTCAAACGACATGATGTGGGCGAGTAAATTATGAATTTTTATTGTTAGGTGAACTATGCGATTTCTTTAAGTATATTAATGCATGTCTTTTAATCTTTTTGAAAATTACACAGTTACACCTCAGTAAACTATGACTCTAACTAAATTCAAACTGATGGTGAGACTACAGTGACTTTCACTGCCAAAAACATAAGTTAATCATTATTTTACAATTTCACACACTGATTTTGTCACACCAAATTATATTCAGCTTTTTTGCAGAGGCTTGAAAATTATAATGTAGACACAACTCACCATGCGTTTTGTGGGTAAAAAACCTTAGAATTTTTACAATTGTGAGTATTTATTTGTAAACCCACCATGTAGGTATTTTCTACACATGTTCTCAGAATTTAATTTGCATTGCAAATGTACACTCAGTAATTTTTGGTTTAAGTTACACTGGCTATAAGGTACAAGACAGTCACCTTATACCGACACTTAGCAGCGTTAATGCAGCATTTCACTAAATGTTTTCTGTTACTGGTCACAGCAGAAATGCTCTATTCACAGTTAGCAATGATGAATTCCTTCCACAGGCAAATATGTCAAATCTCAAGGGTTCGTGAGAAATATTCGACTGGTCATGTGAGGCTACTGAGATGAATGGGGGTTTCAGTTAGCATAATCTGAAACATTCTTATAATTTTCTATTCATTGCATGAGTTACAAATATATACATGTGACCCTGGACCACAAAACCAGTCCTAAGTAGCACAGGTATATTTGTAGCAATAGCCAACAATACATTGTATGAGTCAAAATGATCGATTTTTCATTTATGCCAAACATCATTAGTTAAGGTCATGTTCCATTAAGATATTTTGTAAATTGCCTACTGTAAATATTTCAAAACTTAATTTTTGATTAGTAATATGCATTGCTAAGAACTTCATCTGGACAACTTTAAAGGTGATTTTCTCACTATTTTTGTTTTCGCGCCCTCAGATTCCAGATTTCCAAATAGCTGTATCTCAGCCAAATATTATCCTAACAAACCATACATCAATGAGAAGCTTATTTAGTCAGCTTTCAGATGATGTATAAATCACAACAAATTGTTTAGTCTAGTCTTTTTTTTTTTTTTCTAATTTAGACATGTATATTGCATTTTTTAAAAATATTTTTGTTAAATTATTAGTTTTTTTTTTTTTTTTTAAACATGGTTTCTAATTCTCAGTATTGTGATGTAACCTAACTACAACCAAAACAATGTTTTTTGCTTACCGAGGTTTTAATCATTCAACAGGGCTGCGTCTCCAGTGATGCCGTCTAGAAAGACAGCTGACAAGATTTTGAAACGCAGCCCAAGTCAGTATTTTATGATAAGTTTCAGTATGTTGTTTAACAGCAATCATCCATTCCTTATGTGGTGTTTTATCTGCAAATAAAATAAGCAGCAATGTTGCATATCGATAAAACCCTCAGTAGCAGTAAAATCAGTGTGAATCCCGGCAAATACTTGCTCCTGAAGTACAAGTAGGATCACTCCTGTCTTCGGTTTCTACAAAACTGAAAGAGCGTCGGTGTTTGTCGCCAGACACACAATAGAGAGTATTGTGTTCGTTTCATAAAGATCTTATTGAGAGGAGTCAAGCGGTTTTCTGTCACACGGTGTTTTTAAGCACGAAATTAGCGTTCGGTCACAATAAACACTGACAGGAAAAAAAACTTATTTGCTACCTGGAGTTTCACAACATCTTCATAAGACTTATACGTGTTCCTCCTCTCTCATTACAGCTCAAATACATCATTAGTAGACTGCTGTACTGTAGCTCTGCTGTTTTTCTTACCTTTCACTGTGTGTTCAACGTTATTCTCCCGTCCTCGCTGCTTTTTCCATCTGCAAACGTGTAAAGTTTGAACCCGCGCTTTTTCTGTCAGACTGCAGTGATTAGTGTTCGTCCAGTGTTTACTCTGTAGTGTGCACTGCCTCGACAGCACAAACCGCAGCTGCTTCACTGCGTGGAAATGTGAGTGACGTGGAGCAGACGCGCTGCAGTTCTTATTGGACTCGCATTAAACACACACGCGATCACACTCACACGACGCTTTTACCTGCTGCGCTTTACTTCCTTAAAAGCACACTTACTGTGTCTTTACGCCAGTACTGGCGCTTCCACGAATAGGCTGCGCACATTTTGAAGCAATAAAGACGTTTGGAGAGAGAACTATGATGGAAAATAATGGAATACCAAGACTATCATGTGGAAAGTTTCATTTCCATACAAGGAAAAGTAATGGAAATGGTGAACCCTAGTCAGTAATGTTATATAAATATAACAAAGTTAGCATAATACGTAGTGTTAAACATCAATCGTCCTTCTTGACAATTTGCAGTGTTGGGGGTAACGCATTAAAAGTAACTTGAGTTACATAATCAGATTACTTTTAAAAGTAACTAGTAAAGTAATGCATTACTTTCTCATTTACAAGAAAATATCTGAGTTGCTTTTTCAAATAAGTAATGCCAGTTACCTTTTTTCCGTTTACTGACTGACTAGTCTCCTGTCCCCATGTTCCCAACAAACATGAGACGTCCACCCGACGTGCAGATCATGTCTATATTGCGTCGGTCGGTCCAGGACCATATTTGTACTTCTACACGACGTGCAAATCCAGTACGGTATCTGGACGTCGGACTACGACGTCCCTTGGACGTAGATATGCAGTTCAAAATTTGAACGTCTATGAAGGGGTTTTCCTTGACGTCTGTAGAACGTGCAGAACAGGTTCAGGAAATCGACTAAAGAACTTTTTATACAAATAAACATGACAAAGTTCTGACTTAAAAAATATATATATAATAAGTAAATATATTTTTTATAAAACATTTACGTGTTAAAACAGTGTAATATTTCTATAAAAACATCATGACAGTAACATAATGCGGCCATTTAATTATTTTATTAATATTATTAATATTATTTATTGTTTGTATGTGTAGTATTTTTCACTGGGACATTAACAGAAACAGCCGCTTACATCTATGTGTGATTAAGTTAAGTTAAAGTTAAATAGGTGTAAAGAGATTTAAATATAATAGATAAATATATTTAAATATTTAATAATAATACAGAATATTAACACAATATTATTATTTATTGTATATTTTAATAATAATAATATATTTAATAAATAAATGTAAATTTAATTTAATAAATAGATCTCTATTTAAACGTGCGCTCACGTGAGGGGCATTAACGTAGTGACGTAAACGTGATGGCGCAAGCAGCCGCGAAGACGGAAGATATTGTTATTGTGTATTACCAAAGACTGAAGATATAACCACCACGATAGATCCGTCGTGTAATTTATTTAACTATACGTTAAGGACACTTTATAAAGCCTACAGAGGATGGGACCCAACTTGACCAACGAACAGCCTTCACAACGCAACGCTGCTATTTGGAAATTTAAACAGTAACGGTCTCTAACGGTCATCTGAGAGACGGACGGGTGCGAAGCCGAAGGTAAGCGATATAAATGTACCTTTATTCGTCGTTTTGTCAATCTAATGTTAAATTTCACTTTAGATGTATTTTGTTCTGGGTTATTACGATTTCAAATTCAACTTTTTGCAATTTTTATATCTCCCTGTTGGTTAATTTGCGCGGAAAGTGGCAGTGAAGTTACGGTCTAAAGTAAATTTATGTTGATCCCTTTTAATTGTCTAAATTAGTCACTAAAACATGTAACTTCACAATAATGTAAGATTTTCAAAACTTTATCTTGTGTTAAGTGTGTGTTCTTGTAGTAAAATAGACTTTCAGTAAATTCACTAAAGACTAAATATCAGTCTGGCAGTATTTTCTGATCATATGTTTACCAAAGAGGTCATAATGAGCATTGTGAAGCTATATTTGTAGTTATAATAATAATAATTGTTTATATTTCAATTTTGTTTTCAGGGCAGTTCATGAAGATGAGATGTTTTGTCAACCTGGACAGAAGTTTCACCTGCCACACCAGACTCTCTGCTGTATATGGAGGCCTGTCCACTAGCACATGGGTTTTTGGAGCCAGGGACCTCTTGCAGGGAAGAAGATTTTCCAAGGACCCCCTCATAAATATAACAGTGTGTTTAAGGCTAAAGTTATTGTGGATAGGAGTATAATGAACATAATATGATTGTTTTATTGGTGTAAATGGTCCCTATTTTATATGAACTGTTTAATAATACAGCACAATATAGGCCTAATTTACCATATTTTCCAGACAGTTACACCAGGTCAGGAAAAAAACATGCATAAGTTGCATTGGTGTATAAGGCACATTTTACTGTTACTTTCAGAAATAATGTAAATACTGATAAATAAAACAAATGTTAATAAACTTAACAAACATTATAAACAATGTAAACATGTAATTAACTTTTCCTCATTCCAAATCATTTAAATTAATTGGCATTCAGAACATATATATATATATATATATATATTAGGGGTGTGATGAGACACTTATTCCATGAGACGACATGAGACTGGGTTCACGAGAACGAGATGAGACGAGAATTTTAAACTTTTCTTAAGAAATCCTCAATGATGAAATATATAGGGAAAATAGTCTTTTATTCAACTGAAAAAGACAAAATGCAAAAACATTTAGGTGCATTTTGAACTTTATGAAATTAAACTTCCATTTTAATGGAATTATATGCAGTAATAAACAACATTTAAACGAGCTTCACGATTCTGGATGAATTGCGAATCCCAGTTGTTTTTAATAAATTGGAGATCACGATTCTGGAGAAAAAAGATTAGAAAACTAAACAAAATAACATAATTTACTAGTGGTTTTGACAAAATGTTCATTGCTTAAGTCTTTTAAAAGCATATTCATTTAAAAAAAAAAAAAAATTCAATGGAGTCAGTGTCTCACTTCATTAAGACTTGTTTGACTATTGAAATCTCCTGAATGAATGATTCAATGACATACTTTTTTTAAACGGGCAGTTGTCGCCACCTCCTGGCGGAAGAGGATAAGCGTTACTATACATACAACATAGTTTCGTTTTGATCGCTACTTTAGAAAATAAGTGTTTATACCCTAACTATAAACTTTAATCCCAGTACTTCTGTTACTTAAATGTCTGTTACACAGAAATAATGATTATAATGTGGTTGAAAAGTCTGTGTGTGTTGCTCTTTCTGCATTCACATTTACCCTCTGATTCATTAACATGGGCATCGACAAAACGAGCCATTCATTACAAGCAATATTTATTTGAAATTAAACCTATTACAAACTTATTTAATATGATACTGAAAACTGCTAAACTATTTTTTAGTATGTACAGAAGGTTTTAAACTTCTCTTGTGTCAGAATTAGACGTTTTTTTTCTCCCCCAGTTCAGCTCCAACAGGTGAACAATGTATGTTTTGTATGTTATTTGTTACAGTTGTTATCCACTGAAAATACGTCCACAATGACCAGATCTAACTAAATTTTAACCTTCTAGAGACGTCCTGTGAATGTCAATATTGGACGTCCAGAAGACGTCATGAAAAGACGTTGTAAAAACTTTCATTCTGGCTCTTCAGGGGACGTCATTTCAACGTCCCACAAAGACGTTGAAATGACGTCGTTTGGACGTACTTTTACTCGTTCATTACAATTAATATTGATTTTAAATTACATTTTAAATAAATGTTTTCATGGTTTTTGTACACTGTGTCTGTAAGTTTATTTACAAGTACAAATAAAAATTATAATAAAATAAACATGATTTTTACTTGAATGCAGCCTAAGAGTGTATATATTATGTCCAGAAACAGTATAAATGACATCTAAATGAGACTGCAGTTGACCTTATAAGACGTTGAAAATACGTCCAATAATGACCAGATCTGAACTAAATTTAAACCTTCTAGAGACGTCCCGTGAACGTCAATATTGGACGTCCAGAAGACGTCATGAAAGGACGTTGTAAAAACTTTCATTCTGGCTCCTCAGGGGACGTCATTTCAACGTCCCACAAAGACGTTGAAATGACGTCGTTTGGACGTACTTTTGCTCAGTGGGTTGAGAGAAATCGGAAGTAGAGGCGTTGTGTGCGCTGTGTGAACATGATACTGTAGTTCTAGACTAAGTGTGAACATGCTAAAAAATAAAAAAAAATTCCAAACGAATTAAAACAGTGAAATGCAAACTTAGAATATGTCGCAAACCTGCAATAATTAACCCAGCAGGCACTGGACGTCTATATAACGTCAGCTTGACGTTGGACATGATGTCAGACAGACGTTGCATTTTGGTTGAGAATGAAAATCGTGTTGACGTCAGTATTTGACGTCAATTTGACGCTGACTTAATGTTGGATTTTGGTTACACAACCTAAAAACAACAAAATATCAACGTCAGCTGACATTGGTATTGGACATCAATTTAACGTTGACATTAAACGTTGAATTTACATTGAATTTTGGTCAGCCGATGTCGCAACCGAAATTTAACCAAATATCAGCGTCTTATGACGTTGTGTGCCTGCTGGGAAATGTTAAATAACACAAATATCCTTTATATATTTAATCCCATTTTATTAACCAATGTCTTTGCTGCTGACCTTTGATGATCCAGTTTACCAAACTAATAAGAAAAATGACTTTATATAAACTAACATTTGTGCTTCTTGTTTTTTTTTTTTTTATTGCTGAAGAGTGTAGAACTTTTTTTTTTTTTCCTGTGTTCAACTGTACAGAGGTGACTTTACTTTTCCTTCAGCCTGAGGCTTATTCATTTCACTTTGGTGTGAAACGGTTTTTATATTTGCTAAAAATATAACGTTTTATATTAAACACAAACAAGCAAGCCCTCTCCACATTTTAAAAGTAATACAAAAGTAATGCAAAAGTAGTGCAACACATTACTTTCCATAAAATGTAATTAAGTAACATAATTAGTTACTTTTTTTTAGGAAGTAATGGATTACTTTTAAAAGTAACTTTACCCAACAGTATCTATTTGTGACCCTCTTAAGTAGCACGGATATATTTCTAGCAATAGCCAACAATACATTGTTGGTGTCAAAATTATCGATTTTCGCTCAAAAAATCATTAGGATATTCAGTAAAGATTATGTTCCATGAAGATATTTTGTAAATTTCTTACCGTAAATATATGAAAACTTAATTTTTTTTTTCTAAGGTAATTATTAAGGCTATAAATACTTACGCCTGTTACTCCTTCTGCTGGTACACGTTGTTTATTTCTGAGTGATCATCTGTGTGTCTAGGTATTGCAGAACCACAGATTTATTATTTTTATTTGACTTTTTATGTGGCTGTTTAATCACAGCCAAATTTGGGGTGACCTACAGAAACCTCAGAAACCTCAGTGTCTCAGGCCAGGATGTGCTGGCTTTATAGAACTGAAACTGATTTCTAGAGCACATGACAAAATACATGTAGAAACGTGTAGGCACACCAAAGTTTGGCTTCTTTTTTTTCCCCAAACTGAACAACACATTACACAATGTGGCATGATTCTACTTCCTCTCGCCTAAAACCTAAAAATCAGTCAGTCATTAGAAAAAAATAAACTCTTGTTTTCATGTGCCATTAAATAGTGTGTGTGTGTGTGTGTGTGTGAATTATTTACATTTAATGGTTTAATAAATAGTATTTATTGTATAACATATCTCAATATTAATGTAAAATTGATTGTCTACATGTGAAGACAGATGTATAATATCTTGACTAGAGTATTAATGCCCATCTAAATGTGTTTGTTCTCCTTACCGGTATAGATTTTTAGTTAATGACTATAAACACCTGCTATAAACCTTAATGGGCCATAGATCCGTTTGTGATAATTAAACAGACACAACATTATAAATAACACCAATTTCCTCTACATTATGCCATACACCAGTTATAAAGTAAAAGGTGTAAACAGCAATCACTTTGATTTTGTAGATGAATATGAATGTATCCATGTATGGATTTCAAATGATGAGAGCAGTTAACAGGTACACATGTCTAGGACACGTTTCAAAAGCCTCCCAGCTTGCCTTTGCCCAGAGTTGTTTTTCTTATTTATTTGACTGTTTTTACTGCTTTTTCAGAACAGAAGTATCTAGAAATGAGACAAGCTCTTTGGTTGAAGCCGTCACAGAAGACCAAGATATTTTACTAGTTTACTTCATAATCATGAGTTAAATCAAAGATTATGTCAGAACACCAGTCAAACAATAGTTGTAAAGTTCACCTGTCTCTTCACCCTTCATGATGATTTGTTAACATGCACTTGAAGTTTTCTATAAACTTTTAATAAAGCAGATATACAGAAACCATCAACGCCCACAAAATGATACAAAGGTGTTTGAGAGAAACAGTTTTCCAAGTACATCCAGAGACTACCAGTATTTGTTTTCTGCAACCTGGATACAAAATAGCAATTGACACTCACAAATAAGCTATTTTTTAATCAGTTAGCACATGAAAATCTGCTTAAACAGAATATTGTTCAGCATGCTGCTTTCCTACCTCAGTAAATCAAGCTAAGTACTAAATGAGCTGTTTTATTTTCTATTTATTTAACATGTCACTCTTGCATCTTCAAGTACAAGCTACTGCTGACTGTAAACCCGCTTCAAATTTGAGCCAAGCCACTTTTCATGTCCATTCTGAAGAGCCATATTTGCAAACTTTGCTGAAAACTGCTCTCTCGTGGTGGAGACGCGCCATTGCAGCCTGAACGAAGGGAAAAACCACATGAAATAAAGGCATGCAGAACCATCCTCTTGTGATTTTAAATAAAAATGATTTTATTTATTTGTCAGGTAAATGGCATTTTTACAATCTTAAAACAGCAGGCCATGCAACGCACTGCTGGCATCTGAGAAAACAAAACCAAATAAACAAAAAAATAATAATCTTCATTTCTGGCTCTGAAACCACCTTCATACTGAGAAACATCAGGAGACAATACTGACAAGTGATGCACTAAAAGGCACAGAAAGAGCGATTCTGAAGTGTATGACACACACGTTCATAAAGGCTATACGCTCCTGCAGCAGAATCAAACGAGTGTGGATATTCGTCAGTTAAGGCAGGAAAAACTAAATAAAACCATCAGAAGCTCCTTCTCATCAGAGATACAAAGAATGCCATAATCTACATGATTTTATTCCAGCCAGGAGCTCCAGACGTCTTCATATGCACTTACAATATATATTTCTAAAATTCCTTAAGATCGACAGGCACCAATCCGTAAATGTCAAAAAATGGCTTTTTTTCCCTCTCTTCTGGAAAAAATACACTTCCAAAGATGACAGAAAAAAGCAGCAACAAAATAACTGTACAATGATTTTTTTTTAAACCTGTGTTTTTTACATTAGATACAAAAAAAAAAAAAATTCTAATACTTCATTTAGCGATCCTTCATTTTGGAAAGACAAAAATGGAAATTGCATGGTTTGTGACCTATTGTTGGTACGTATTAAAGAAATGCTTTTGATTAATACTATACTGGTTCACAATAAAGCGTGATGAATAAAATAACAGACTTCATAATAAAAACAAACTTCCTACAACGGGAAATCAATGACCTTCAAAAGCAGATTGTGGAGTCAGAGATTCATAAACGTTCTCCTATGTTGCGAGCTGCTACAAAAAAAGTGGACGACTCTCGTTCATAGTGTAAAAAAATATCTGCGTCAATAAATGTAATGTAGTGTTGAACACGCATGAAACTTCAAACTACAGCTTATCTGCGAAGTGCTTAGAAATGATCAAATTGATTGGGTTTTTGACAAAAAACATCAACCTGAAGTGTAGTGTCATCTACTCGTCGGTCGACAGCGTTCAGAAGCAGCAACGTTAAAGCTAGTGTAACATTTCCTTCTCTAGTGTCTCCATGGCGTCACATTAACATGACTGTTATCAAAAAAGATTAATAGGCATAAATGAGCACTGCACATTCACCAGTTATTCAGAAAGATCCAACGTAAATTAGTGACAAATAAATAATTGGCATTTCCGCGGTGCACAAAGCTGGCGTAATTCTATTCAGGGTCAAAGGTCATAGATATAATTCATATATAACGGTCAGCTACTATTGCTTCATCTCAAACAAATCACTTCTGGAGGGAAGCAGTAAACGGCTCTGCTGAAACAGAGATTCACGGACTCAGGATGTCCTCGGTCGGCACTTCTGCTAGTGTTATGAACGCATTCATGCGCATTAACAGAATTAAAAAAAAAAGTTTTCAAACAATTATGATACGTCCACGATGGAGTGGTTAAAAAGAGAGAGAGGAAGAAAATGTGTGAAAGTAGCAGAATGAAGTGTTGCGGCGCTCAGACCCAACCGCTGGTCAGCTTGTAGAACATCTCCTCGTCTAGAGACTCGTTCTGGTCCTTGGCACGCGTGGACAGGAAGATGTAGCCGCCGATGAACTCGTGCACCACTTTGCAGTCCACCTCGGCACAAATGAACGCCAGACTGGGCTCGTCCGCAAACTCCACCGTCACCTGCCGTGAGAACAGAGCAGATGCTGATGCGAGTGGCCTTCTGAAAAACAGCTGATCTTGAGTTCAAGGTGGGGTGTGTTGTTTTTTGAATGTTACCCCTATAAAGCCTCCAGGTCTCTAAATGATCAACTTGACCAAACGTTGCTGTTAAACCTGTTTCACACACAATCTAGGCCATGCTTTCTATCGTCTGATTGATAAACCTCATCAAGTCAAAGGTCTTTTAGTATACTTGTACAAACGTCCACCTTCAGTTGGTGCTTCACGTGTCTTTTTGCTGTCAGATCTTGAGTGATTTTGATCAAGTAAACAACAGAATAACTGTAGTCATATTTCCAGATGAACACTTACTAAACTGAAGCTGCTTGGCTTTACTTGATTCTCTATGAATCATTTTTTAGTCTCAAATCTGATCATCAGGATCTTTTGAGGAACATTTGTTTGCAGAAGCTTACTTTCACTGTTCCTCAGTGGAGGAATGATCTTCACAAGCCTCCAAAACATCTCACATCTTTCGAGGAACGTTTATTTGTTCATCTCTCAATTATCATTGGATTGCATTGCATTTTATGTTTGGACCTTTTAAATATCATCTTACCTAGACATTTTTGGAGATCATTTTACGATATATACTATCCTGTTATAAAGATCTCACTGATTTACAAGCATCAGAATTGTATCAGTTTTTGTCCATTTAAATATCAGCATCTGCACAAAATTGCATATTTTTGGTCAGTTTGAGTCTTTGAATAAAACCAATTTGTTCAGAGCTGTTTTTCTTCTATAGTTTCACCATACATGAGCCATAAATCCTAATACTTAAGGGAGAAGTCCACTTCCAAAACAAAGATTCACAGATAATGTACGGTGAGTACATCTGATCACTCAGATGACCCTTGTCATCCAAGATGTTCATGTCTTTCTTTCTTCAGTCGTAAAGAAATTGTGTTTTTTGAGGGAAACATTTCAGCATTTTTCTCCATATAATGGACTGATATGGTGGCCCGATTTTGAACTTCCAAAATACAGTTTAAATGCGGCTTCAAACGATCCCAAATGCGGCTGTAAACGATCCCAGCCGAGGAAAAAGGGTCTTATCTAGCAAAACGATCGGTTATTTTCATTTAGAAAATAAAATTTTAATATTTTTTAATCTCAAACGCTCGTCTTGTCTTGTTCTTCCTAAACTCTGTGTATTCTGGCTCAAGACAGTTAGGGTATGTTGAAAAACTCCAATCGTATTTTCTCCCTCAACTTCAAAAATCATTTCAAAATCATCCTACATCACTGCAGAAGTACTGACACAGTCTTTACAAAGTGAACATGCAAAGAAGATCAAACATCAACAAAAAAGGTAAAACAGCGATATAACACGATTTTGAAGTTGAAGGAGAACATGACATGGGAGTTTTTCGACTTACTCTAACTGTCATGAACCGAAACAAAAACAGTCCAGGCAGAGACCCTTCTTCCTCAGCTGGGATTGTTTACAACCGCATTTGTGATCGTTTGAAGCCGCATTTAAACTGCATTTTGGAAGTTCAAAATCGGGGCACCATATCAGTCCATTATATGGAGAAAAATGCTAAAATGTTTCCCTCAAAAAACAATTTATTTACAACTGAAGAAAGAAAAAGATCTTGGATGACAAGGGGGTGAGTACATTATATGTAAATCTTTGAATTGGAAGAGGACTTCTCCTTTAACAAAAAGAACACATATGCAAAGGATCAATTAACCCGAGGGATTTTTTCTATAGTGAACCTGCCCCAACTATTAACTACATTATAAAAAGCCAAAACACAGACTTGACTGAGGGACATGTGCTGAAAGTAAATACTGCATTTTTTTAAAATAAGCATTTTCCTGTGCAGCATCATGTTTTATGGACAGACCACTGAACTCTAATTCATCATATGCCTTTCTGTATTACAATGGTGCTTATCAATACATGTAAACAGTATTATTTGAATCAGAATCACAGTAAGTCAGATAAGACCAGCAGATCTGCAGCAATCAGAACAAGCATAAGCCATGGTCACAGATGGCCTTAATTAAGTTAATAGGACATTTACCTGATGCAACGGTTAACATGGAGTCTCATTCACAACAACTAACTACATAACCATTAGCAACAGTTAACAGCATCAACAACAACAACAAAAAGAGCATCTGACCATCTTAATTTCCCAGTTGACGTTCCACTGTTTCATGTTGCTGAAGCGCCAGGTCTTGATGGCGTCTCCTGTGCCGGCGTCCATACGGATCAGTCTGTTGTAGGTGATGCCAATCAGCTCATCTTTCTTGCCCCCCTGAAACCTAATTTGAAGAAATGCAACAATTACCAACAGAAGGACAGAGAAAGACAGACTCAATGTTTAACCGAGCAGATTTTAAGAAGAAACAATGAAAGTGCAATTAGAAGAAATTAAATATGTAGAAGATAATAGAAATTACTTCTTAAAGGGATAGTTCACCCTAACATGTATATTCTGTCAGCATTTACTTACCCTCACGTCATTACAAAGTAGTATGAATTTCTTTCACGGTGCACAACACAGCAAATTAGATAGTTCATGTAAATAATGTGGCCCATATGACTTGTGCACTTAAAATCATTATAAGCCTTCCAAAGCTATGTCATATCTTTGTGCAAGGCTGAAATTTAAGTTATTTATTAAAAACCTTGGCCTAACTCTTCTCGGGATGTCCGTGAGAATTCATGCAACAAGTACCATTGTCCAATTTGTAAACAAATTACGTTTTGAGACAGATCTTTACAAAGAATTGGTTAATCTGGTCCTCACTGACTCAAGCTCACTTGGAGAGTATGAATAATTACACCACAGAAGAAAAGTCGTCGTATAGGTTTGAAACAACATGACTGAGTAAATGATGTTAAAACTATGCACTGTAAAAAGGTTTGGCACACAAACATTTAATCAAAATATCTAAGAGACAGAAAATGTCAGGTATAGACACTCACTTGGCAAGAAAATGGGTGATTCCAAACTCTGGCAAGGACTGCCAGGCCTGAATGAAGCGCATCTTGGCCTCGATGAGGCTCATCTGCGCCACGTTCTGATGGGCTTCCAGAATACGGGCCGAAATCTGAGGATAGTGCATATGTGACCATTAATACACCATCATAACTTCAGCAGAAAGTCAGAGTGAACACATGGACACAATGTCATCAGAAAACAACCCCAGAGAAGAATGAAACACCAGACACATCAGTATGATACTGCTGTATTCAATCACCACAAATATCAGAGTGAACACACGAGACGATCCTCTTGTTCAAGCATCCCTTATGATCTGTTATACATGCGACATAACATACATTCACAGAAGCCATTGCAATCCCAGCTCCCGTTGTTTACTCCCTATTTCCCCAGAACATGAAACATTTTCATATATGAAGGAAATGAGTGACGTCACCGGAGTCTCCCACAGATCAGTTACTTGCCTTATGAAAGCTTTTATCAGAGCAGATCAGCTGATATGCTACAAACTCCCTGAAAGAGGCAGGCGATTTTTATAGTAAAAGATTTTTAACATCTTAAGAGACAAATGTGTTGATTATAGTGAAAACTACAGAGACGCTAATAGGACATGGTGATGGAAAAAAAATGAGATGGGAGGAAAATTTTACCTATTGCATTCACCCAACAAATTTTACATTCTCTCACAAACTTTAGATTTTCTTTTCAAAATATTTGCGTTCTCTTGCTTAACTACTGCATTAGCTAAAGAAATTTTACATTCTCTCCCAAAATTATTACATTCACCCAATAAACTTTACGTTCTCTCACTAAACTACTGCATTTACCCATTTACCTTTACACTCGCAAAATTATTGCATTCGCCTAAGAAATGTCACATTCTCTCACTGAACTATTGCATCTGCCAAAGAAGCTTCACAATCACTAGCAAAACTACTGCATTCACCCAAGAAATGTTATGTTCTCTTGCTAAACAAATGCATTTACGCAATAAACTTTACACTCGTAAAACTATTGCATTCACCCAAGAAACTTTACGTTCAGAACTTCAGACTCTCTCACAAAACAATTGCATTTGCCCAAGAAACTTTACATTCTTTCGCTAAACTACTGCTTTAGCTCAAGAAACTTGACACTTACAAAACTATTGCACTTGCTCAGGAAACTTTACGTTCTCTCACTGAACTATTGCATTCACCCCTAGAAACTTTACACTCGCAAAACTACTGCATTTGCTCATTAAACTTTTGCCAAAAAACTATTGCCTTCACCCAATTAACTGAATGTAAACTATTGCATTTTCTCAAAAACCTGTACACTCTCTCATTAAACATTTGAGTTTTCTTGCAAAACCACTTCATTTGCCTAAGAAACTTTACATTCTCTCGCTAAACTATTGCATTTACCCAATAAAATTTACATTCGTAAAATTATTGCATTCGCCCTATTGTATTTTTGCAGAAATTTTACATTCTCTCACAAAACTTTACATTTTTTTCTTGCAAAACACTTGCGCTCTCTTGCTAAACTACTGCATCCACCCAAGAAACTGAATATGAGAACATCTGAGAAGAAACTTCACATTCTCTCACTAAACCATTGCATTTCCAGTTAAACTTTACATTCTCTCGCAAAATTACTGCATTCACCCCGAGAACTTTACGTTCTCTCAAAAAACTACTGCATTCAACCAATAAACTTTACAGTCTCTCATTAAACATTACATTCTCTCACAAAACTATTGCCTTCACCCAAGAAACTGAATGTAAACTATTGCATTTGCCCAAAAAACTTTACACCCTCTCATTAAACATTTGAGTTTTCTTGCAAAACTATTGCATTCGCCCAAGATACTTAAACATTCTCTCACCTCTTTCTCGCAAACCTATCCCATTCACCTTTGCATTCTCTTGCAAAAGCAATGAAATCTATTTTTTTCTTGCACCTCATTATTTCCACCGCAAATGTTTTGCATGCAAACACAGCGTTTATCTGGGGAGTGCCAAAGGTTTGCAAACAAATTCAAAATATCTCGCGGGAGTGTAAAAGTTTTGAGAGAGAACGCAAACACATATCAATTTTTTTTCCCATCACCATGTCCTTTTAGGGGCTCTGCATTGTCATCTAAATTAATACAAACAAAATGATAATTCTGAATGATGAGAATATTTTCTGGGATATAATCATGCTTAAAATGATAAAAATACGTTTTACAGTTTAATATGAGTATATGAGCCTGAAGGTCATGAGAATACAAGATGTTTCTTTTTATTTCTATAAATATCCACCACATGAGAGCTTATAAATAACATGACTTCTAACAGCATTCTGGCAGATAGCTGTCCTGGAGGAGACACCGGTGACTCAAAACATGATCTTAAATGTTTTAACAGTTGAAATGTGAGCTTTGGGGTGAGCTATAGCTATAAATGGTAAAGTGGTTAATGGAAGAATCTCTGGAGTAAGACACAGCACCAGTGTTAGTGAGTCACGGACATTTACCAGCTGTCAAAAGAGTGACTTACCAAGTCCCTGACAAAGCCTGGCTGAGGAGGGTGGAAACAGGAAGAGGAACACAGAGAGGAAACAAGGGAAAAGCAAATAAATGAATAAAGCAGCAAACAAGCAGAATAACAGAATCAACACAACCGTTAATGTACAGAAAGAGAAAAAGGCAGGGTGCGCATGTGAGTATACAGCGGGAGAGGATCACGAGGATCAGCTGGACAGGAGAGATCAGAGGAACACACTGCGATGGGATCACATTAGACACAGCCAGATTGACTGTACATATTGTGCAGGCGTAGAAATACGTCAGCTAGCAGAGTCCTGCAATACCGTTGATCTGACACCAAGCAGAAGACTTTTGTAGTCTGTGGCGACCCTAGTGTAGATTTATCCTCGCTAATTAAAATGGGAGAAGTTGTTTTTGCAGTAATGTCAGAGTGATTTATGTAGTATATCTAATGGTTTATTATGTTGGCTTGACAAAGCCAACATGTACTAAGCTTATCATTCTTCCGAGACCAAATTTCTAACAGCAACTCATCCTAGAGTTTTTAAGCTATGACCACCAAACTTGGCACAGACCTTCAAGATGTTCTAACTCTGTATCCGCTATCTTTTCTAACTGATCCAACTTTCAGAATTCCAGTATCAGACTTCCAAACAGGACCCCGTAAACTTCAGATGAGGGGGTCAAATCCTTCACACAATACCTCTTGAAGAAAAGAGTTATTGTATGCAGTTATTGTAAAATATTGTAAAGCTTGCCAAATCATGCTCCTAGCAATGTGCTAAAGCATGCTAGGAACAGACTAACAACATGTTAAATCACATGCTAAATGTGCAAAAAATTAAAGAAACATGCTAGCAATGTGCTAAAACCTGTTAGAAATGTACTAAAACATGTAAGCCATGTGTAAAACTACACAACAATTAAAAAATATATGCTAACACATGCTAACAAAATCTAAAAACATGCCAACAACATGTTAACAATGCCAATCAACTTTCTTTTATAACTTTCAGACAAGGCTTGGTCAAACCAACATCCAAATTTGCAACTATCTGTTGTTGTTGTTTTTTTTTTTTTTTAATATATATATATTTTTATATCTTATAGTTTGTCCATTAAGCTCCACAGTAAAAAAAAAAAATAAATAAACAATAATAATTAACTAATAATTAATAAAAAACTCTTTAATGGCATCTTGTGTGCTGAACACAAATCAGTAAATTTTTAAATGTCTAGAAAGTGTAGGATTTAAAACATTTAAAATGGGTTCAAAGTTCATGTCTGAGCTGTAGTTTATGATTAACCTAAAATATGTTTTCATCACACTCCAAACCACCCGTGACTCCACAAGGTGGCGCCACACACATTTAAAACCAAGGAACACTAGTGAAATTCCCCACCATTTGGATGACAACATCCGCTTTCCTGGTCTTTAGTATGGAAAGTCAAGTGAGAAAGTCATTATCCTTGTTTCCCAAAGTTCAGTGCTTTCTGACCCATCTCCTCTGGGAATAAAATCCCAGAGTAAGCCTCTGAAGAAAAGAAATTGAGCTTGAAATGCATGGATAAAAGCATTCAGAAATCATCCGGACTCTAACGTCGCTCTCACAAACAAACTGCTGTCTTCTTCCCAGACTGCCTCTCCACATTCCCAGGCACGGCTTGTTTCCTGTACTTTTTCCCGCCTGTTTCTGAAGACCCCACCCCAGCTCCTCAAAGTTACTTCCAGCGATAAGCTGGTGGGGGAGCGAGTGAGATGTGAGGACAGGAAGCCCACCATCCCCCAGCATCACAGGAGCTGGATTGAGTCCAGGGCCACTGTAAGACGACACCAGCAGCAGCAGCAGCAGCAGCACACAGGAGCCGTCTATTGACTCCCACACACTCCCCCTCCCTACATACTTTCACTTTACTCTTGTTTTTCAATCAAAAACTACATGATTTTGAGAAATTTCACTGGACACTCGGCATATCCTTATCAGGATGACTGTTTTAGTGCTAGAAAAAGATGATTTTGTTTTTTACATTTTTGTAAATGTTTTCTTCTCTTATTATTACCATTTACCAAGTAGAACTTGGCGATATTTAAAAAGTGATATGTATTCAATATCTAATGGATATTTAGTGTATATACAGTTGTGCTTAAAATGATTCATACCCTTCATCAAAGAAGGCTGTGAAAATAAGTCTGCATTGTTTATCCATTTGATCCTTCACTTAAAAATGTCATATTGCTAGACACTACTGGAAAAGGGACTGGGTTCTATGGTCCGATGAAACTAAAAAAATGAGCTTTTTAGCAGCAAACACTCAAGATGGGTTTGGTGCACACAGGGACAAAAAAAGTACCCCATGTGTTGTATCATGTATTAATGTTGTTATATTAAAATTTGACTGTCCCTGACAGAAATCTTATAATGGGCTGTGGTTGAATCCTCCAACAGGACAATGATTCACAAACAAACATCTAAATCAAAACAAAAAATGGGTCACTGAGAACAGAACCAAGCTTCTGCCATGACCGACCCAGTTTCCTGACCTGAACCCTGTAGAAAATGAGTGGGGTGAACTGAAGAGGAGAAGCACCAACATTGAGCTGGAAATCTGAAGGGTCTGGAGATCTGATCTCTTGTCAGATGTTCTCTAAACTTATCAGGCATTACAGGTGAAGACTCAGAGCTGTTATCTTGGAAAAACGAGGTTGCAAAAAGTATTGAATAAAAGAGTATGGTTAATTGTGGCCAATGTGTATTAGGGAAAAACACATATATATATATATATATATATATATATATAAAATTTATTTTTTTTTTCCATAATGAGATTTCTCTCCCATTTTAAATTCTTATTCTACAATGAAAGATTAGATTTTTTGTACATTTAAAATAAAAGATTAAAGGTATTAATGATACAGATTTATTTTCATAGCCTTTCTGATCATATTTACCAAGGGTATGAATACTTTTGAGCACAACTTTAGGCATGTGATCAGTTAAGGAAAGGAAAACCTGTTTTTTGGCCCTCAATATAACTTATTAATATAAGTTATATATATATATATATATATATATATATATATAATATTTTAAATCAATTAAAAATATTGCTATTCATTTTGTACAGTAAAATAAATATGAGCATTTAATATAATAATAAGAACAACAACAATAATAATACATTATCACAACAGTAAAATTACAATACTAATTGTAATAACAATTCTATTCAAAATGCTTCAAATCTGGGAGCATGGTTGGTTCATGTTACATTTTCAAATGTACATTATAAGCAACCCAAACTGACAGCGACTGCAGAGATGAAGTTCATGTGGAGTAGTGTCTGTGAATATATAGCCGCAAAAGTGCCATTTAAATATGAATCCTGCATGCATGATTCTGTATGAATGAATGACACAGGCGCACGGTTTCGTTTACTACACACATACTGAAGGGTGCTTTCAATTTGATTTGTGTCTTTGTTTTATCGTATTTGTTCTTTAGTTTGTTACTTGCTTCTATGTTCTTTTTTATTAATAACAAATAATATAACAATAAAATAATAATAACAAAAATTACTATACCACAATATAAACTGTTATTGTGAAATAAAATGACTGTATTATGAAACAAGATCTGGCTTTATGGAGCAGCATTTACTGTAAACCGAGCCGCTTTGAGATGCTGAAAACACCGGATCATGAGCTGCTCACGTGTAAATAAACACGTGCTTCACTTTGAAAGCAACTCCACAACAAAGGTTTTTACTCACATTTTTGTTAATTTTGGACCCTGTCTGAGATGCTATGGGTTTTCTGCACACAGTCGCAATGGTGCCATGCAGTGCTGTTACAAGCAATCCATGCATTTATTTATTTGAAAACACATTTTTTTCCCCCACTGATTTACGCAAATTTGCGTGGTTCACAAATCAGGTGGGAAAATATAAATATGCACATACATTTTTTTTACTTCAATATAAAATTAACATCATGCTTATCATCATTTTGATTTGCTTTTCTTGCCAAGTTTTGTGACTTGTTAAGACTGAACCTGATTTAAAAACCAGCAGCAAAAATGTCAACAACGTTCAATGAACCATTTGCATGCATTAGTAAATAAATATTTGTAAACATATTGCTGTTTTTTTTTACTGTCTCCCTGCCTGTCTTTAGCTCTCTGCCATCAGTATCTGTCCGTATCGTGCGCTGCAGCGGCAGACCGATCTCTCATTTACCTGCTTGTTCTTGTATTTCTTCAGGTATCGTGGAGACACCAGACACTCAGGGTTGATGTCAGTAGTGATGGGCTCTATGATCTGAGGATCAGGATTCATGTGCTGCATCTTTAGGAAGGAGAGAATGTTCTGGACCTCCAAGTTGTAGGAACTATCTGCCATCGTCTTCCCTTTGGAGGCCAAACGGCAAGCTGCCATCCACTGAGCGTACTGCTTCTCCTGAAGGACAGCGAAAGGAGTTTAATGAGTGGCACTGTTCATTTAGTATCACTGAGATATTATAGTTTTAATTTGCATTTTTATTTTTCTATTTTCTGTTATCATTTTAATTTCAAAGTTTTAGTCATTTCAGAGGTTTTTTTTTCTGTCTATATAATTTTTATTAATATTTATTTCAGTTATTTTAGGACATCAAGAACGCAAAATATAAAAATGAGATACGTTACTTTTGAACTAGCTAAAATAAATAATATAAAATAATATAAAATTTATATAACCCCAAATAAGTTTGTAAATTTACTTCTGAAGTAGCAAGTCAAGTAACATGCTACTTTTCTGTTTAAAGACAAGAGAAAACGTGAGGCGATTTATTGCACAGTAATGTGTGGCAATCAATAAAAGAGTCCATGAAACTGTCTCACTCACAGTATCACACCGCAGGCAGATCTCATTCATACCATCTGCTACAGGAATTAGCAACTTGATGTTGAATTTCTGACCGGAAATGTTCACATCTGGTGTGACTTCACAGCCTACAGAGAAACAGCAGTTAAGATGCAGTACTGATGCAGTAAACAAACACAGTTTCCGATAGCGTCCGCCGTGGGCGCTCACCTCTTAGGTTCATCTGGTGCGCCGGCGTGCCGTGGGCCTCCTCGCGGCTTTTGTAGCAGGAGATTGTGATGTCCTTGAACGTGCACCAGTACTGCTTGTATCCTTTCAGAGTGAGTTTCTTTGGTCTAAGGTGCAAGCAAAAGTTAGTCAAATCAAAGGGAAATTACTTTGATTAAAGATTAGTCTCTACGACTGACCAGCTCTGTGACATCCGCTCTTTCAATATTCAATATAGCAAAGTATAAGTAGATTATAATAAGCTGTAGTTTGTCATTTCTGTGTCACTAGCATTTCAACCACTTTCAGTGGAAATCAGCAGTCAAACAGGAAGAACTGCCCCACATTCACTGAGCCATATGACTGTGCCAATATTGTCACATCACTTAAACAAACACACCGTAATTAATTTTGTTGCCACTAGTGTTGTGGAAATTACAAATTTTACATTTTAAATAGACTAATACATGGACAGTCTATATATATTACAAAAGGCCTTGTTTTGTTTATGTATTTATTTCTTTTGCCTTACACTAATTAAAGCTTATGAGACCAAAACCAAAAAAATCTTAATCTCAATCCTTTAACTCACTTGAAGACTTTCACATAGTCAGCCAGTTCAGGAATGGATGTGATGTCACCCTGGGAACACAAAGTGCATTAATAAAGTTATAAATAAATCTTTATTTATTTGTTTATTTATTTATTTATTTTTTGCATAGCATGTTTATTTTGATTAAACTCCAATTCTGTCTGCAATATAATGCTATCCAATCACTGCACTCAAAGTCCAGAGTAGATGGTTTGAAATTATCAAACCAGTTATTTTAAAATGATAATCCTTCATTTGAATGACTTCAATTTGAAGTAATACTTGGAAAATTACAGTAGGTGCATGAAAACAATGTGAATAATATTTGTAATTAGTACAGTCTTTCCTCATGATTAATGTTTAATGTGATGTATAATGTTGGCTAATTCTTTTGATTAAAAAAAAAAAAGAAAAAAAGACGCTTAGACTCTGAAGTACTGCACATACACACAGCATGTATGCATGCTTCCCTTTTAAATAATGAAATTTGTGTCAGAATAACATGAGACCAATTTTCTTTTGTCATCATACCTGGTAAATGAGGCTGGTGTGTTTAGATGAAGTATGTGTAATGAATTGTATGTCAATGAATCACAACAATCTCATGCTATAGGCGCTGCACGGCCACAGGCAACAGTGTAAGTTATTTCGTGCTAATATTTGAAGCTTCCACTGTTCGAATGCAGAAGTGTGATAAAGGCCTATAGGTGTGTGTGCGTGGCTGTAACGGAAGTAGTATGAATTATGATTGCATAAGATTGCATATGGTTCAGTACCAGCGTGTTGGACGTCTTTCCGCCCTCCAGAGTGATCTCCAGATCTGACAGAGCTGCATCAACCTCATCAATCTCCTTCTCACTGTTGTTCATATGATTGTCTGAAGACATGATGGACAGCTTGTTGATGTGGTACTGCAAATAAAAACACACACAAAAAAAAAAAAATTGTATTTGTTGTTATATGTAACCTTCTCCTACAGCTAGCATTATCCCAATTTAATAAAAAGTAATTAGTCAAAGCAAATGTTAAAAAGTTTTTTTTAAATGTTTACACGTATAACTTGTATGCATTTGTGAAATGTAACATTTATTTAGCATTTTCATGAATTGGTTTTAAATAGTATCCACACATGTCCTAAATATCAGGGCTGCACATTGCAAAACTCTTACAAAATAAAGTTTCACATTTTGCAAGCTACTCTTGTTACTGGATGATTTCCACAATTAAATTAAAACTGAATTTGTCAATGCAAATGTTTGTGTTAAACGTGTTTGTTAGGTTTTAAATATTTTTGCATATGTGAAATGTAACAATTATTTTATATTTGCAAAAACTGCAAAACTCTTACAAAATGAAAGAGAAATTAAAATGCAAGCACAATGTTCTTTTTTGCCAATAAGGCAACATTTTTACATCATCTTCTGTAGCAATGTTATTTTAGTATCATTGATACACTATTCTAGTTTTTTTTTTTCTTTAATCTAGTTAGTTTTAATTTTAGTTCAAGTTGTAATTCTATGTTTATATATTGTGACGAGTCGGCTTCCTCCCCCCTAACTATCAGCTTCACCCCGTCGGTAATCGCCGCCCTTCACCAGGCTCCCAACGGGAGTGGGCGTGTGGGAGGAGGAGGGGCGCTGAAACATCCAGGTCTGGCGGCGTGTGATGAGGCACACCTGATGTGAATGAAGCCTCATCACCGCCGCTGTTAAAATGCCGAGCGCGCCTCTCCTCAGGAGACCGGTCTCTTCCCCGTGCATGCACGCTGGTGTCCTCGTGGGTCCAGGAAGGGGTGAAGAGGGAACCAGCGCCGTAGGACGAGGCCGCCGGACCCCGCGGGTCCGGATGAGGACCGCACCCGTGACGGCTGACGGGCCAGGTTGCCGGGCCGTTTTATCCCCCAGAAGTGCCGCAGAGGTGGAGGAGGACGATGCCGCTAGAGAAGCCGCCGCCCCTCGCACCCCGGACCTGAGCGGGGAGCGCGTGCGGCCGCCGGACTCCGCCCCTTACCTGGACCCTTCCCTTCGGAACACTACCCCACCTTCACGGAACCCCGTCACGTCGAGGACACCAGATCCCCCTGTTTATTTTGGACACTTTTTTTACCCTTTTTGGACACTTTCTGTTTATTGTTTAATAAAAGCCTCTCCGAGGCCTGACGTCACGCCCACTGTGTCTGTCGCTTTGCTCCGCACCCGTGACAATATATATATATATATATATATATATAAGCTGTCAAACGATCCCCATGGAGGTACAGTGAACAGTTGGACTACAGAAGTATATTTCACTGTACGCTGATGACAGCTCTGCTTCAGAATGGAGGCTAAAGTCATTTTCATGTCACCATCTCTGCTCAGAAAAGAGCAGTTAGTAGGTGAATGACACACCGATTTCTCTCAACAGTTAACAGCCTTGCTGTAATGTTGGCTAAACTTAGACCTGCTGATGTTTAATGGCGCTGAGCTCTTCTACCCAGAGACACAGACTCCAGAGCTGAAGTCTCATATCCACTGACTGAACGTGGTGTGGACTGATGGGGAGGGACAGACCTGACTAATTTAAACTCACTGTACGTAAACAGAGAAAGTCGACACCACCGATACACCTCCACAAATCCCTGCTGGAGCAACCGACACCTCCTTAGATTGGAGACTCCGGGTGGTCTTCCATGTCCCACCTCCCTCGAACAGACGCCCGCTCTATATTTACATGATGTGAAGACAGTGAGGCGTCCTGAGGTGTTGTCACTCAACATTTATGAGGGTCTGAATTAGCAGGGTCATCGCTGGCCAAACGGCCAGTGAAAACAAACGCAGCAGCCAAACGTTTGCACGCTGCAGATGCTACGCAGTCAGGCACAGAGCCCATCCAATTCATTAACCAGGCCAGAGGACCTGAGTGAAGACTGCAAACTGTCAAACGACAGACTTACACAGCAGTCCTAACAGACAGAGCGTTCGCATAAATTCTGCCGTGGCTCGGACGTGCACGTACCTGCAGGGCGGCAAACATCATCATCTCCTCCTCGGTGCATTCGATCTCCTCCAGCAGGATGGCCCACTTGGCCTGCTCGTACAGCTGGTTCACCCTGATGGCATCATACTGCAGGGGTCAGGAGAGTGTTAAAAACATGACACCACAACACCACTTTCATCACACCATCCTTACAAAACAAGTGCGTAGATCCCTCTGTGATCCTTCTGATTATTTATAACTAATACCTTAAATAGGTCATGAAATGCATGTTTTTAAATTATTTTTTAATGTTTGCTGAGGTGTACTTATAATCTTAGTCTAATTTTTTATTAAAAATAATGTAGTAATAAATGGTCTTTTTTTGTACCTCAAATTTAGCCTTGATTTGGAAGGGGCATGTCTGTTGTGAGACATTACATGTGGAGCTCTTTTGAAAACTATTACTCCATTTACACTATAACAGCTGCCAAGATGAACTAATGGTAAAAAATTACCAAACACAGTCATGTATACTGAGCACACAATGATCTCAGTGATCTGCTTACTGCAACCACCTGATTTTTGCAATCTCACCACAGCAAAAATGCTGCAGTAAAAACTATTAGTTGATTTAAAAAAATTACTCTTTCCATATACAGTGAAAAGTTCCTGTGTGACATCACATTTGAAATAAAACTTATATAAATAACTTGTCATTTCTGTTATGAGTAATGCAAATTAGGATGTTTTGTGTTAAATTTATTGCATTATTTTAGTGTCATGTGTCGTTTTTCACTGCATGTGTGACCCTGGACCACAAAACCAGTCATAAGGGTCAATTTTTTGAAACTGAGATTTATACATCATCTGAAAATCTGGAATCTGAGGGGGCAAAACAAATCATAATACTGAGAAATTCACCTTTAAAGTTATCCGAATGGATTTCTTAGCAATGGACATTACTAATCAAAAATTAAGTTTTGATATATTTTCGGTCGGACATTTACAAAATCTCTTTATGGAACATGATTTTTACTTAATATCCATTGATCATTTTGACCCATACAATGTATTGTTGACTACAGCTACAAATATACCCGTGATACTGGTTTTGTGGTCCAGGGTCACATTTGTGTTTTGTTTTTGGCCTTGTGCACTGTCTATACTCAAGTATTGGTCATGTTGTATGGATGGGCCACTTACGATGAACTCTGATTCACTGTGTGGCTTTAAATTGTGGAAATTAGTACATTTTAAGATAAAAAGACTGTTTTTTGTAGTTTAAGTAGACTGGTAAATTTAAAATAATGTAGCAGCAAATATGCAGCACAAGTTAGCACTAACGTTTAATGTGTAGTGTTAGAGGTTTGTTTAAACATGAGCAACAGTACTAGTGATGTATGACTCAACCACATTTAATTAAAAGCTTCCACTTTAATGGTCTCCCACAAACGCGTTTCATCTTCAGATAACATCTTTATTACGGTTTGCCACATGACTTCGATAACAGGCAATCAGACAGTCAGCAGCATGTTACTGGCATTATACTGAAATAACCAGGATAATAAGGTTGAGTTTTCAAACATGCGTCATATATGCACTATAAGTTGGTTGGTTTGATGTTTTAATCCCATGCCAACTTCCTTGCCTTTTTTTATGATGTATTTTTTATGATAAAACTTATGATTATATCTCCTATATAATATATGCTAAAGTGCAAAACACACTAACCTTTGGGTTGAGGTCAAAGAAGCTGTGATACTTGAACCGGAGCAGAAGAACCTCGTTCTCCTTCACATCCTGCTCCATCAGTGATCTGGAGGAGTCCAGCCACCTTCACAAAGACATTTAGAGTAATATGAATGAAAGCCTTCATCAATCACAGATTCTTCTCAGATCAGACATGTCCCTACTTACCCCTGGTTGATCTTGGCCTTATCCAGGAGGGACTGTGGCTTGTACATCTTGACCACAATGTCGGGTGAGGAGATGGGCTGACTGACAGCGAGGATGCTGGGATTGCCTTCTGACAGCGGACTGTCTCCAAACCACGCTGAGGTGGGGGACAGTGGGCTACCATCCCTAGAGTCATAGGTAGGCGTCATGGTCTTGCTGTAAAGTCCAGGACTTGAATAGATGCTTCCTGAAATGAGGGACATCCATTAGTAACCACCCAAAATGGGCGTCGCCCCATTCACATGATGAGTCAGATGGAGGACTGGGCGGAATGACGTATATATAAATATGAAAACAGAAATGTTTCATCCAGTAGAGAATGATTTAATTTTTATAAACATGCTGTAACTGTAGGTTGCTTGTGCTCTTCTGCTCTTCAAGCAAAAGTGCAAAAAAAGTTCATACATGTATATATACGATTATAACATCACAAAAAATTAAATAGGAAGTATTACACTGATATAAAACAAAATATGTTGGGTTGAATTATTTTTGTAGAATTTTGGTCCCCTTTTACATTTCCAGAAACAAATTATTTTTCATAATTTTCAAAATAAAAAATAAAATAAAATAAAACCCCACAATAGCATTCTATGACTTTACAAAAGAGCGGAATTCGGTTAAATTTTCTGCAAAAATAACTTGTTAACAGGGTGACAAGATTCTGTCATAACGCCCACTCCTAGCCACATATGTGTATCAAATCCAGTGACTGAAAATCACCATAAACAGCACATGAAACTGCTGTTCACACTCATAATCACTCATTCACATGACTGCACATTTCTGATGAAGGCAGCATGCAGAAAATGCTCACTAAAACACAGACTTCAACTTTGCGAGTGCACAAACAGCAGCGAGCACATCCAGCAGCATGGGGGGACCAGGAGGTGACTGACATCTCTATGAACCCAGTGAATCAGGAGCCGAGCATCAGCTGGGTCTCAGTGCACCGTTACAGCTGTTATTATCACACACCATTAACATAATCAGTCCATTAGTGCAGCATCATTCTTTAAACACTTCATTCAGTGCTTACAGGACAACTGGAGCAATTTTCCCTCATCCGCATGAGGACCTTAAATTGCACAAGTCCATTTGGTTATTATTAAATGGAGACTCCTAGATGTTAATTAATATTGTACAGCATCAGCTGTTCACCATCTATGATGTATGTCATGACACAGCACCCACAGAGACCAACTACAACTTTTGTTTAGACGTCTAGAGCTAGTGAAAGGACATGAACTAGATCAATAAAAGAAAGCTTTAATGAGTGTAAGTGTCCTTAATATAATCACATCTGAAGAAGTCAATCTTAATGAACATCTTAGTAATTTACTGTATAAATATCTGTCCATTTTATCAGTTCACGTATAATAAAAGTACACTGTAACCAAATTTTTTATGTATCTGACTATTAAAAAAAAAGGCCTCTAACACTAGCTTGCTTTTTCTTTTACTATCTGTTTTATTTTTATTTATTATGTAATTAAAAAACCCCTTGCTACATGTACTGCGTTAGGCTAACTGAAACTTGTCATAGCACTTGCATGTTATTGCTGTTTTGGTGATTTTAATTGCTTCCATTGTCCTCTTTTGTAAATCGCTTTGGATAAAAGTGTCTGCTAAATGACTAAATATAAATGTAAAAATATGCAAGAAAAGGTTTGTAAACACTACAAAATACTACGACTATCAAAGTTAACCATGAACATATAAGTACTTTCCTGTTTTAAAGAATTAACACATTTAATAATTTAAAAAAAACAACTGATGTACAACAGCCTCATGAACAGCTAATTTTATATCTAATCAAAATGTAGACAGGACAGCATCAATAAAACATGTTTATTTCTTTCAAAAAAATAAATGAATGCATTGCATTTAGAAAAGAAAAAAAGAAAAATGAATTAAGTAAATTCAATGTATAAGATACATATAAATTAATTCTTTTAAAGTACTGAGAGCTCACACAAAATGCCTTAGACAATACCACCAAAATCCGGACAATACCGCCATTGTGTGAACAATGCAATCCAAAAATAAACTTCTGCTAGTTGTGCAAAGATGTAATTTTATGGGAAGACACTATCATCTGTCAACTGCTTAAACTTGTTTATTTACTGTCATAAATCTGAAAAAAAAAAAAATCACACAGTTACGCTACACATTCTTCTCTAACCACTCCAGAGACCAATCGCAAGTGCGTATAAAACACAGAAGCAAAAACAACTTATGTGGCAGTGAGAGGCCACAGTCATGTAGAGGGACAGGAAGTGCTTGTGGGGTGGCAGGGGTCATGAGAAAGACAGAGGGCTGGAGGAGACATGAGGGAGGCTCACAGCCGTTCTCAGAAATTCACTGGAGGGGTTTCCACTCCCATCAGGGAACTGAGGAGGCCTGCACTAGGATGTTTACTCGACTCCACACACTCTTTGAGAATGTTCAAATGAACCCTAATCCACAAACACACATCACACTGATGCTTCAGCTAAGACTCATGTCTGTAGGCACGTAGAAAACAACTGATTGTGAGCGTGAAGGAGAATTCACTCACTCATATGCCAAATGTTACACTGTCTTACTGATTAATATCACTTAATATAATAGCATTGCTTGGAAGGCCTTTCATTTTTAGTTAACAAGCTTAAAATTTTAATATTAAAGGGTTAGTTCACTCAACATTGAAAACTGTGTCTTAATTTTCGTCAACTTCATGTCAATCCAAATCCATATGAGATTTGTTCGTCTTTGAAACACAAAGATGTTACTGAAATCTGAGAGATTTCTGTCCCTCCATTGAAATTCCATGCAAACAAAACTAAAAATTTCATAAATCCCTAAAAACCAAACCAAAACCTTAAAAAATTCATAAAGACAGAGCAATTTAATCCAAGTCTTCTGAAGAGACATGATCACTTTATATGATGTATCTCATTTAGGCTTTTATTCATATAAACATTGATCAATGCGTGTACTTACAGCATATCTAAATGGACTTTAATCAGGGTAGACACCATAATGAATTTTACCGGATGAAAATGAGACTGTTATAAATAGACTTACATATTTTACAGTGGTATACGCTGTATAATGGTTCTTAATTGTTTTATGGACTAGACCAGTTTTTTGGTCTCCTGAAAGCCTATTGGAATGATGTTTTTTCAGCTGAGCATTTGGTATGTTGTTAAAAAAAAACTGCATTCCACTCAACACTGTACTTCTGTCCATCACAGCGTCATTTACATTGCTGTCAGAATTTAAATACGTCTATATGGTAAGCAGAAGCTCAAAGTGCTTTTGAATGTGAGACAACCGATGAGCTGTCATTCTCATGTGTCACCCAAAACATAGATTTCTGTAAGAACCAGTGAGGTTTGTTCTCATATGCAAAGCAAATACGTGTGCTCATATTTGCTTTGCATGAAACTCTGGACTACTTTTTCTGAGTTTTTATCAGAGGTGTTTGTGTTGCACATCATATGTTAGCATCCATTAATTTTAATTGTTGGAGGACTATAGTACTTTGATGACGCGTCGGTGTCTCATGAATATTCATGAGGCTGCGTGTTCTTATCCTATAAGAAGACGCTTCGCCTAATTATTCATGATAGCCTGTGTTGATTTGCTATGACAGGCGCTTCAGACTGTGAGATTGCGTATATTAACTGAGAGAAACTTTCATGGATTAAAGGAGACTGTTTTAGTTTGCTTTGTAAGAGTTTGTCACAAACACGATTCATTCATAGAGTGAACTCAATGAGGCAACCCATCAAAAGGATTATAAATGCGCGTATATAAGCACGTTCACATATATGCTTTTTCGATGCAGAGTGCAAATGGCTGTGCATTTATTTGTGTTGTTAACTCAATGGGAAACGAAACTGTGAACCATCTGAACCCGAAGTTGACTCTCTCCCCATTTCCCCCTTCGCTCCGCAGCGCACCACGCCCACTTTTGCAGCATTTTTTAAAACTGTGGTGAGGACTAACCAGTGCTGAAACGGGGGGTTTCATGACCCTTTAAATTCATCAAGCAAAGCAATCGTTATCTCAGGAGACTCGGATTAAACCGTTTGATTACCTGTTGAGTATTAATCTTACATTGCATTTACGTTTTTGTAATTAATATTTTGAAGCATCAACGTTTTGGTGGAATGGACTTTCAGAAACTATCCATTTAAAGTTTGTTGCACTAAAACCGTGTGATTGTTGCTTCCTAAACCTGGCTTCATTTTGAGAGTGAGTCATGCTCTGAACGACTCAGCAAAGCATTAATGCCCCTTTTTCCACCAGCATGGTTCCTCTGCTTGTTCCTGGGCTGGTGCCCATCCTTCACTCCCATTCCAGCATAGAAATGTCAGTTCAGGGCTGAAAACGCTAGTTACAATCCGACCTTAAAACCTTGCTGACTGGAAAAGTCAGAGAGCCTGAATTGGGGGAGAAAAAAAAAAAAAAAAGTCTAAAAGAAGTCTAGACACTCTCTCTGTATCTACTGGCTTTAAGTTTGTGGAAACGCTGGCAAAAGACTGGTTAAACCTGGAATTTTTGGAGCGATTCATTATAAGAATCACCAAAATAGAAATAAAAATAAAAAATGCTTAATTTTAGTAATTTGCCTGTGGATCGGACTACATTGGTCACACTGTATGCTTGTTTTTGCATGCAGCCCACAGGACAAAACAGACATTTTGCCTTAATTGATGGCAATTAGATTCATCAAATTAATTTCAGATTGTAAGCTCACATCTTGCACAACAGTGTGTCCCGGCCTTAAGAGACAAAATCTCCTATGACAACTTACAGTGTTACATAATATCAAGGCTAAGATAAGAACACAACACTGCAGACAACAGGTAAGGCTGTTGTCACCGTCTTCCATACACATGGAGTAAATGTGTTTACATGCAGGGCAGTTGACAAAACTGTCACTTGCCCGATCAGACCAGTGCACATTGTACGAGTGTGTGATATATTGTCTACAATATTATTATAACTGTTGTTTTAACGATCTGACATTATCAAGTATGTCCCTCACTTTACGAAAAGCAAACAAAAACACCCATTGGGCCTCACGTATGAAACAAACGTACGACAGAAAATTGGGCGGGGCGTACGGTCATTTCTATGCAAAACATGGACGTGAGCGGTGGCTACGATCAAATCTCACATCAGGTCTGAGTTCGTTTTTCAGTTAGCCTGACTTTGCATGCAGTATAGAGCATTTCTGTGAACTGTATAATGACTGCATTTTGTTCATTTAGATTATTTTCCTGTTCATTTAGATTATTTTCTGACAAACTAAGCTTTTTTATTCTCTTAGGGCGTTAGATTTATATGCGCAAACAGAAGCATAAACAACAGACCATGAGCATTCACACATCATCGCGTCACCCAACTGCTGCATTTAGGTGAATGGAGAAAAACAGAAGTTATAAAAAGAATAAAATAAATAGGGCTAGCCTATAAGGAATATATTTCTCTTAAATAAACAGATTAACAAAAGAAGAAAAAAAAAAAACACTGTGACAAGTATAGGCCACTTTCGTTTTTGTGACACTCAAAATGCATTTTATTTGTTTTATCTTTACTTTATTAAATGTAACTGATTGTGCAGATGCCTCGGGCACACACACAAATTTCAGCATTGCTTACTTGACATTTCAGCCATTAATCAAATTAAAATGCAGTCAACCAAACATAAAAGTTACACTGTTCAATTTAAAAGGTCCGCTGTAAAATCAGCGTGCAGCACCAAAATAAACATTTTTGCACATGTGGATATTGGAACACAAGTGAAGTACTTGACTTGTTTTCGTCTAAATATTTTTATTATTATTTTTTTTATTTTGCATTTTAACAACATCATGGATAATAGTTTAGCAACCAAATGCTACGTGGGAAAAAATGGAAACATTTGGATGTCGATGAGAGAGACTTAAGTGTAAGCCCAATGCCGTTTAGTTTCGCTTTACCCAATTATTCATTTTAGCCTGATATTTGTATTCTGTATTCACTAGCCTAATTTGTGTTTTACTTTATATTTTAATATAAAATTGTATAGCATTTGTCATTCTTGTTCTGTAATACTGTTTAGTTTAAAGGGTTTGTTGTGGATTAAGGAGAACTAAATGTTTATAAATGTTTTGCTATATTTATTGTTATTAAATATATACATGCTGTATAAACGAATGCTATTGTTTGCAAATACATGACCCAGGACCACAAAACCAGTCTTAACAGTCAATTTTCCAAAATTAAGATTTATACATGATCTGAGAGCTGAAAAAATAAGCTTTCCATTGATGTATGGATTGTTATGATAAAACAATATTTGGCCGAGGTACTACTATTTGAAAATCTGGAATCTGAGGGTGCAAAAAATCTAAATACTGATGAAGTTCTTAGCAATGCATATTACTAATCAAAAATTAAGTTTTGATATATTTACGGTAGGGAATTTATAAAATGATAATTTTCACCCATACAATGTATTTTTGGCTACTCCTACAAATGTACCCGTGATACTTAAGACAATTTTTTTGTGTTCCAGGGTCACATATAAGGTTAAACGGAATTCTTAGAGTACGATCAATTTCTCTTTTTTGAGTTTACTTCTTCTTTTTGGCCGGGTTTCATTTCTCTCTAAGTTAAAGGCTCCTAAATTGGAGTGTTTTTAGGGGCGTGATATTTAAATGATTGTTTTCAGCCGCCACATTTATCAACGTACAATCATTCGTACGATGGGATTGGCTGCATACAAATGTTTCATGAATCACATGTGAACCGTCGTAAGTTGATGTGCCCACGGATCTGCGCTCGTTTCTACGTTAGATTGACAAATAAGGCCCACTGAGTACACACATAGATGTGATGAAGTAGCAGGTTAAACTTCTGTGTGTGCAAGTTTAGAGTGGATGCTTTCACTGCCTGATTTAGTTTATTAAAATACTTTTACTATACCCCCAAAATCAAAATTGGGGCAAAAATGCCCCTGTGTGTCTTCTATATTTACATATAAATTACATAATTAACCAAAATCACACAAAGAGTACCATTTTTATCCAAATGTTAGCAAACTCACAAATGTGATATTGATTTTATACAACAGTTCAATAAACAACAGGTCAATATTAAGATTTTATTATATTTTTGTTCTATTTCGTCAGTGAAAATAGGTCCAAACAAAGATAAAGACAATGTTTTGCATCACACAACACTGTTTCCTACTGAATGAATCAGCTTTTTGAATGAATTTAATGAATTGGTTCAATCAATTCACTTATTAAGTCAGTCAAAAGCTTCACTCCTGAGTGAATCATCCAATCCTCAAATGAATCTCAATGACTCACTCATTAACACTGAATTGCTGACACCTACCGGTGGTTTTAATTCTACATTTAAAGTGTCATTTCATTTTTAATTATTTCCAAAATATATATATATTTAAAAAATATTTAACATTTTATTTATTTTATTTTATTTATTTTTTTTTTTGTAATTGCTCTTGACTGAATAATTTTAATACAGGTTAATCCATATTTATACAGTGAACACTATGTAGTGTGTTCACTTGCCTAACAATATTTAAAATTTAAATGAGTTACTGTAAGTAATTAAAGTTAAGTCGTTTTTCTTTTTTGGTGTCATAACCTTATTTGTAAACGTTACATTTATTAGAAACAATGAAAACAACAGCTATTTTATTTTATTACTTTTTTTTTTGTGGGACCAGTGAAAATGTTGGCTGGGCAAGTAAAAATTAGAACCAAATCCTTAGCATTGGGCCTTGACATGGATTTTCAAAAATGTTGGGTAGCCGGTGTTTCACATGCATTTGGCCAACCAGTGTACACTTACGTCACTGATAGTTCCTATAGAACTGCTTTAGACCCTACTTTGAAGTAGAAGCTAATTTAGTTCCCCCAAACAGAGTTCCTACAACTAAAACCGTTCCTAGTTCCTGCGGATGAGAACACACCAAAAAGCAACTACTTCTGCCAATAGTTCTAGGAACTATGAAAAGGTTCCTCCAGTGTGAAGGCCCCTTTCATTTATTTTACGAACAATCTCTGTTTATTTGGCTTCACAACTTTTCTGTCATTTGATTTTAACACTATTTTTTTGCTGCCTTGCAAGCACTGGTATTTCCTTCCTTCCTTCCAAATGCACCAATGGCATAAGATTTTTGCAGCGTGCAGTAGGAATGCTCCTGATCAAATTGCATTAAAAGTACAAGGTCTTTTATATGTCACATACATATTACATATAGAACCTTGAACTTTAGCAAAGCAACTCATGTTCTGTGCACACACATGCTCTCACACACATCTTGTGCATATGCATCCTAATACGGATAATATTTTGTGTAAGCCTGTTTGTTTTTATAACCAGTTATGAAGAGGTCCAGATAAAAATTGAATAATCAATGGCAGTACTGACTGTGTAAAAAAAAAAAAAAATAATAATAATAATAATAATAATCAGTATTTGACCTGACCTTTCATTCCTACATAGATCTCAAGACAAAGCGAGACAATTTAAAGAAGCAAAACTGTGAACCAATCAGGGAATGTAAGGGAATGCAGTGTTTGGGAAAGCTCATCTCATGACCCTCATCAGCTGGTCATTGAAGCAGAGAGTCAGGTGACCAGAGCCAGGGATTTCTGGGAGTCAGCAGTGGTCAGGTGACTGCTCCAGCTGTGGTGAGAGGAGGTGAAGGAAGCAATGCAGGAAGCCAGAAAAACAGTGAGCCTTACCTTTTACCGGTCCAATGTATAGTACCTCAGAGGCTTGAGGAATGGGAGGAAATGAAAAAACAAAGAGAAAGATGGGGAATGAAAGGATAGAGAGATTAACAGCTTAGAGGAAAAGGAAAGCGTTAGCATGCAAAATGAGACAAGACATCAGAAGTAACCACAGTTTTAAAAAGAAAAGAATATCTCAAAAAAATAAAAAAGTGCCCTTGACAAGGCAGACATCCTGAATAAATGTCATTCACAGAGTCACATTTTGCCTTTTCATTAAACTCGAAAGAAACTTTCCACAACATGGCCTGATCTTTTTTTTTTATTTTTATTTAAAAAAAAAAAAAGAACACTTTTTTGCAAAAATACATTTTTCCTTTTTTTTTTTAAACTCTGTGAAAGGAGGCAGATAACATATAGAAAATAGTTCACCCACCTTTACGTCAAAGTATTATAAGAGCAGCTTTATTTTCTATTCAAAGTTTGAGACAGAAACAATCGATCACATTTTTGTAATTAAACCTCAAGTTATCAATTTAATATCAACTCGATAGATAAAAACCTATTGACTCGACATTACTGTATTGTAATTTGATGGACAGTAAAGAAGTTTTACAACTAGTTATTTTTCATTTTTTGTTAGATAATAGCTGATCTAAATGTTTTTGACCATCCAAAGAACATGGTACTTGTACCTTTAGTGCTTATCTCACAGAAATACAAAAATAATAAAATTAAAAATAAATATACAAATATATACATAAATAAATAAATAATCTTTTTTTGCTCTTCTCCTCCTAGCTTACGTCCTACTCTAGTTGTCCAATAAACAGAGCATTGTATAATACACATTTTGTAGGCTATTTGACAAATTGCTTTTGTTCCTCCTCTGTAGGCTGCTTTGGACAAAAGCATCTGCTAAACAAATAAATGTGCATGTGAAAGTCCAGATACAGAGCAGAGGAGGACAGAGCTCTACTTCCAGAGTCGATTGTGTTGTTTGAAGATCCGTAGAGGAAGTGCAAGGAACAACAATACTTATGGGTGGAGCTCATGTCTTGCTCATGTCGTTATCAAAGCGATTCTTATCACTGCGATTCGTACTTAAATCCCTCTGAGAAGGGATCAAGCGGCGGGTCTTCGGCTCATTTCCCGTCGTGGGCCAAAACGGCTCATGGCAGCTCCCGTTTCATTTGCTCCTTCCCAAAAGAGCCTTTGTGCAGTAAAAACCAGCGTCTTTATGGGCACTAAACATGGGGAGTCCTGCATTATTTTAATGAGGGTCATCATGAGGTTAAATGGTAGTAATGAAGGAACAAGTGAAGAACAGATCCCAGACACGCAAGCGTTTTGGCCTGCGTGTTGAGTTTGCATGGGGGACGCATCACACGGGGGCTCTGGGACAATAGACCCTATTCAAGCAGTCCTGAGGAGACGGAGTCTGTCCTCTGTGCATCTTAAATGGATTTTAGCGCATCATGTGTGGGGCGCTCGCCGATGTAGCTGACTGCTCTGTTTCAAAATGGCAGCGTGACCAAATATGTGCGGAATCTGAACCATTCACGCTCCGAAGTTAGAGCGAGAGCAGCAGGCCTGCAAATGATACACTGCTCTCAACCCACACATTTCTCATTTCAGCACTATTTCAACATAACAACCCTTTTGTTTTCCTGCTCTTTAACCACACACGTACCATTATGGAGCTTCACGAGTTCCAAACCATCAAACGCTGCCTACGACGCAAACAAGCAACCCGATGTGGCATGACAATCAGTTGCTTAAGTCAACCATCGCTATCTATTGCTCATACTTGGGTTTGCGATCCGAACTAACCTCAAATCCCAAGCACATCAGTTCAGCATGTAACCCCACCTGCATGATTTGTGTGATGGATATGAACCATGCCTCAAGTTTGTTGAAGAGAGGAATAATAATTTGCTATGTCAAATTCAATAAAAATCTACTGGGTTGAGTTGCTTGGGCATTAGGGTTGTGACGAGACACTCATCCCACGAGACTGGGTTCACGAGAAGGAGACTACACAAGATTTTTAAACTTTTTTTTAAAGAAATCCTCAGTAATGAAATATATAGGGAAAATAGTCTTTTATTCAACTGAAAAAGACATGTAGGTGCATTTTGAACTTTATGAAATTAAACTTCCATTTTAATGAATTATATGCATTAATAAACAACATTTAAACAAGAGCTTTACAATTCTGGATAAATTGAGAATCCCAGTTGTTTTTAATAAATTGGAAACCATGATACTCTTACGATTCTGGAGAAAAAAAAAAAATATTTGAAATCTAAACAAAATAATTTACTAGTGGTTCTGACAAAATGTTCATTGCTCAAGTCTTTTAAAAACATATATTCGTTTAAACAAAATTAAATAAATAAATAAATAATAAAAAAAATTCAATAAAAGACTTGTAAGACTGGTCTCGCGAGACACATCAGATCTTGCAAGATCTCGTCACATCCATATTGGGCATTTATAACTGGTTTTCAATCTCTAGTGCCCTATGATGTCAGCAATATGGAAAATAAGGATTAAATCAGAATTTATCACAATTTTTTAATTTTTTTATGTTTTATGAATGCAATTGATTAGAAATGCTTTTTGATTATTAAAATTCAATTAAACCATTAAAACGATAAATAAATAAATAAAAACGGCCCATCAAAATTTAGCTTTTTTACAATTTTAATAAATTGATGTTAAATTGTACAAGATTCACGATTTCAGTTAATTAAACAAGTTTTTTAATTAGTAAAATTTAATTTAACTGTTAAAACTGAATTCAGAGAAAAAAAAGAAAATGAAATAAAAGGAATTTGAGAGAAAAATAGAATAGATTTCATAGATCCCTACATCGCTTTCATTATTTATGTTTAGTTTATGCAGCTGCTCAATGATTGACAACAAAACTGAGCGAACTTTGGTGATAACCAAGCAAATATTTAATTATTACAATAATAATTTATTAAGAAAAATTACATCAAAAATGACAAAGTTGGTAAAAACACAAAATGATCTCTAACTGGAGCTTTCAGACGATATTTTATATTTTAGGTTAACTTTCAGAGAACTGGGATATCACAGTGAAGGATGCGTCCTATCCTTCAAAGTATCTCAGTAGACTGGATGTGACATGATCACTGGATTCGGACACACCTTGTTGCCTTCCTACCTCTGTATGTCATCTGCAGAGACAGCATTTTTTCTCTTAGTTGAGCTGATTCTGCTGTGTTTAATTAAGGAGACACAGAAAATGTGCAGTGCGGCTGGACCTTAGAGCTAGGACTGAAAACCAAAGACTTATTATGTTCCATGACGATTATAACGCTGACTCATGTAGGCAGCTCACTAGGTTTTGAAAAAAAGAAGAAAAAAAAAAAAACCTCTCATTTCCTAAAGTCGACTTTATAGATAGTTTGAGAAGTTAATGATGTGACACAGACTCTCAGGGGACTTATTTACAGTCAACAGACACATGGTGATGGTGATGCGAGACGTACCTGATCCAGGAGTGAGCAGTGGTCCTTCCAGCTCTAGCGCCTCCTCCTCCGCCTCCTCCAGCTTTTTCTTCTTCTTCTTGGGGTCGCGGGGCTTGCGCAGTAAGGAGAGCTCCTCAGGATGCCGGATGTCTGTGGAAGAGGGACTCGTTGTATTTAAAAGGTCAGATCATCACCCTCAAGACAAAAAAATGTCTCAGACTTTGGATCACTTCAACAGGGGAAAAAATTAAATAAAATAAAATAAAAAAAATGCAGTGGAGACTTGGAAACAGAGACACATGCAAGTCTTAAGCGTAAAAGAAAAAAAAACTACAATTCATACACATCTAAAATGTATATTTTTAAAACAAGCAGCCTTAATTACCTGATTTATTCTCTATTCTGAACGCTTGCAATCAGCAGTAATTCCCCCTATAGTGGCCATGATGTTATGCTTATAGGGCTGAGCATGTGTTCATTCTTTACCTGATGTTTTTAAATATCTTATGTTCTCGCTTCTAGTGGACATGTTGTACATAGTATAGTACTAATTACATGCATAATATTAATTAAAATAATTATAAAATAAAATATTTAATATATAATATAAAAATTATAAAATGAAAAAAAATGTGCAAGCACTAAAACTCAATAGTTTTGATAAAATTACACTTTTACCACAAACTCTGCACAGAAAAACAAAAATCTGGGCCCCATCAAAACTTTTACTTTTCTCCAAATTCTGTTTTAAAGGTTAAATTAAATTTTAGTAATCAAAAAGCATGTCTAATTAATTACAATCATGAAACTCACGTAATGCAATTGTATTTTCTATTTTTTTTTTAAAGGGCCCTATGAAGTCTGTTTTCTTTTTTGATTGAATGAATGAAGGAATGAATGAATACTATATTATGTATTATGTATTAATTTATTTATTAAAACAATGGTGCCCTATTATTTTATTTATTTTTATTTTTTAAGAAATTCTGAGCTGTTCTTTATTTTTATTTCTCTGGATTTAAGATTTAATACAAATGTTTTATCAGAAACAGTTGTAATCAAATGAAGGCATGAAACATTACCAAATTAATCTTTTAAAACGTAGTCAAATTGAAAATGTAACCATTTCTTTCACCTTATGCAAAGTTCTGTGAAACAGCTTGTGTGTGATATTTTATGTGATATTTCTTAAAAAAAATAATAAAATAAACAAAATTTTAATTTTTAATTTTTAGTTTTAATAACTACTCTTATTCTTATTCTAGACATGCAGACTTGTACAGCCAGTGTACAGCCCTACATTTGATTTATTCATCCAAAATTTGCTGAATTCTGTGACAAAGCGTAGTGTAAATTTCCTTTTATGACTAAATTCATCAGCATTTTTTACTTCTTGGAAATCAGAAGGCCCTAAACAGTGACATCAGATGTCTAAAGCAGACCAGCTAATGAACCCTTGAGAAGACGACTCCATGACTCCCAATAAGTACATGATGAAAGTCCAAGAGACACTTTGCATCCAGAGTAAAACACATTTAAAACAATTGCCAGTAACTGGCGTTGACAGTTTCAACAATAAATTCTTTCAGTTTGAAATCCCTGGATTTTCCAGAGTCCTGGAGGAAACGAGTGTGACGGAGTGCGAGTGTGTCGGGGAGGGGCTTCACGGCTTGGCAGGAATGGCTTGTTTAGTTGTGTTACTAAAGCAAAAGCATTCCAGAGGTTTTAAGAACTACCAGATGGCAGTTCTCTCTCTCTCCGAGTCTGCCCTTTTACAGCCATATGTGAGCGAACTGTAGCAGGTCACTGGAGTGCTGGGAGTGAGCGAGCGCCTCCTCTGAAATTCCAATCAACAAACAGAAGATCCTTCAGCAAACGCTCCCAAATCAAACAGCTGTAACTCACAAGAAACTCGTAGAGAACGCTCTGACGGAGAAACCACACACTTCTCATTTCATTTCTTCTCTGACGGGCAGTTCTGGTGTTAGGCAAAGCGCTCTGGAGAAACGCAATCCACTCGCTCTAGGAGGTGAATATTACACAAACTCCAATTTATTCCACGCATTACATGAGAAGCAGTAATGTGAGGAGAAAATGCCAACAAGAACAACGAATACCGCCAGAGAGAGAGTAAACATTATGAAGCCAGCGTTGAACAATGAACGAACACACAAACTAATTCAAGAGCTCCACTTCACATCACAGGTATTCACAATCATTTTCAGTTTAAGGGCCTAATGTAAAAGTGCACATGTATCAGCTCTAAATTAGGTTAAGATTCACCTGGTGGGTGGTGGTTACTACTGCACAGCAAACACTATTCACAAAGCACCAAAAACCCTTTCAGCGCTGGATTTTCTACAACTGGATTTTCCAAATGTTCACCCTCGTCATGATAACTGCAGGCTGCTAAGACTTTCTATTTGCATCCATAGATAATAAAAATAAATAAAAAAAATTAACCAGTGCCACTAAACGAACCGGTTTACTAATTCGGACTGAACTGTCTGAAATAGCTCATGACTTGAACAGCACAAATCTACAAGTTACTCAATCAAAATTCACTTTCAGACAACTGACAATCATTCCGACTCAAACAGGGTCAATGCATTGGAATGTACGATCCTATCTTTTATTCAGATTTATTCAGTTTATATGCTTCAGACATGTAAAACGTGTGCTTTATTAATATAACTGCATATATGTTACATCACTGCATGATTACCTAAACAAACTGGTGTTTATAATTTAAACCACCGACAATTTAAACCAGTTCACTCAATCAAACTTTCAGAAAAAAACCTCTTCACAGAAAAGAATCAGTTTGTCTGAGGCTCTGGATTTCAGGTAATATTGCTGTAAACAATGTTCAGTTTCTTGCACGGACCAATCGTTTCGCTTCATAAGAACTCAATATATCTTCAAGAGCCACAGGTATTAATTTTGTGTTGCCTATATGTAGGGCTCTATGAAATCCATTTAGTTTTTTCCCAAGTTATGTTTTATTTTTTTCCAAATTCTGTTTTTTCCGTTTTCATTCGTTTAGGGCCGTATGAAATGTTTTATTTTTTCTCACCATGTTTTATTGTTATCAAATTCTGTGTTTTAGCATGTCTAATTATTTGAATGCATACTTAATTTATTCAAATTTATTCTTAAAATAGCCTTATGAAATTTTTTTTTTTACCCTCAAAAAATTCTGTGTTGTGTATTTAAAATGTTCTGGTTATGAAATGAAGGCATAAAACATTCATTTCATTTATCTTTTAATGACTGAAAATTAAGCAAACTTTTTTTTAGCAAACAAAGGAGAATTTACTACTAAAATTAAAGCATGGAAGTAATGTTGTGTGATAATATATAATGTTAGTTTCATTTTAGTAGTAGTAGTAGTAATAGTGGTAATATATTTCTGGCACAATGTCTTCAAGTTAAACCGGACTTTTATTTTGACAGGTTGCCGTGTCTACCTTTACATTTCTGTGTGTATATGATATAATGCTAGTTTTCCTAAAATGAAACAGTTAAATGCTCATGAAGTGACTCAGCAGATATTGTTAATGTATTTATGTCCTCATTTAGTGAGACCACAGACACTGAAATCACCGCTAGTGTCACACGCTCTTCAGTGTGTGTAGTAAACAAAAGCGCTCGTCTGCTCCATTCATTAAAACAGAGACACGCAGAACATGCAGGATTCACATTTAAATGGTATTTTTGCGGCGTAATATTTACAGATACTAGTCCATATTGCGGTTTGATTTAAGTGTAATGACCTACTTTTGATTATTTCATTCAAACTTTGACAAATTCCGTGACATTCCGCGTTACTCAGTAAATTCCATTTTTATGACTGGATTCCGTGATTCCGTTCGCGTTTTCCGCATCATGGAAATCATAGGGCCCTATATATGCTTTTTTCACTCTCAAAGTGACAGTAGCCACTGACCAAGGTTTCAGCTAAAAATCTTCTTTACTGTTCTACTTGAGAAAATAAGTCCCATACATCTTGGATGGCCTGAGGGTAAGAAAACTGACAGCAAATTTTCATCTTTTTAATAAGGCATTTTAAAATCATGTGGGCTCCAAGCATTACTCATATCAGTTCATCTATGATTGGGATTCATTTAAAAGTCGAATTCCCGAGCACATGTCCTGTTCTGTGGAGAAGTAATATCATCAGCAAATTCTAGCTGAACGACCAAGTGATTTCAACTAATAAAGAAGAAACTCCCAATTTCTCTGGCAGCTGAGACACAGAGACAGAGAGAGTCAGCATATGTGAGCTGGATGATCATTGTCTCACTGGCTGTCTGCAGCTGCTGCCAGCTGGACTGTAGTTAACTTCCTGTCCCTCATCCCTTCCTCACACTACTCTGCACGCTCTACAAGACATACAGTCGACACCAAAAGCATCTGGACATTTAAAACCATCTGAATGCCATTGCATTAGATAACAAAAGATCAAAATCAAGTGTCAACTGTAAACAAATGACGTTGGAGCTTTTCTCAGAACCAACTTCAATTTGAGTGTCACAATACTTTCCAAAAAACAATATTTTGGGCAATGTTGCCATCAACTGGGAACCAGGTGAGAAGACACAGGGCCCACGACTGTTTTATTTATTTATTTATTTTTTGCCTTTGCTTTAGAAATGTTCTAGTAATGTTCACTAGATGTTTGATTATTTACAAAACTAATTTCTATTGACCTACTGAAGGATTCACATAAATGATAAATGTAAATAACAACATTTTAGGCTATTTTTGTGTCTAAGTTAGAGAGAGAGAGTTGGGATCAATTCAAATCAATTTGAGAGAGGAGGTCATCTGACTTCTTTCCTGGTCAAAAGACTTTTTTTTGCACATATTGACAGGGAGAGGACTGAACCTGTAAGTGCTCATAAGGCCTTGTTTTCTATATATGGACATAACAAATGTTACCATCAGCCAGTTACACTGATAAGAACTGTTTATGAAACAGGATTTGGAGCAGTTCAAGGGCATGCTGAGTCTTATCTATGCTACGAAATAGTGTTTAACAAATAATAAAGAGCAGTCAAAAGACCAAAAAGCAAGAAATGTGGTCAAGCACACCTTTAACAAATTTAGTAAATATTAGTTACAAGTACAACGGCATTATCATGGTACTCAAGCGTCAAAATAACAGCAGTGCCACAGGATTTTCTAAAAAAAGTATTACCTAGGGATGCAACAATAAGATTTTTTTTGGCCGATACCGATACCAATTTTAACAAACAATTATTGGACGATTCCGATACTGGTCAACTGTACAGAGCAGTGCTTAAAAAAAAGAATTTTCACTCCAAGCAGAATCAGTATTTAAACATTACTGCATTCCTTTTTATTATTACAGTTCTGAAACTGTTTTGAGGAAAAAAAATACCAGTTAATAACATTACTTTTAAAACTTTTTCTTTCCCTATAACACTACTACTACTACTACTAATAAACAGCGTTTTCTTTACTCACTAAGGAAAAAGAAAAACATGAAGAGGGTTTTGATCTGATAGCCTATCTTGTGCTAGTCATAGCCAATACAGAATCTTTTTCTAGATTTTGACCCAGTGTATTAAAGGAAAGAAAAAACTGTTAATGTTTTAAAGTATTTTTCAAGATATTAAAAAATGTTTGCAGCATGGATAAAAAAACAAAACGCCACTCCCATAAGCAGTTTGAGAGCAAAACCAGCATAAACTGGTAGGTTATACGTTGCATGTTATTATTACATTAAGAAATAATATAGGCTAAAATACAGCGGTAAATAAAGTAAAATACTTACAAACATCACAAACACATTTAGGCTATTTTAATTGCCTTCTCTCCACAACAAATCCTCTAACGTTGCATTTAGGCTAAATATAAACGTTAAGCCAAAACGAATTAATTTAAAAGCGAAACTGAAGCTTACTTCTCTCATTCTGCACAAATCCAAATGTTTCCATATTCGCAACATGTCTGGATGCTAAAATATTACTTATTAGCTGTGTAAACTAATAAAACTCTAGTAAAACTGTGCAACCTGTGTAAATTGACTATTTTAATAGAGCAGCATAGCTTTTTATATTTCTTTTCTAACTGTATTTTATTTTGATAAT